>CM050527.1:45511301-46091301 GCA_027563665.1 Antrozous pallidus
CATTACAATAAAGAAAGCCGTAAGTGGGCTACATGAAATCCATTGGTGATGGATTTGGGAGGCAGGAGAAAGCAAAATGGGGAAATCTCTGGGACTGGATAAAAAGTAAAATGAAGCCTGGCCAGTGTGGCTCAGTGTTTGAGCGTCAACCTATGAACCAGGAGGTCACAGTTTGATTCCTAGTCAGGGCACATGCCTGGATTGGGGCTTCATCCCTAATGGGCGGTGTGCGGGGGGGGGGGGGGGGGGGGGCAGCTCATCAGTGGTTCTCTCTCATCACTGATGTTTCTATCTCAGCCTTTTCCTCCTCTCTGAAATCAATAAAAAACATGTTTAAAACAAAAAAAGTAAAATGAAAAGACACAGAAAAGAAAAAATAAATAAAAAAAGAAGAAAAATAAGAATAGATGTTTGTGGGTATAGGATAGTTAACAGTTAACAATGAACATGATAACAGTAACAATGAGAAGTGCTGTGGTCTGCTCTGGTGGGAGTTGCACTCTGAGAGGTCTGGAGAAGGGATCACTCCACAGGTGTTATCTGTGGTAGATGCAGAAAAACAATACACAGGCTCAGGTACGGATAGGCTTTTGTAGAGGAAGATGCAGGCCTAGGACATGACTACCCACCAGGACTCACTTTTAGTTGGGAACTTGTAAAAGCAGGCCATCCTGTGTGGTTACTGCAGGTCTCTGGGTTGATGAGGTCCGCCTTGCAGGCCTCCCTGAGCCTGTCAGGTTTAGTATGTGGTCCCTTTTTTGCCCACAGATATAAGAGCGATTGATTTCTGAGCTTTGAGTTTAGCCACATTGTATTCTAAGAAGATGCCAAGGGAGACTGAGATCCCTCCCCTGGAGCATGGAGAGGCTTCTTTCAGATGCAGAGAAGGAAAAGGTTGCCAGAAGGAGACGTGGAGGTGTTGAGGAAAGAACCCTGGGGACTCTGCATGTAAATTCTGCTGCTTCTGTGAACACTGTGACTTGGGCTATTTCTCTTTTTGAAGGCTCATCTGTAGAATGAGGCAAATCATAGTCATTCTTATAGATAGGAGTGCCCTAAAGATTAGGGGAGGATACAAATGCAGGGCCAGTTCGCCCTGGGCAGTTTGGCTCAGTTGATTGAGAGTTGTCCTATACACTGAGAGGTCCAGGTTCGATTCCTGGTCAGGGCAAATGCCTGGATTGTGGGCTTGATCCCCAATAGGGGGTGTACAGCAGGCAGCCAGTGATGTTGCTCTCTCTCTCCTCCGTCCCTTCCCCTTTATCTAAAATCAAATGTATTTTCCCCTCAAAAGCAGCAACTGCCTTAAAGAGAGAGACTAGCATTCAGCTGTGCGGCTCCCTCCTACTAGGTGGGCTCCTTCAACGGACACTGAACGCCTCTCTCTGGGCAAGGCTGAGGGCTGTGTGGAAGAGGTAACTCCCTCCCTAGGGGTGTGCTAGATCTATTGATGCCTCTGAAATGATTTCCTTTCTCCTCTCATTAGTCTTCCACTTCCACATCACAAGAAACTGCAACTACCCTGTATTCGATGGTGTTGCCCTTGGGGAAGGTGAGTCTCTGTCTTAGGGGTGTGCAGGGCAGGGGTGTGTTCTGCATGGTCAGTGCAGTGTGGGCTTGCACTTCTGAGCGACTGGACTTCCGCTGCATGTAAACAAGTGACTTGTGTTACATGACTATTGAAAAGTGAATGGGCAAGTGCCTTTCTAGTTCTTTTCGGAGAAAAACAACAGCTCTGATCCTGGGAGAAGAGTATATTAAAGGTGTTTCCAGAAGTTTCTGTGGAAGTAGAGAACAATCCAAGAGGAAGGCTTGGTGCAGGGACCACAGGATCCTGGTAGGGCAGCTGAGGCCGTGGTGAGAGAAGTGAGAGATTTCCGATGCATGGGCATGCGGACTGAGCGGCAGGACTGCACTGGACCTAGAGAGACACAACATTGACCTCAGGGAACCAAAGTTCGCCAGTCACCTCATGGTAGAGGCCTGGGACTGAGGCAACCCATTGGAGTCCTCTCTAATCTTGATCCAAGGGGGGCTCGCAGCCCATATGTGTACCTGGAACCACAGAGCTGGGTGACCTGGGCCCGTTGTCATCTTTTCATCTCAGGAGGGAGGGGTGGAAAGGATGATATTCCCAAGGCTGGACAAACAGTGCAGACCATAAGCTGAACTTGGTGATGAGAGCAGGGAGCCTGGCGGATGAGAAGGACATCGTTCAAGCAGGTCAGCGATTGTGTGTTTGTATAAAAAGGGGGAGAAGGTTAGAACACATTTTCAGACACTTAATTCACCCCCTTCCAATAAGTCATTCAATCAACTTGGATTCTACCGAGAGAGATTGATATTTAAATCATATGCTAAACACATGGCCAGACATGGCCACAGCACCTGGCCGCAGGCTTCGGTTTTATATCTGAAGACTCTGCTGACTACTGAGAGCTCCTGAGCTCTGCTGGGGGAGTGTGTGTGCCTTGCATTGAACAGATACATGGTTGGAGGCTGTGTTTGTTTTAGGTTTGTCTGAAGGCTGTGTGTGTGTGTGTGTGTGTGTGTGTGGTCTGAGGGGTACATGGCTATGGTATGTTAAACTGATTTTGGTCTCGAAATGTTATACCATAGGAAAGTATGTGTTAACACCTTCTGAAACCCAAAACACCATTGTTCTCTCCTGGGGTAGGAGATTTCATTCACTTTTGGTTGGGGACACTTCAAGGATTCTCTGGGCACTGAGTCTCTTTTGGGACCTCTCACACCATTTCGGAGTGGGGCATTTCATAACCTGAAGTTAAGCACTCTTTATCCTCTGAATTTCAGTCTGGATCTAAGAAGAGGAGCCATAGCCCTTCCATCTATGAAAGGGTAAGATTCTGAATGGGCTTAGCGCCTGTAGCATATCTGGGAAGTCATCCACAGAGTCTCAGATCTGTAGGGATTTTCAGGCAGATTCTAACCCAAATCTTCATTTAGAGGTGAAGAAACTAAGGTCCAAGCAGAGTGAGGGTCTAACACAAGATTATGTCATGTGTTGGGGTTTGACTCTTACTGGGGAGAGATTGAGTTTCAAATTAGGGCCATTTCCAGGCTATTTCTCCAGCAGTGAATCCTGCAATGGACACCTCCTTCCAAGTGGGGGTGGGGAGACCAGAGAAGGGAGGATTAGTAAGTCTGAATGATTTTCTAAAGTTAGCAAGTAATTGAGAGTCATTCCAGAATACAGGTGATCTTCAGCTGCTTCTATGGTGAAGACTGAACAGAGGTGCCCCTGAGCATGGACCACCTAGGGAATGGAAAGCAGGGTCTCAAAATTTATTGAGGGTGGGATGCTGTAGGTAGCCTGCCAGTGGCTTCATATGAATAGCTCATTTAATCGCCACAGAATGTGTGAAGTAGGTATAATTCTGCCTCCCATTTGTACCCATAGAAAGTAAGGCATGGAGAACACCTCCACTCATTCCCCATTAGCCTCCTATAGCACCCAAGTTTCTACATGTGTCCCAATAATAATGTTGCCATTTGGTCCCAAAGGAGGGGAGGATACTAAGATACTTAGGAATGTTGCCATTTGGTCCCAAAGGAGGTGCCTGCTGTGCTGCTGTTTTGACAGCAGCTCCACATTAAAGCCACCTGGACAGTCCAGAGTTGTAGAGGACACTGTGTGGCCCCAGGCAATCTAGGGGAAGTCAGGAGGAAGCATAGTTACAAACACTAGACTTGGAGCCAAAATAATTGGATTCAAGCTCCTCCTGTACTTCAGTCAGTTATTCTGAGCTTCATATTCTTAATTTGTAAAATAGGGTTAACAACTCATACCCCACAGAGTTGTTACGGGGATCTCCTAGTGGGATGTCTGAACTTCGTTTCTTCCGCAGGTTGGAAAGATACAACCCAGAGCTAAATACCCTGCTTGATTCAACACCTGGAGCTGAAGAACTCTTCTGTATAATCCCAGGGGCCACTGCTGGCCTCCCCTCTGTTAGGCCCCAGCGTCTGTTTTGGGAATCAGTGCAATGGATGACACCATATGAGTCTACATAATAGTTCCTAGTCTGGGAGTTTGTTGATAGACTATATTTTGTTTAATTTTTAACAGCCATTAAAATAGCAAGGCACCTGCACCAAGGGATTGAGGGCTTGATCCCTGGTGGGATGCTGTAGGAGGCAGCCAATTGGTGTTTAGCTCTTGCATTAATGTTTCTCTCTCCCTCTCCCTTCCCCTCTCTCTCTAAAGAAACAAACAAACAAAAAACAAAGGTGTTGCCCTGGCCAGGTAGTTCAGTTAATTAGACCCTCATCCCAATACCCAACATTGAGGGTTTGATCCCCGTCAGGACATATACAAGAATCAACCAATGAATATATACATAAGTGGAACAACAAATTGATGTTTTTCTCTCCTGTTCACTTTCAAATTAAAAACAACAACAATAAAAGAACAAATCTCAACTTACAAACTGCATAAGATTGGGTAGTTCACAAAAGATCACACAAGTCCAAATACTAGAAATCCAAGTTCTATGTAAATGTAGGGTGTGCCATGACCAGTTTGGCTTAGTGAATAGAGTGTCGGTCTGCAGACTGAAGGATCCCAGGTTCGATACCGGTCAAAGGCATGTATCTTGGTTGCAGGCACATCCCTAGTAGGGTGTGTGCAGGAGGCAGCTGATGTTTCTCTCCCATCAATGTTTTCTAACTCTCTATCCTTCTCCCTTCCTCTCTGTAAAAAAAATCAATAAAATATATTGAAAAAAATGTAGGGTGTTCTTCCCTTATTCAACATAGTACTGGAAGTCCTAGCCATAGCGATTAGACAAGAAGAAGAAATGAAAGGCATCCAAATTGGAAAGGAGGAAGTAAAACTCTCATTTTGCAGGCAACATGATTTTGTATATAGAAAAAGCTGAAGACTCCACTAATAAACTACTAGATTTAATAAATGAATTTGGCAATGTAGCAGGATACAAAATCAAGACTCAAAAAACAATGGCTTTTTTATGCACCAATAATGAATTGTTAGAAAGGGAAACTAAACAAACAATCCCAGTTTCCATTGCAACAAAAACTAAGATACTTAGGAATAAACTTAACTAAAGAAGAAAAAGACTTGTACTTGAAAACTATAGTTCTTTGGAAAAAAAGATAGAGGATGACAAAAACAAGTGGAAGAATATACTGTGATCATGGATTGGTAGAATCAACATCATTAAAATATCTAAACTAAGAGATTAAAAATGGCGGCAGAGTAAGTGGATGCTACACAGACACTCTCCCAGGACCAAACTGGAATTACAACTAAAATACAAAAAAAAAATCCTGAATAATCAACAGAACAATCACTGGAGAGAACCCGATAACCAAGGATGGAAAGTGAAGATCACATAGAGACTGTTATAATGGACAGAAGCATGAAATAACTGGTTGGGCTCCCACAGAGAGAAGCTGAAATTCCAGAGAGATATCCCAGCTGTTGGGGGTTGCCAATGAGAACTCTGAATATAATCCCCAAGCTGGGCCTCCCAGCAGAGAGCATCACAACTGAGAAAGGTGCCCACAACCCTATGAAAAGCAGCAGGGTTGCTGTCTGCCAGGGAGAGATGACTGGAAATTCAGGCACCTTCTTAAAGGGCCACTACAAAAATTCCTTGTGGAGCCACAAATAGTGTTCTTCGGTAGAGGGAGGGCAGAGTAGACAAGCTGTGTGAGCAGAAGACAGGATTTGGGGCTCTGGAGTTAGAGCTCAGAAGGCAGATATTCCAGTTTCCCGTGTTGAGGACAGCTTAAGGGAGCTGTGGGACAACATGAAACATAACAGTATTCAAATAGCAGGTGTGCCAGAAGAGGCAGAAATGGAGAAAAGGATAGAGAAAATGTTTGAAGAAATAACAGCAGGTAACGTACCTAACCAGCTAAAGGAAAAAGTCACACAAGTTCAGGAGGCACAGAGAACCCCAAGCAAGAAGAACCCAAACAGGTCCATGACCAGACACATCATAATTGTGAGAAATTAAAGACAAAGAGAATATTAAAGGGAAAAGAAAACTGTTACCTAAAAAGGAGTCCCAATAAGGCTGACACCTGATTTCTCATCAGAAACTCTACAGGCCAGAAGGGAATGGCATGAAATACAGTAATGGAAAGCAAGGATCTGAGACCTAGATTACTATATCTAGCAAGGCTATCATTCAAAATAGATGATGAAATAAACAGCTTCTCCCCCCCTCCCCCCCCACACAAAAAGGCTAAAGGAGTACATCACCACCAAGCCAGCATTACAAGAAATGCTAAAGGGACTGCTGAAATAATAAATAATAAATAATAGAGAGGGAAACTGAGGCATACAATTTAAAGAACTAGAATCAAACAACAAGAGAAGTCCAGAGTAAGTAGAAAGAAATAAATAACAAAGATTAGACCAGAAATGAATGCATAGAGACTAAAACAACAATATAAAAAAATCAATGAAACCGAGAGAACCAAGATGGCGGCATAGGTAAAACACCTATCTTACCGCCATACACAGCAAGTTTAAAACTACAACGTTACAAAAGAACAAACACCATCTAGAATCACCGGAGAGCTGGCTAAGTGAAAATTCACAAATAAAAGTGAAGATAAGACACTGTGACTTGGAGGAGCGGCGGCAGACAGCGTTGAAGATACGAACATGGAGTCAGAGGTTTGGAGGAACCGCGCGTGCCAACGGATAGGGCGGGTGGCTGAAAACCGCCCAGTTTTCTTGAACAGGGGAGACAAAGATGACCCACTGGACTGATTCTCCAGTTCTGGGCGAAGTCCAGGGAACCCACTATCATACGGGGGAAAAACTGGACAGTGGGAGGGCACGCCGAACCTCGGGTGCTGCAGGGGTCGGCGGGATTGTGGAGAAGGCGAGCTTGTGCGGAGTGTGCGTGAGCTGGGGAACAGCGCAGCTGCCTGACCGCGCAGAGAGCGCTCGTGACTTGCTCTTTCATTCAGGAAACCATCAGACTGCATTGTTTTGCGACGCTGGGTGAGACATTGGGTGTGCAGACTCATTTGGGGAGAGGCTGAATTCTCCGGCAGCCAGTGGAGCTTGGCAGTGGCTCTCTCTAAGAGGTGCTGGCGGCCATTGTCCATGGCACAGGGTCCCTGGGGCCATATAGGGCAGAGCTGATGCTGTCTGCTGGGCCCTGAGACTCCGCCCATCCAACCTGAGCACAGGTGAACATCACAGACAATTGGCCTGGAGGTCAACTCCTCCAAGCGCTAACAACGATTAACCTGAGCTTAACTTCAGCAAGAATGTGCAACCCATATCCACCTCAGGTAACTGGGGAGGCTGAGCCACTGTCCCTTGTAGGACATCCACCACACAAAGCTAATTGACCAACTCAGGGAAGCAGCCACCATGCAGAGACATGGAAAGAAATCAGATGTGAAAGAAATGGAGGGAAAAAAAAAACGACTGGACATGGAATTCAAAACCACGGTAATAGGGCTTCTCAAGAGGCTCCCAGAAAAGGCCGAGACCTACAAGGAAATAAGCAAGACCTACAAGGAAATGAATGAGACCTACAAGGAAATGAATGAGACCCTCAAGGATATGAATGAGACCTGCAAGGAAATGAACAGGACCAACGTGGAAATGAATGAGTCTTACGAGGAAATGAACAAGATCCTCAAGGATATGAAAAAGGATGGACCAGAAATTAAGCATACACTGACTGAAATAAAAAATATTATACAATATTATACAGCTGAGTGGATTTTACTTCTTTGTATTTCAAATATTTAACTTGGTTCTTGGGGTACTCTAGAGTACTTTTAGGTCTTTGTATAATATTTTTTATTTCAGTCAGTGTATGCTTAATTTCTGATTCATCCTTTTTCATATCCTTGAGGGTCTCATTCATTTCCTTGTAGGTCTTGCTTATTTCCTTGTAGGTCTTGGCCTTTTCTAGCAGCCTCTTGAGAAACCCTATAACTGTGGTTTTGAATTCCATGTCCGGCCTTTTTTTCCCCTCCATTTCTTTCACATCTGATTTCTTTCCATGTCTCTGCATGGTGGCTGCTTCCCTGAGTTAGTCAATTAGCTTTTTGTGGTAGATGTCCTACAAGGGACAGTGGCTCAGCCTCCCCAGTCATCTGAGGTGAATATGGTTGCACAGTCTTGTTGAAGTTAAGCCCAGGTTAATTGTTGTTAGCACTTGGAGGGGTTGACCTCCAGGCCAATGTGTGACGTTCAGCTGTGCTCAGGTTGGATGGGCAGAGTCTCTGGGCCAAGCAGACAGCGTCAGCTCCACCCTATGTGGCCCCGGGGACTTTGTGCCAGTGGTAATGGCCGCCAGCACCTCTGAGAGAGAGCCGCTGCCAAGCTCCACCAGCTGCCAGAGAATTCAGCCTCTTCCCAAATGAGTCTGCACACCCAATGTCTCACCAAGGGTCGCAAAACAATGCAGTCTGATGGTTTCCCAAATGAGAGAGTAAGTCACAAGTGCTCTGTGTGCGGTCACGCAGCTGTGCTGTTCCCAAGTTTATGCGCACTCCGCACAAGCTCGCCTTTTCCACAAGCCAGCAGGCCCCTGCAGCACCCGAGCTTCAGCATGCCCTCCCACCATCCAGTTTTTACCCTGTATGATAGCGGGTTCCCTGGACTTCACCCAGAGCTGGGGAATCAATGCAGTGGGACGTCTTTGTCTCCCCCATTCGAGGAACTAGCTGGGGTTTTCAGCCGCCCGCCCTATCCGCTGAGCATGCTCCAAACCTTTCTCCGCGCATATCTTCAATGCTGTCCTCAGCCACTCCTCTGAGTCACAGTGTCCTATCTTCTTTTGTATTTGTGAAATTTTCACTCAGCCAGCTTTCTGGTGATTCTGGATGGTGTTTGTTCTTTCGTTAAGTTGTAGTTTTGAAATTGCTGTGTGGGGCAGAAAGATAGGTGTTTACCTATGCCACCATCTTGGTTGCTCTCCCGCTTTTACTACTCTTATTCAACATAGTACTTGAGGTGCTAGCCCCAGCAATCAGATAAGAAGAAATAAAAGGTATCCAAATTGGAAAGGAGGAAGTTAAGCTCTTATTATTTGGAGACAACATGAAAACCTAAATACTCCACCAAAAAAACTACTAGATTGAATAAATGAATTTGCCAAAGTAGCAGGATATAAAACCAACATCCAAAAATGGATGGCTTTTTTATACACCAACTGGAGGCCCAGTGCATTAATTCATGCACCAGTGGGGGGTCTCTCAGCTTGACCTGTGGGATCAGGCTGAAATTGACTCTCTGATATCCCCCAAGGGGTCCTGGATTGCGAGAAGGCACAGGCCAGGCTGAGTGACCCAACTAGTGTATGGTTAGGGCTCGGAGGGATGTGGGAGGTTGGCTAGCTAAGGAGGGACCATGGGAGTGCTCCAGGGTGTGTCTGGCCTGTCTTGCTCAGTCCAGACCCCAGCAGCAAGCTAGCCTACTGGTTGGAGTGTCTGCCCCTAGGTGGTCAGTGCACATCATAGTGACTGGTCAACTGGTTGGCTGGTCGACTGTCTGCCCCTTGGTGGTTAGTGCACATTACAGCAGCAGTTGAGTGGCTTTAGCATATCATTAGAATATTATACTTTGATTGGTTGAACGGATGACCGAATGACTGGACACTTAGCATATTAGGCTTTTATTATATAGGAAAATGAATTCTCAGAAAGAGAAACTAAGCAAACAATCCCATTTACCACCGCAACAACAAAAAAAAATCAAAATACTTAGAAGTAAATTTAACCAAGTAGGCAAAAGACCTGTATTCTGAAAACTACAGGATATTAAAAAAGAGATAGAAGAAGATATAAGCAAATGAAAAAATATACTGTGTTCATGGACTGGTAGAATCAACACCTTTAAAATACCCATACTACCCAAGGCAATCTATAGATTCAATGCAATTCCTATTAAAATACCAACAGCATATTTTATAGAGCTAGAACAAATACTCCAAAAATTTATATGGAATCATAAAAGACCCTGAATAGCTGCAGCAATATTGAGAAAGAAGAACTAAATTGGAGAAATCACAATACCAGATTTCAAGTTATACTACAAAGCCATTGTAATCTAAACAGCCTTTCACTGGCACAAGAACAGGCATACAGATCAGAACAGAACAGAGAAACCAGAAATCGATCCAAGCCATTATGCTCAATTAATATTTGACAAAGGAGGTAAGAGCATACAATGGAGTCAAGGCAGTTTCTTCAATAAACAGTTTTGGAAAAACTGGACAGATACATGAAAAGAAAAGAAAAGAAAAGAAACTAGACCATACATAAGAATAAACTCAAAATGGACGAGGCCGGTTTGGCTCAGTGGATAGAGCATCGGCCTGTGGACTAAAAGGTCCCAGGTTCGATTCTGGTCAGGGGCATGTACCTTGGTTGTGGGCACATCCCCAGTAGAGGGGTGTGCAGGAGGCAGCTGATCGATGTTTCTGACTTTCTATTCCTCTCCCTTCCTCTCTGTGAAGAATCAATAAAATATTTTTTAAAAAAGAATAAACTCAAAATGGATAAAAGACTTAAATATAAGCTGGGAAACCATAAAAATATTATAAGAAGGAACCATAGCCAGCAAAATCTCAGACATCTCTTGTAGCAATATGTTTACAGATACATCTCTCTAGAACAAAGGAAACTAAGCAGAAAATAAATAAATGAGACTACATCAAAATGAAAAGCTTTTGCACAGCAAAAGAAACTATCAATAAAACAAAAAGGAAGCTCACTGGGAGACTGCATTTGGCAATGATTCATCTGATAAAGGTTTAATATCCAAAATATAAAAGGATCTCATACAACTTAACAAAAGGAAGACAAACTGAAATAATGTTATAAGAACATTTACTAGAGTAAAACTGCTGTTTGAAACTTTGGCCACAGTTAACCCCTGCTTGCTTAAAACAAAAGAATTATTGCTTTAGTTTCCAGCTTGTGACCTTGAAGACTAGAACCAGAGGAGTAACGGGTCCGATGCCAATTATGTAGCCACACCACCTGTTTTTACAAGATAGGACCACTTTCCCACATCTAGCAGAATACATAATTAGAAGATAAAGAGCGAGCAATAGGGTCATTCATAGTCTATTGGCACCCCTTTCCCAGATGCAGCCTTGAAGGCTGTTTGCCAAATGCAGGGCAATAACATTCATGGTTCAGACCCCTTTAAAAGGCCTGCCTGCACCCGGGGCAGTACAGTCGTTGAGTGTTAGGTCTCTGACTGTCCTGGCAAGTTTTCAATAAATCCTTGCTTGCTTATTACCACCTTAACCGCCTCCGTGGTCGTTTGCAACTCGTCGTAGAAGTCGCCCCACAACATTTGGAGGCCCTAGCAAGATTACTGGAGAAGAGAGAGGTACCCTCATTCTCGGGCTGGAGGCTCTCCTTCCTTTCCGGGTAAAAGCCAGAGGTGAAAGCCGCAAGGATTTATTGAAAGAGAGAAGACTGGTCTCAGGAGGTAAGGAGCCTAGGTTGAGATCTCAGGGGTAGAGTCTGTTGGAGGGCTGGACGCAGCATAACCTCCAGACTCTGGCCGGGGACACGACAGTGTCCTCAGTCCTGGTACAGGTGTGTGAGTATGAGATTCCTGGAGGAGGAGAGAGGTACCCTCGCTGAATAGGCTGGAGGCTCTCCTTCGAGGGGAAGAAAGAGGTACCCTTATTCTCGGGCTGGAGGCTCTCTCTCTCCCAGGAAGCTCTTGGTAGTGTCCAGACTGTTTGTCTTGTGTTTGTTGTAGTTATGTCAGGACTTTTTGTTTGATGTTGTCATAATTGGGCCTAGTGTGTATCATCTGTTAGGTTTTAATTTGTTAAAGGCTTGTCAATTTATGTCGGTTTGTTGAAATCCTCTTGGAGAACATTACGTGGTTCTTCCCTTCCTGTTTGGCCTTTGACTGTGCGACTGGATTGCTGATCTTTTTATCAAGGTTCCTTACAGAATTTCACCTCTTTTAAAATAACCTTGTATTTGTAACCTACCCCTCCCTGACTAAGCACTCTCTTTTTCCCAGGTCAGTGCAGGAGTACAGGATGCCTTTCCCTTTCCCCTCAGAGTCCTTGGTGGGCTCCGGGAGCAGTTTTAACTTTTTTTCCTTTCACAAACTGGTCCTGCCTGTGGCGGCAGCAGCAGTGAAGGCAGCAGCATTTGCAAGCCCTTCCTCGCCCCTTCTACTCCCGCCCTCATTATAGGAGGCAGAATGAGCTCCTCCTAGCTCCCAGAGAAACTCCCTTGGTTGTAGGATAGGGCATTTATCTGTTTGTTGTGCCTATTAACTTTGTTTCTTTTGTCCAACATGAATGCCATTTCTGTTTTGCTGAAACATGGGTTGAGAGTCCTGTCCTGTCCTATCTGTTCCTGTTAGGCCCCCATTAGGGGACTTGGGCGGTGTTCCTGCTATCTGCTCAGATCCCAAGACTGTAAGAGTACTTGTTCACTGAAAGGGTGTAAATACAGATGTTTGTTTGATATTTTGTTTATTTGCTTAGGCATAATTATTTCTTTATATAAATATAGAAATCTATAAAAAGAAAAAGAAAAAGAAAGGAAACATTTGATTTATTTAAGGCTGGGTGCTCTAACGGATAGCAAACCGCCCCAAGTGGCCACTGGGATTCCTTTTTCCCAGGGGTGCTTGCTCTTTGTCAGAGGAAAAACCAGCCCACCGAAATTTCTGTCTATATTTACTAATTTAATAAAATTATAACAACTATAGTCCAAAGAGATTTTAAGCAGGGATCAAATTCTAAAGTTAACTATTTACAAAAAGGAGGCTGGAACTGGCAAGCCTGCCCAGAAAACTAAATGAATTGTAAAACCTTTAGAAAGAAAGGAAAATGTTTTAGAGGCCACTTGTTCCTTTTTATATGTGGCAACTCATTAATTTTAAAGTCAGTACTTTTTAATAGAAACAATCAGCAGAGGGGCTTTTCAGAGAGGTCAGGAAGTCTGATTACAGTGTAAGGGTCACCGATTCCTCCCCCCACACCACCTTTGTTGGCAGGAAACAAGTGCTTTTTCCAGTAAGAACAGAGAGGGAAGGAAGGACTGCAGCCTTCCTTGGTGTAAGCACCTCCATTCACCACCTGCTCCCTGCCTCTGCCCACCCCGCAATGAACCCCCTCCAGGAGTTGTTTTGAGTAGCTGGATGTGGCGGCTTCAAGGAGTGAAATTCCCTTGTGACCCCTGTGCCCCAATGAGACCCAAGAACCCACTCCTTGGACACTTTTCACCATGTTCTGTTAGGGCACTTAAAGGCAGCAGCTAGAGATTCCCCTTTTCAGGCTCATTTGAAACTGAGATCTTTATCTCTAGGGAAAATGTGACAGTTTAAAATGCAAGTGGCAGAGAGTTCCCTCATCCCTCTGCCTTTTCTAAATAATAGAAGGTTTAAAGACTAATTTGAAATTATAAAAATTAGTATATATAATAAAAAAGAGGAACAGAGTAAGAAAAAAAGGATAGAAAGCAATTAGGAAAGAATCAATGTACTTACTGTAAAAAGCAGGGGCATTAAAAGATAGACTGTCCTGGCAAGTTAGCTAGGGAAGCAAAAGGAGAGACTCAGACTCCAAGAGTCTAAAACTTAGAGGAGGAGGACTGACAGGGCCAGGGCTCCTTTCCATTTAGCTCCCAGGAGCTCAAGGTAATCTTACAAGTGGAGGGCAGGCCTGTTAGTCTCCTGGTGGACACTGGGCAGCCTATTCAGTCTCGACAGAGCTGATGGAACCCGTAACCTCTAAGGAGACATCAGTCCAGAAAGCCAATGGACAAATAGCCTGTTTTCCTTGGACATCAAAAAAGACTGTGGACCTTGGAAGGAACATGGTAACACATTCGTTTTTTGGTCATGCTAGAATGCCTGTACACCTGACTTGGACACCCCCATATCCTTTGAGGGGGACAGAGCACACTCCACCATGGATCCAAGGAATCCGGGTCCGGTTACATCCTCCCATGCCTGTACTCTTTTAACCTGTCTTCTTTCAGAGGAATATTTCTTGCAGGAAATGGAAAAAGCAGTGCCGGAGGAAGAGCATAAGCCCTCCACCTACTTGAAGGAATTACAGCGTCTCTATTCCATAGTCTGGGCAGAAAACAACCCCTCTGGGTTGGCAAGTCATCAAGCTCCTGTAGTAGTCAATTGCAAGCCACCACCACTCCAGCTCAGCCACTGAGTTGGACTGAAGTGGAACAATGGGCACTTAAGGAGCTAAAGAAGGCTCTCATCTCAGCGCCTGCCCTAGCCTTGCCAGCTGTCACCACGCCCTTCCACCTCTACGTGAGTGAGGTAAGGGGCATTGCCAAAGGGGTTCTCACTCAGACTCTAGGTCCCTGGAAGAGACCTGTTGCCTATCTGTCTAAGAGACTAGGCCCTGTGGCAGCAGAATGGCCAGCATGCCTCTGGGCTGTGGCCACCACAGCATCGCTGGTAAAGGAGGCAGATAAGCTGACTCTGGGCCAGGAACTAGCCCTGACAACACCCCATACTGTGGAGGGCCTCCTTCGAGGTGCTCTGGAGAAATGGACATCAAACACCAGAATCACCCAGTGCCAAGCTCTTCTCCTGGACCAGCCCCTCATCCGGTTCCATAAGACACTGGCCATCAGCCCTGCCAGCCTGCTCCAGATGATGATGATCCGGAGGAACCCATTCATGACTGCATAGAGGTAACAGACGTGACAGATTTCCCGCTATCATCCCAGACAAGGTACTGTTCATGGACGGAAGCAGTTATGTTCAGGATGGGATCTGATATGCAGGAGCAGCGGTAGTCACCCTAGACCACATTATTTGGGCACAGTCTCTGAACAAGGGGACATAATGTCATCCCCCAAGAAAAAGGGTTACCAAATTTAGCTGGTAAGGACATTAAAAATAAGGAAGAAATTTGAGCCTTATTAGAAGTCATCTAGCTCCCAAGAGCAGTTGCAATAGTGCACTGCAAAGGACATCAGAAAGGGGAGACAATTAAAACCAAAAAAAGTAGAGCCACAGATCAAACTGCCAAGGAAGCCACCCCAAAACCAGTGGGGCCTTTACAAATTTTAGTAAACCTGCTGGACCCCAGACGTACCACAGACCCCCTCCTATACCAAACAAGAGGAGGAATTGGCAGAACAGAAGCAAGCCATCAAAGGACCAGATGGTTGGTGGACCAGACTGTTGGTCCCAGAGGCTCTAGGTTGGGCGTTGGTCTCCCAGTGACACCAGCAGAGACACCAGGCTGCCCACCTAGAGGTCACCAAGACTTCTGAACTTCTGCGAGGCAGTTACTAGATACCAAGCTTTAGATAAGATAATTAAAAGCATACTCACCAGAAGTACTGTCTGTGCACAGGAAAAATGCTAAGCAAGGTAAAAGGGTACTCTTGGGAATTCAGGCCCCAAGGATGTTCCCCAGGAGAGCATTAGAAGGTATATTTCACAGAGATTAAGCCACCAGCATCAGGGAATAAATATCTGCTATTTCTTATAGACGCCTTCTTACGTTCGTTGGATTAAAACATACCCCACTAGGACAGAAACTACCTCTAGAATAGTTAAAAAATTACTCCAGGAGATTATATCTAGATTAGGGCTGCCAGTAGTCATAGGATCAGATAACAGCCCCGCCTTTATAGCCAAGGTATCTCAAAGTATAGCTCAAGCCTTAGGCACAATTGGAAACTCCATTGTGCATACCAGCCACAAAGATCAGGACAGGCATGAGTAGAGCTCTAAAAAGGTGTTTAACTAAATTTATCCTAGAAACTGGTGAAAACTGGACCAGCCTCCGGTCTTTGCCCTCTTATGGGCCAGGTGTATCCCCTACCAGGAGGGGTTCCCCCTTTTTGAGATCATGTATAGTAGACCTCTCCCCATCCATTCCAGGGTCAGGAAGTTGGAATTCATAACCATTCCTTGCTCAAGTCTTCACAGGTTCTGCAGTACACCCAGAAAGCCACCCATAAGCTGGTTTGAAACGCACTGCCAGTGCCCACCATGGACCCTGTACATCCATCCCTTCCAGCCCAGGGACATGGCGCGGGTGAAGAAGTTCACTGCCCAAGGACTCACCCCAACCTGAAAGGGATACTGAACTGTTATCCTGAGTGCGCCCATGGCTGTTAAAGTAGATGGCGTCCAGACCTGGCTACACCACCCCCAGCTCCCAGTGACACCAGCAGAGACACCAGGCTGCCCACCTAGAGGCAGCAGGAAACAGCCTGGATCCTGGCAACCAGCAGCCTCACCTGTGAGATCCCTAGCCTGGGCTCCACACAGGCCAGGAGGAGACTCAATGCTTACAGGAGGGAACTGGACTTTAGTGGGGACAGTGCTAATGGGGACTGTGGGTCTAAGGGTCTTGGTAATTGTGAGAATATTTTTACTAGCCAGTAAGAAAGTCCAGGACCACGCAGGGCTAGATATAATAAGGGACAAGAGAGCAGAAACAGAACAGAAACAGAACAGAAAATACCCCTAAAGAAATCCTCCTATCTAATAAAAGAGTAACACGCAAATGTGACCATACCTTGGCTCCTGGTTGGCTATGCTACCAGCCAATCAGGAGCGGGGGCGTGACTGGGGCGTGGCCACGGCTTGCCAGGATGTGAGTAAACACTTCCCTTCACTAAGGCTTCGCTTCACGTCAGCGCCTCAAGTGCTCACGCCTGTGGGGAACACTTCGCTTCATACCTGCGCAGGCCGGGAACGCAGGAGGGGAACGCAGCGCTTCACGCCAGTGCCAGCTGGGAACGCTTTGCTTCACGCTGGCGGGGGCAGGGAACAAAGCAGGGACCATGCCTCTGCACAGGGTGTTTTCGAGGGCCTAGTGAGCCAGCGGGAGAGGCTCTGTCCTTGAGGTGTCCCTGGTGTAGGGAGGGCTGGGCCAGGACAACACCATACTTTCAAAAAAAGTTGTTTCCCACTTAAATATCCTCTGATGAGTATCTTTGAAAAATAAGTAAATATTCAGCCATTGTCACACCTTGAAAAGTTAAGGTAATTCCTTAATATCACCTAATATCCACTGTATGTTCAAATGTCTTTGTTTCAAAGATGCCTTTTACTGTTGGTTTGCCCCCTCCAGAGGCTACCCAAGGTCTTATTTCAGCCCTGATGTTGGGCTGCTTCCCCCGACCATAAGTTCCCAGTGCACTTCCAGCCAGAGTTAAACGGGGCTTCTTCTGCTTTTAAGGCATCGCCATATCCAGTGCCTGCCAGGCCCCTGTGAAAGCACTACTCCTTAGGTCCGGGGTGCTGGGAGCTGAAGCAGACAGGCTGTGAGGCCCCGCTCACCCAGGATGCTGGCCCCCAGCACCCCCTCCCAATTATCCTGGCCCAGCCTTCCCTGTGCATGCCTGCTCTCGGAGAGCGTGAGGTGGTCGGGTCGGCTGGATGGGAGGCCAGCGGGGGCTGTGGCCACAGTGCGCGGGGCAGGAGGCATGCACCTCCCCCAATCCAGAAGGGCTTGACAGGGGACCACAGGCCACACCCCCCACCTGGCAGGGCTTGACAGGGAACCTCAAGGTGTGCTTCCCACCCTGGTGCTGGGCTAGGGTACTTCAGGCTGCTTCCCCCACCCCAGCTCTAGGCTGGGGACCTCAGGCCGTGCCTCCCACCTGGTGCGGCTTGACAGGGGACTACAGGCCACACTCCCAACCCGGCAGTGCTTGACAGGGGACCTCAAGGTGCGTTTCCTGTCCTGTTGCTGGTTAGGGGACCTCAGACTGTTCTCTCCACCTGCCAGGGCTTGACAGGGGACCTCAGGCCACGCCCCCACCTGGCAGGGCTTGACAGGGGACCTCAAGCTGCACCCCACCCTGACACCAGGCTGGGGGACCTCAGACCATACCCTCTGCCCCAGCACCAGGCCAGGGGTCCTGAGGCTGTACCCCTCCTGCCTGGCTGGGTTTGACAGGGGACCTCAGGCTGTGCCACCCACCCAGTGGGGCTTCTCAGGGGACCTGAGCCTGTGCCCTTGTGCCAGTGAGGATTGACAGGGGACCTGCCTGAGGCTGCGCCTCCCTCCCGGTGCTGGGCTGGGGGACTTGAGGCTGTGTTCCTCTGCCTGGTGGGGCTTGACGGGGGACCTCAGGCCATGCCCCCTACCAGCAGCATAAGAACCAACCAGCAGGATATAACACTCAACGACCGTACAGGGGATCTCGGGTCATGTCTCCCACCTGGTGGGACTTGATGGGGGACCTCAGGCCACGCCCCCATCCTTGTGCTGGGCCAGGGGACCTGAGGATACATCCTGCCCTGGGTGGCTTGACAAGAGTGGGACTGGCAGGGTCTGGATCTACCCCAATGTGGGGGTGTGTGTGTGGCTGGGTCTGGGTCTCATGTGATTTTGAGGCACATGTGGTGAGTGGGGACTTGACTCTGGGCCCCGTGGTGCGCCCCAGACTCTGACAGGAGGAAGGTTTTCATATACATTTTACTAATTTTCTTTAGTCTCTGATACTTCTATTATAAAGAAAGAGCAAATAGCAATATTAAATTATTTCCTCTAATTAATACCCTTTTATTGTGCACAAATAGGATATATAAATAGAAAACTAATTATGCCAAGCAGACAATTTAGAAAAAATAATATGGTCAAATTACTTAAAGTTAGGAGGCAGTAAAACTGATGGTCTTACATACTCAGTATTCCCAACTAATAGATACTAGAAATGAATCTAGGATTTAGATTCATTCCCAAAAAACCAATGGGGAATGAAATAAGGTCATAAGAACATTTACTAGAGTAAAACTGCTGTTTGAAACTTTGGCCACAGTTCACCCCTGCTTGCTTAAAACAAAAAAATTATTGCTTTAGTTTCCAGCTTGTGACCTTGAAGACTAGAACCAGAGGAGTAACAGGTCCGATGCCAATTATGTAGCCACACCACCTGTTTTTACAAGATAGGACCACTTTCCAACATCTAGCAGAATACACAATTCTATCTAATATCTCCTATCTAATAAAAAAGTAACATGCAAATGTGACCGTACCTGGGCTCCTGATTAGCAATGCTACCAGCCAATCAGAGCAGGGGACAGAGCGGGGGCAGAGCAAGGGGCAGAGCAGGACAGGGGCATGGCCATCACAGAGGGCGGTGAGGCTGGCAGGGGTGTGGCCTAAGTGCAGTGAAAGCAACAACCATCCTATAAGCTTGGCCCACAAGGTACTTAAGGGCCAGCCCTCCTTTCCTTTATGGTGCCTGAATCACATACAAAGGAGTGCTCGGGGTCCCTGCATGCCCCCCAGCCCAGCACCCACGATGGGAGTGGAGGGGCTGCTGCCAGTCTCTGGGGTGTGTGGAGACTCTGGTGGCCACCACTGGATGGAGAAAATTCACTGTGCTCTTGGTTCGTGCAGGGTATCATGGGGCATCAGGAATTCTGGGAAATGTAGTTTCCTTGATAGACCCACTGTAAGAGTGAGTTTGAAGTACTGAGCGGGAAAACATGGAAGCCGCAGGGTGGGGTGGGCCGGGCTGGGCAGGGGCTTTAGGCCTTGGGCTGGTGGGGGGGGGGGGCCTAGGTGGGCAGGGCACATGTGGGACGCAAACCTGCCGGGAGGCTGGCACCCAATAGCTCCTGGATCAGAGATACAAACCCACAGGGGGCCAGTACCCAGCACCCACAAGCTCTGTCACCCAGGTGCTGGAGCTGCAAAGGCCGAATTGGAGACATAAACCTGTAGGGAGGCCAGCACCCAGCGGCCCCAAGATTGAAGATACAAACCAGCAGGGAGGCTGGCACCCAGGAGCTGCAATTCCTGCCATGGGGGAGCTGGGGATGCAAGGGGCTGGATCTGAGACACAAACTAGCAGGGGGGCCAGCACTCATCAGCCCCAAGCCCCGCCACCACAGACCTGGGGCTTAGGGGCATGAGGCGGGTGGACTGGAGATACAAACCTGCAGGCCTGGCACCCAGCAACCCCAAGGCCCGATGTGGGTGTGGGGCTGCTGGGGTGGGGAGTGGGGGTGCTGTGGGCTGGGGCAGCTGAGACACAAACCCATAAGAAACCTGTGGAAAGGGAGGTAAACTATTATAACTTTATCTCCCTTTCCTCAAAATGAGAAAGCTATCCCTGAATTATTTAGTGATGTGGCCCACACCTTTCTACCTACACAGGGTATGTTATGACCACTCCCAGAATGCGGTCTCCAAGGAATAACCTACTGTGGCAAATCATCTACAAGAGGAAACAAGCTTTTGTTGGGTTTATTCTGAAGGTCAGAGAACATGCCACCCCCAACATATGCTTTATTGTTATACTGATGATCTTGAGCTGCAGATTCTTGAAAAACTGCAAGTTCATGCAGAGGATTTCACTGAAGTCTCCTGATCTGTCTAAAATTGGACCCCTCTAAAGGAGCTTAAATGTCATAGGTCCTCTTGATGGGAGAAGTGTCATCAGGCAGAGAAGACTGACTCCTGTCACAGGACATAACACCCAAACTTTGTTACAAACTATTTCTCTCCACCTCCATTCATCTTTCCTAAAAATCATTTACTCTCCTCTAGGAGGCCTACATCTCCCATTCCCTTTCCCTAGGAAGAAGGTATTTAAATCTTCATTCTAAGCCAGCTTGGGGAATTACTCATTTTTCCTTGGGATCCCCCCCATATACACGAGGTACACATGTTAATGAACTTTTGTTTTTCTCTTGGCGATCTGTCTTTCATTACAAGGGCCTCCACTAAGAACTCAGAAAGGTTGAGGAAAACTATTTTTCTTCCTCCATAATTCTATCTCAGGAAATCAAGTCCCCAGCTGAACAATGAGGTTGGGTCAAGTATCAAGCATTCCCAGCTGACAGGAGGGAAGCTTCTAGGGGGAAATCAATGATATTGGCATCAAAGTGGGATGGAGGGCACACACATGATTGCTGGTGGGAGTTTAAAGTGGTTCGACATTTTTGGAGGGAGACTTGGCAAATTTGATAGAAATGTTCAAGGTACATCCAAGAGTTTTTTTCTAGGAATCACATCTGCTGAGATAAAGCACAAGCACTTAAGCTCTGGTCAGAACCCAGGATGCTTCTGCGGGCTCCCCTTCCACAATAGGAAAACCTGGGAACAACCTGCATTTTTAGAACAAGGTAGCATCTATGCTAATAAAAGGGTAATATGCTAATTAGACTGAACATCTTCCTGGCGACCTTCCAGATGTCCTTCCAGACATCCTTCCCGACAAAGCCATGTTGGTGGGGCCAAAGCAGAGGAGGTTAGAGGCAATCAGGCAAGCAGGGGAGAGCAGTTAGGGGGACCAGGCCAGCAGATGAGAGCAGTTAGGACAAACATGCTGTCAGGGGAGAGCATTTAAGGGGATCAGGCAGGCAGGCAGGTGAGTGGTTAGGAGCCAGAGGCCTGAGGGGGTCCCAGATTGGAGAGGGTGCAGGCTGGGCTGTGGTAATCCTGACCCGCCTCCCCCGTGCATGAATTTTGTGCACCAGGCCACTAGTATTTAAATAAAAAAGGTGGGATAGTAGAATAATATCCTGGAAGAAATAATATCCTGTAAGTAAATTATATCAAGAAAAATTTTTTACTTTAAAGGCTAAATTTCATTTGTAATACTAATAGCAGGATACCCATGAAAACACACATGTTGTCAAAATATGCCAAAGGAAAATTGTTTAGGCAAAAAGAAAAAGGAAGCGCAGAGAATCCCAAACAAAAGAATCCAAAGAGGACCACACTAAGACACATCATAATTAAAATGCTAAGAGCAAAAGACAAAGAGAGAATATTAAAAGCAGCAAGAGAAAAACAGTTAGTTACCTATAAGGGAGCACCCATACGATTGTCAGCTGATTTCTCAAAAGAAACTATGCAGACCAGAAGGGAGTGGCAAGAAATATTCAAAGTGATGAATGGCAAGAACCTACAACCAAGAGTACTCTATCCAGCAGAGCTATCATTAAGAATTGAAGGGTAAAGAACTTCACAGGTAAGAAAAAGCTAAAGGAGTTCATCACTACCAAACCAATATTATATGAAATGCTGAAAGATATTCTTTAAGAAGAGGAAGAAGAAAAAGATAAAAGTGTAAATTATGAATGACAAATACACATCCATCAACAAATGAATCTAAAAATCAAGTGAATTAATAATCTGATGAACAGGATAAACTGGTGAATGTAACAGAATCACGGACATAGAGAGGGAATGGACTGACAATTCTTGGGGAGAAAAGGGGTGTGGGAAGTGCAGTAAGAGACTGAACAAAAATCATGCAACTATGGGAGAGAACAGTTGTGGGGGGTGAGGGCAGAGGGTGGGATGGGTACCTTGTGGAGGGGAGTTATAGGAGGAAAAAAGGGAACAATGTAATTAATAAACTGAACAATAAAGATTAAAAAATCTGATGAAAAGTATAGACTGATGAATATAATAGAATGAGGGGCATAGAAAGGGAGTGGACTGACAATTCTTGGGGGAAAGGGGAGTTTGGGGTTTGGGAAGAGACTGGACAAAAATCGTATATCTATGGATGAGGATAGTAGGGGGGGTTAGGGCAGAGGGTGGGGTGGGAACCGGTTGGAGGAGAGCTATAGGGGAAAAAGAGAAACCATTATAATAATCTGAACAATAAAGATATATTAAATTAAAAAACTTCATATGTCAAATTTGCTGAAGGTGTTAACATCATAGATATTTTTACACTTAAATAGTTGAATTTTGTGCCAAATAAAAGAGCAATTGTGGGAAGTTATAATTCATTACTTTCTTTTGAAGAAAAGTGCTGTGGAATTCTTCAGGAAGCTTATGGTGAACATGCTCCATCTCATGGTGAATGCTGATTTAAATGCTTTAAAAGTGAAGATTTTGATGTGAAAGACAAAGAACACCCAGGTCAACTGAAAAAGTTTGAAGACCAACAATTACAAGCATTATTGGTGACGATGCTTGTCACACTCAAAAACAACTTGCAGAAAGATTAAATGTTGCTCAGAAAACAATTCTGATTTATTAAAGCAATGGGAAAGATTTTATTTATTTATTTGTTTGTTTGTTTATTTATTTATTGCTCATCCACAAGTTCCCGTCAATAAGGATGTTCATGTGTTTTTTTGAATCAGAATTTATTTTTAAAATCTTTATTGTTTGGTTTATTAATTACATTGTTCCCTCTTTTCCCCTCTATAGCTCCCCTCCACCTGGTACCCATCCCACCCTCTGCCCTCACCTCCCCCACTGTCCTCCCCCATAGTTGCATTATTTTTGTCCAGTCTCTTGCTACACTTCCCACACCCCTTTTCTCCCCAAGAATTGTCAGTCCATTCCCTCTCTATGTCCGTGATTCTGTTACTTTCTCCAGTTTATCCTGTTCATCAGATTATTAATTCACTTGATTTTTAGATTCATTTGTTGATGGATGTGTATTTGTCATTCATAATTTACACTTTTATCTTTTTCTTCTTCCTCTTCTTAAAGAATATCTTTCAGCATTTCATATAATACTGGTTTGGTGGTGATGAACTCCTTTAGCTTTTTCTTACCTGTAAAGCTCTTTACCCTTCAATTCTTAATGATAGCTCTGCTGGATAGAGTACTCTTGGTTGTAGGTTCCTGCCATTCATCACTTTGAATATTTCTTGCCACTCCCTTCTGGTCTGCATAGTTTCTTTTGAGAAATCAGCTGACAATCGTATGGGTGCTCCCTTATAGGTAACTAACTGTTTTTCTCTTGCTGCTTTTAACATTCTCTCTTTGTCTTTTGCTCTTGGAATTTTAATTATGATGTGCCTTGGTGTGGTCCTCTTAGGGTTCCCATATATTGGGGTTTGGTGTACTTCTTGGACTCCTAAGTCAATTTCTTTCACCAGGTGTAGGAAGTTTTTGGTCACTATTTCATCAAATAGGTTTTCATTGTCTTGCTCTCTCTCTTTTTCTGGCACCCCTATAATTCGAATGCTGGTATGCTTGAGGTTGTCCGAGGCCCCTTACACTATCTTCAGTTTTTTGGATTCTTTTGGTTTCTTGCTTTTTCAGCTGAGTGGATTTTACCTCTTTGTATTTCAAATCTTTAACTTGGTTCTTGGGGTACTCTAGAGTACTTCTAGGTCTTTGTATAATATTTTTTGTTTCAGTCATTGTATGCTTAATTTCTGGTTGGTCCTTTTTCATATCCTTGAGAGTCTCATTCATATCCTTGTAGGTCTCGTTCATTTCCTTGTAGGACTCATTCATTTCCATGTTGGTCTTGTTTATTTCTTTGCAGGTCTCATTCATTTCCTTGTAGGTCTTGCTTATTTCCTTATAGGTCTCGACCTTTTCTAGGAGCCTCTTGAAAAGCCCTATAACCGTGGTTTTGAATTCCATGTCCAGTCGTTTTTGTCCCTCCATTTCTTTCACATCTGATTTCTTTCCATGTCTCTGCATGGTGGCTGCTTCCCTGAGTTAGTCAATTACCTTTGTGTGGTAGACGTCCTACAAGGGAGAGTGGCTCAGCCTCCCCAGTTACCTGAGGTGGATATGGGTTGCACAGTCTTGCTGAAGATAAGCTCAGGTTAATCATTGTTAGCACTTGGAGGGGTTGACCTCCAGGCCAATTGCCTGTGACATTCAGCTGTGCTCAGGTTGGATGGGCGGAGTCTCCGGGCCCAGCAGATAGCATCAGCTCCTCCCTATGCGCCCCCAGGGACTCTGTCCTGGGGACAATGGCCGCCAGCACCTCTGAGAGAGAGCCACTGCCAAGCTCCACCAGCTGCCGGAGAATTCAGCCTCTCCTCAAATGAGTTTGCACACCCAACGTCTCACCCAGCGTCGCAAAACAATGCAGTCTGATGGTTTCCTGAATGAAAGAGCAAGTCACGAGTGCCTCCTGCACGGTCAGGCAGCTGCGCTGTTCCCAAGTTCATGTGCACTCCGCACAAGCTCGCCTTCTCCACAAGCCTGCCGACCCCTGCAGCACACGAGCTTCGGTGTGCCCTCCCACAGTCCAGTTTTTACCCTGTATGATAGTGGGTTCCCTGGAATTCACCCTCAGCTGGAGAATCAGTCTAGTGGGACGTCTTCGTCTCCCCCTTAGAGAAAACTGGCCGGTTTTCAGCCACCTGCCCTAATCGCTGACGTGCGTGCTCCAAAGCTCTCTTTCCGTGCGTATCCTCAACGTTGTCCGCTGCGGCTCCTCCGAGTCACAGTGTCTTATCTTCACTTTTATTTGTGGAATTTTCACTTAGCCAGCCTTCCGGTGATTCTGGATGGTGTTTGTTCTTTCGTTAAGTTGTAGTTTTAAACTTGCTGTGTATGGCGGCAAGATAGGTGTTTTACCTATGCTGCCATCTTGGTTCTCTACAGCAATGGGAAAGATTTTAAAGGAAGGAAAATGGGTGCTACATAAACTGAATGAAAGAGAAATGGAAAACCAAAAAGTCATCAGTGAAATGTTGCTTCAATGGCACCAAAGAAAGTCTTCTTTGCATCAAATTGTGACTGTCAATAAAAAGTGGTTATTTTGAGAATCCCAAATGCACAAAATCATGGGTTGATCCAGATTAACCATCAATATTGACTGCAAGGCCAGATTGCTTTGGAAATAAGATGGTGCTCTGTGTTTGGAGGAATCAGAAAGGTGTGGTATAGTATGAGCTTCTAAAACCAGGTGAAACCATTAATACTGATTGCTACTGGCAACAAATAATCAATTTGAACCATGCTTTGATCGTGAAATGACCATAATGTTCCAGAAGACAAAGCGAAGTAAATTTGGTTCATGATGACACACCATCACCCACTTCAAAACCAGTTAAAGACACGTTAAAAGATCTTGCCTGGGAAGTATTAACCCACCCGTTGCATTCACCCAAACTTGCTCCTTTAGATTACCCCTTGTTCTGATAGATGGTACACGCACTTTCTGAGACTCAGTTCAAAATATAGAAAGAAGTGGAAAATTGGGTCTCTAAATGATTTGCCTCAAAACAAGAAAAGTTTTATTGGGATAGTCCCCATGGAGGGGCAAGGTGGGGCAGGCGCTGTGGACCAGTTGGCTGCGGCGGCGGCAGCGGTGCAGCATGCGTGTGCTCCCCAGGTCGGGGCCCCATGGAGGGGTGGGATGAGGTGGGCGCCTTGGGTTAGGAGGCGAAGGCAGCGGCAGCGGCGCAGCATGCGTGCATGTGCTCCCCAGGCTGGGGCCCCGCAGAGGGGTGGGGCTGGGCGGGTGGTGCAAGCCAGGAGGAGGCCACTGTGGCAGTGGCGCAGCCTGTGTGAGCTCCCCAGGAGGGGGTCCTGTGGAGGGGCAGGTCGGCTGTGGGAGGTCCGCCTGGGGCTGTGGGTCACGCTGTCTGCGAGGTGTGCTGCTGGAGAGGCGCCCACCTGCTGGGTTGGAGCAGGACCTCCCAGTTCTGGATGCATTTCTCTGCTCCTTCAGAGAACCAAGATGGCAGCATAGGTAAAACACCTCATGTCCTTGTCAGTGGCAGTGTGTGTGAGTACAGTAAGGTCACCCTTTCCCCAAGCACCACGCACACTCTGCAGCTCCCCGCCTCGTTGGGCCAGGATCGGAGCCAAGAGCCTTCCAACCAGGTGCTCTGGCTTCTGGAGATGCTGAGGAAGGCGCACCTCAGCGGGGCTGCAGCATCTCCTGTTTCTCAGCTCACGCCCTCTCCCCAGGAGGCTGGGGAGAACATATATGGCAAAGTTCTTTAAGCCACAGCAGTCAGAGTAGTGGGACTCGGCCAGGCAGGCATATAGAGGGGCTAGGGCACTTTCTGGCCCCTGGGGTTAGGCAGCATGCCCTGTAGTCCTGGGTGCCTATGGGTGCCTGTGGCTGCGGCTAGCCTGAGTGAAGCTGGCCCAGGTCCTGGGTGCCTATAGCTGGCCAGAGGGAGGGAAGCCTGGGTCCTAGGTGTGGGGCAAGGCAGAGGAAGTTAGCAGCAATCAGGCCAGCAGGGGAGCACTTAGGGATGATCAGGCAGGTAGGCAGAGGTGGTTAGGGGTGATCAGTCAGGCAGGCCATGAGCAGGTAGGAGCCAGTGTTACTAGATTGCAAGAGGGATGGATGTCCTACTGCCAAGTCAGACATCTCTGACTGCCGAGTCACACATCCCCAAAGGGGTCCCTGATTGGAGTGGGTGCAGGATGGGCTGAGGGAACCCCCCTCTGTGCACAAATTTTGTGCACCGGGCCACTAGTCCTATCTAATAAAAGAGTAACATGCAAATGTGACAGTACCTTGGCTCCTGATTGGCTATGCTACCAGTCAATTAGGAGTGGGGAGGGCATGACTGGGGGCATGGCCATGGCTTGCCTGGACACCAGTGAACACTTCCCTTCATGAACGCTTCACTTCATGTGGGCGCCTCAAGTGCTTCACGAACACTTCGCTTCACACTGGCGTTGGCAGGGAACGAAGCGCTTCACACCAGTGCCAGCTGGGAACGCTTCACTTCACACTTGCGGGGGGTGAGGAACGAAGCAGGGACCACGCCTCTGCACAGGGTGTTTTCGAGGGCCTAGCGCGCCAGCGGGAGAGGCTCGGTCCTTGAGGCATCCGTGGTGCAGGGAGGGCTGGGCCAGGACAACACCATACTTTCAAATAAAGTTGTTTCCCACTTAAATATCCTCTGATGAGTATCTTTTAAAAAAGAAGTAAATATTCAACCATTGTCACACCTTCAAAAGTTAAGGTAATTCCTTAATATCACCTAATATCCACTGTACGTTCAAATGTCTTTGTTTCAAAGATGCCCTTTACTGTTGGTTTGCCCCCTCTGGAGGCTACCCAAGGTCTTATTTCAGCCCTGATGTTGGGCTGCTTCCCCCAACCGTAAGTTCCCAACGCACTTCCAGCCAGAGTTAAATGGGGCTTCTTCTGTTTTTAAGGCATTGCCATATCCAGTGCCTGCCAGGCCCCTGTGAAAGCACTACTCCTTAGGTCCGGGGTGCTGGGAGCTGAAGCAGACAGGCTGTGAGGCCCAGCTCACCCAGGATGCTGGCTCCCATCACCCCCTCCCAATTATCCTGGCCCAGCCTTCCCTATGCATACCTGCTCACGGAGAGCGTGAGGTGATCGTGGCAGCTGGATGGGAGGCTGGCAGGGAGGGTGGCTGCAGGGAAGGGAGGCCTACACCCTCCCCCAATCAAGAGGGGCTTGACAGGGGACCACAGGCCACTACCCCCACCTGGCAAAGCTTGACAGGGAACCTCAAGGTGTGCTTCCAGCTCTGGTGCTGGGCTAGGGTAACTCAGACTGCTTCCCCCACCCCAGTTCCAGCTGGGGGACCTCAGGCCATGTCTCCCACCAGGTGCAGCTTGACAGGAGACTACAGGCCACACTCTCAACCTGGTAGGGCTTGACAGGGGACCTCAAGGTGCACTTCCCATCCTGTTGCTGGGTTAGGGGACCTCAGAGTATTCTTTCCACCCACCAGGGCTTGAGAGGGGACCTCAAGCCACACCTCCACCCCGGCACCAGGCTGGGGGACCTCAGACCATACCCTCTGCTTCAGCACCAGGCCAGGGGTCCTGAGGCTGTGCCCCTCCTGCCTGGCTGGGCTTGACAGGGGACCTCAGGCTGTGTCCCCCACCCAGCGGGGCTTCACAGGGGACCTGAGCATGTGCCCCTGTTCCAATGAGGATTGACGAGGGGACCTGAGGCTGCGCCTCCCTCCTGGTCCTGGGCTGGGGGACTTGAGGCTGTGTTCCTCTGCCTGGTGGGGCTTGTTTGGGGACCTCAGGCCAGGCCCCCCATCCTGGTGCTGGGCCAGGGTACCTGAGGACACACCCTGCCCTGGGTGGCTTGACAAGAGTGGGACTGGCGGGTCTGGATCTACCCCAATGTGGGGGTGTGTGTGTGGCTGGGTCTGGGTCTCATGTGATTTTGAGGCACATGTGAGTGAGTGGGGACTTGACTCTGGGCCCCATTGTGCGCCCCAGACTCTGACAGGAGGAAGGTTTTCATATACATTTTACTAATTTTCTTTAGTCTCTGATACTTCTGTTATAGAGAAAGAACAAATTGCAATATTAAATTATTTCCTCTAATTAATACCCTTTTAATGTGCATGAATTTCATGCACTGGGCCACTAGTAATTAATAAACTCCCAATATGTGAAATGCCAATACCCAGAGTATCACTGGCAGATGCCCCACAGGGACCATCACTTGGCTTTCTTGGTGTCCTGGACTGGACAACTGCTACCCCTGAGAGGTTCCTGTTTGAATGTGGCTCTGAATTTGCAAGTGCCTTGAGGAGCAGACTGAAATTTCTACTGCAGTCATTTTAACAAAATATATGTATATTAGAGGCCTGGTGCATAATAATTTATTCACTGCTGTGTGGGCCCTCAGCCCTGCCTGCCCTCTATTACAGTCTGGAAGCCCTCAGGGGTGGGAGATGACCCAGTGATTAGGAGAAGGTGATGCCCATCACACCTCTGCTGCTGCCACTGCCAGCAGCACAAGCCTCAGCTGGCCCTGGTTTCCAAACCTCAGGTGGCCCTGGGAAGCTGTGGGGTTGCGGGGACTGGGAGACTCGGAGGCAGATGTATGGACTGGCTGGGCCTACCTGGGGGTGTGCCTGGCTTTGCCACAAACCTGCTGTCCTGGTGGGGCTTAGGGGACTAGGTGCTGCCATCTTGTGGATGTTGCCATATTTGTGATGATATGAGGGTCAATTAGCATATTCCCTCTTTATTAGATAGGATAAATAGAACATAGTTATTATTAATTTTTATTTGACAAAGCTTCCCATGTAATTCCAAGTATATTAAATGGGCCTAATTTAGTTTTAAAATATTTCTTTTAAGAAGAAAAAATAAATCTTTGAGTTATTCCAGTGTCCATCAGAATGACTCAAAGTCATTTCTCGGTTAAAAATTCTTATATTTAAACTTTGTCAAGATAGTCAAATATACTTAATCAAAAGATATATCATAAAATCTTTGTAAATCTAGGTAAAAACATATTTTGTGATAATAACTCTAAAAGATATTAATCAGCCCTACTGGTTTGGGTCAATGGATAGAGCATTGGCCTGTGAACTGAAAGGTCTTGGATTTGATGCAGATCATGGGCACATGCCTGGGTTGCAGCTTGATCCACAGTAGGGGCCATACAGGAAGAAGCTGATCAATGATTCTCATCATAGATGTCTCTCTCTCTCTCTCTCTCTCTCTCTCTCTCTCTCTCTCTCTCTCTCTCCTCCTATTCCTCTCTGAAATCAATAAAAATATTTTAATCAAATTTAAACCCATTTTAATATTAACAATTTTATCCAGACCACAGAATTCTGCTTAGTTTACATAAGTATTTAATCTCTTTTTAAAATTAGGCCAATAAAATAGTATATCCTAGTAATGTCATCTGGAGGCTGAAAATTTACCACACATAATACATAGACAAGCACATACCACATAAAGATTATAACATAATTTGAATTACTAATATTTGCAGAGAAAATGCAAGAATTTTTTCCTCAAAAATGAATCTCCATAACTTATGCCTCTTATGATCACAACCATATCATTTCTCCTGACTTGAATTTGAACTTTTAACTCTTAGAAGCCTCAATTTCCAATAATAACCAAATAAATAAAATGAAATAAGTGGCCAACATTCCTTAGATTGACACTTATGAACATATTTTAAACACGCTCTCACTTTTAAGAAACACCCCTTCAGTCCTGGCTGGTTTGGCTCAGTGGCTAGAGAGTGAGCCTGTGGACTGAAGGGTCCTGGGTTTGATTCCAGTCAAGGGCACATGCCTGGGTTGTGAGCACAATACCCAATAGTGGGTATGCAGGGGGCAGCCGATCAATGATTCTTTCTCATCATTGATGTTTCTATCTCCCTCTCTTCCTCTCTGAAATTGATGGGGGAAATAAGACATTTTGGGGGGACTAGCAATCTGAATCTGTGTAGTAACCTAATGTACATTCTCTCTTTTTCTTTATTGTTCAGATTATTACAATTGTTCCTCCTTTCCCCCCCCCCCCCCATTGCTCCCCTCTACCTGGTTCCCAACCCACCTTCTGCCCTTACTCCACCCCCCACCTTCTGTCCCCATTCATAGGTGTATGATTTTTGTCCAGTTTCTTCCCACACCCCCACACCCCTATCTCCCCAAGAATTGTCAGTCCACTCCCTTTCTATGCCCCTGATTCTATTATATTCACCAGTTAGTTTCCTCGAACGGGGGAGACAAAGACGTCCCACTGCACTGATTCCCCAGCTCTGGGTGAAGTCCAGGGAACCCACTATCATACGGGGTAAAAATTGGACAGTGGGAGGGCATGCCGAAGCTCGGGTGCTGAAGGGGCCTGCCGGCTTGTGGAGAAGGCGAGCTTGTGCGGAGTTCATGTGAGCTTGGGAACAGCGCAGCTGCGTGATCGTGCAGAGAGCACTCGTGACTTGCTCTCTCATTTGGGAAACCATCAGACTGCATTGTTTTGCGACCCTGGGTGAGACTCATTTGGGGAGAGTCTGAATTCTACAGCAGCTGGTGGATCTCGGCAGCGGCTCTCTCTCAGAGACCCTGGGGCTGCATAGGATGGAGCTGACGCTGTTTGCTTGGCCCGGAGACTCCGCCCATCCAACCTGAGCACAGCTGAACATCACAAATTGGCCTGGAGGTCAACACCTCCAAATGCTAACAACAATTAACCTGGGCTTAACTTCAACAAGACTGTGCAACCCATATCCACCTCTGGTAACTGGGGAGGCTGAGCCACTGTCCCTTGTAGAACATCTACCACAAAAAGCTAATTGACCACCTCAGGGAAGCAGCCACCATGCAGAGACATGGAAAGAAATCAGATGTGAAAGAAATGGAGGAAAAAAAAACGACTGGACATGGAATTCAAAACCCCAGTTATAGGGCTTCTCAAGAGGTTCCTAGAAAAGGCCGAGACCTACAAGGAAATAAGCAAGACCTACAAGGAAATGAATGAGACCTACAAGGAAATGAACGAGACCTATAAGGATATGAACAAGACCCTCAAGGATATGAAAAAGGACGAACCAATTAAGCATACATTGACTGAAATAAAAAATATTATACAAAGACCTAAAAGTACTCTAGAGCATGCCAAGAAACAAATTAAAGATTTGAAATACAAAGAGGTAAAATCCACTCAGCTAGAAAAGCAAGAAACCAAAAGAATCCAAAAAATTGAAGACAGTGTAAGGGGCCTCTGGGACAACCTCAAGCATGCCAACATTCGAATTATAGGGGTGCCAGAAAAAGAGAGCGAGCAAAATAATGAAAATCTACTTGAAGAAATAGTGACTGAAAACTTCCCACACCTGGTGAAAGAAATTGACTTAGGAGTCCAAGAAGCGCACCGAACCCCAATATATAGGAACCCTAAGAGGACCACACCAAGGAACATCATAATTAAAATGCCAAGAGCAAAAGACAAAGAGAGAATATTAAAAACAGCAAGAGAAAAACAGATGGTTACCTATAAGGAAGCACACATACAATTGTCCACAGATTTCTCAACAGAAACGATACAGGCCAGACGGGAGTGGCAAGAAATATTTAAAGTGATGAATAGCAAGAATCTACAACCAAGATTACGCTATCCAGCAAAGCTATCATTCAGGATTGAAGGTCAGATAAAGTGCTTCGCTGATAAGAAAAAGCTAAAAGAGTTCATCACCACCAAACCAATATTATATGAAATGCTGAAAGATATTCTTTAAGAAGAGGAAGAAGATAAAGATAAAAGTGTAAATTATGAACGACAAATACACATCCATCAACAAATGAATCTAAAATTCAAGTGAATTAATAATCTGATGAATAGGATAAACTGGAGAATGTAACAGAATCACGGACATAGAGAGGGAATGGACTGACAATTCTTGGGGAGAAAAGGGGTGTGGGAAGTGCAGCAAGAGACTGAACAAAAATCGTGCAACTATGGGAGAGAACAGTGGGCGGGGCGTGAGGGCGGAGGGTGGGATGGGTACCTTGTGGAGACAAGCTATAGGGGGGAAAAAGGGAACAATGTAATTAATAAACTGAACAATCAAGATTAAAAAAAAAAGAAAAAAAAAGAGAAAGGTCTGGAAGTCTGATCCATATCTGGGGGAGAAAGAAACCAAAGGGTATAAAGAGAGATCTTCTTCCATATTGGTTTGCTCAGGAATTAGAGGGAAACAGTCTCCCCTAAATTGTGATAATAGTACATGCGAAATACCTGAAAATAAAGAGTTTTTTTCCTGTGTCTCCAAGCATGCTTGTGTAATTTTTGGTCGCCTGGTAAACTCTGTAATAATAATAATATATAATAATATATAATAATATTATACACACACACACACACACACACACACACACACACACACACACACAAACAAAAGGAATAAACCCTCAAACACAAGGCATTACATCAATAGTTCAAATCTACATTGCAGATTTTATTTTTTAAAAATCTTTATTGTTCAGTTTATTAATTACATTGTTCCCTTTTTCCCATCCCTATATTTCCCCTCCACCTGGTACCCATCCCACCATCCGCCCTCACCCCCCTCCACTGTCCTCTCCCGTAGTTGCAGATTTTTGTCCAGTCTCTTGCTACACTTCCCACATACCCTTTCTCCCCAAGAGTTGTCAGTCCATTCCCTCTTTATGTCCGTGATTCTGTTACATTCACCAGTTTATCCTGTTCATCAGCTTATTAATTCACTTGATTTTTAGATTCATTTGTTGATAGATGTGTATTTGTTGTTCCTAATTTACACTTTTATCTTTTTCTTTTTTTAAAATCTTTTATTTTATTTTATTTTCTTTATTGTTCAGTTTATTAATTACATTGTTTCCCACTTTTTATCCCCCTATATCTCCCCTCCACCCTGTACCTATCCCACCCTCCACCCTCCCCTCCCCCTCCCCAATGTCCTCTCCCATTGTTGCAAGATTTTTGTCCAATCTCTTGCTGTACTTCCCACAACCCTTTTCTCCCCAAGAATTGTCAGTCCATTCCCTCTCTATGTCTATGTTTCTGTTATATTCACCAGTTTATCTTGTTCATCAGCCTATCAATTCACTTGATTTTTATGTTCATTTGTTGATAGATGTGTATTTGTTGTTCATAATTTTCATCTTTACCTTTTCCTTCTTCCTCTTCTTAAAGAATATCTTTCAGCATTTCATATAATACTGGTTTGGTGGTGATGAACTCCTTTAGCTTTTTCTTATCTGCGAAGCACTTTATCTGATCTTCAATTCTGAATGATAGTTTTGCTGGATAGAGCAGTCTTGGTCGTAGATTCTTGCTATTCATTACTTTGAATATTTCTTGCCACTCCCGTCTGGCCTGCATCGTTTCTGTTGAGAAATCCGCTGACAACCGTATGGGTGCTCCCCTGTAGGTAACCAACTGTTTTTCTCTTGCTGCTTTTAATATTCTCTCTTTATCTTTTGCTCTTGGCATTTTAATTATGATGTGCCTTGGTGTGATCCTCTTTAGATTCCTATATTTTGGGGTTCTGTGTACTTCTTGGGCTTTTAAGTCAGTTTCTTTCACCAGGTGGGGAAAGTTTTCAGTCACTATTTCTTCAAGTAGGTTTTCATTAACTTGCTCTCTCTCTTTTTCTGGCACCCCAATAATTCGGATGTTGGCATGCTTGAGGTTGTCCGGGAGGCCCCTTACGCTATCTTCAATTATCTGAAATCTTTTTGTTTCTTGCTTTTCCAGGTGAGTGGATTTTGCTTCTTTGTATTTCAAATCTTTGACTTGGTTCTTGTGGCCCTCTGGACTGCTTTTAGGACTTTGTGTAATATTTTTTATTTCAGTCTGTGTATGCTTGATTTCTAGTTGGTCTTTCTTTTTTTTATCCGTTAGGGTCTGGTTTGTATCCTCAGATGTCTTGTTCATTTCCTGAGGGTCTCATTCATTTCCTTGAGGGTCTCATTCATTTCCTGGTTGGTCTTGTTTATTTCCTCGTAATTCTCATTAAGTTGATCGGCCTTTTGTAGGAGCCTCTTGAAAAGCGTTATAACTGTGGTTTTGAACTCTATGTCTTGTCGTCTTTTCTCATCCATTTCTTTCACACCTGATTTCTTTCCATATCTCTGCATGGTGGCTGCTTTATGTGGTAGATAATCCTCAAAGGGACAGTGGCTCAGCGTCCACAGTTACCCGAGGTGGGTACTCTTACTGCAATCCTTTATGGGTTGTATTCAGTATTTTTGAATTTAAACCCAGCTTGTTGTTGTTAGCCCTAGGAGGGTTTGACCTCCAGGCCAATTGGCTGTGAAGGGAGACTGTGTTCAGGTTGGATGGGCGGAGTCTCTGAGCTGTGCAGGCAGCCTCAGTCCTATGCGGCGCTCGCGCGCACGGGTCTCTGTTGGATGGGGATGGCTGCAGACACCTCCAAGAGAAAGCCGCTAGTCTCTTCCCCTTGCCAGACAACTCTGCCTTTCCCCAAATGTGCCTGCACACCAAAAGTCTAGCCCAGGGTTGTAAAATAGATGGTTTCCGGAGCCAGGAGACAAGTTTCCAGGGGGCAAGTCGCGGATTTGCGCGACCCTTGCACAGAAACTTCTTTTCGCCACCTCCGGGTTTCTCGCAGACTAGGAGCCTCTGCCGAGCCCCGCTTCCAGGGTGCGTCCCCCGGACCTCGGACCTCACCTGGCACTGGGGAATCTGTGCAGGGGGACGTCTCCACGTACCCCGGATCTCGGACCTCGCCTGGCGCTGGGGAATCTGTGCAGGGGGACGTCTCCACGTACCCCGGATCTCGGACCTCGCCTGGCGCTGGGGAGTCCTTGCAGTGGGACGTCTCCGCCCTCCCCGCTGGCGAAATCCGGCCGGGGTTGCTGCTCCAGCCCCAGCCCGTGCGCGCGACCAGGACGGCTCCTAACCTGTTTCTGTCTGAAAGGCTGCGCTCCCGCCGCTGCTGAGTCTCAGTGTCCCACCTGTACTCCTATTAGTGGAGTTTTCATTCAGCCAGCTTTCTGGCGATTCTGGGTGCTGTCTGTTCTGCTGTTATGTTGTAGTTCTTAAATCGTTGCGTGGGGCAGAACAATAGGTGTTTACCTATGCCGCCATCTTGGTGTTCTCTCTACACTTTTATGTTTTTCTTCTTCCTCTTCTTAAAGAATATCTTTCAGCATTTCATATAATATTGGTTTGGTGGTGATGAACTCCTTTAGCTTTTTCTTACCTGCAAAGCACTTTATCTGACCCTCAATTCTGCATGATAGCTTTGCTGGATAGAGTAATCTTGGTTGTAGATTCTTGCTATTCATCACTTTGAATATTTCTTGCCACTCCCGTCTGTCCTGCATCATTTCTGTTGAGAAATCCGCTGACAATCGTATGGGTGCTCCCTTATAGGTAACTGTTTTTCTCTTGCTGCTTTTAATATTCTCTTTTTGTCTTTTGCTCTTGGCATTTTAATTATGATGTGCCTTGGTGTGATCCTCTTAGGGTTCCTATATATTGGGGTTCAGTGTGCTTCTTGGACTCCTAAGTCTATTTCTTTCAGCAGGTGTGGGAAGTTTTCGGTCACTATTTCATCATATAGGTTTTCATTGTCTTGGTCTCTCTCTTTTTCTGGCACCCCTATAATTCGAATGTTGGTATGCTTGAGGTTGTCCCAGAGGCCCCTTACACTATCTTCAATTTTTTGGATTCTTTTGGTTTCTTGCTTTTTCAGCTGAGTGGATTTTACCTCTTTGTATTTCAAATCTTTAACTTGGTTCTTGGGGTGCTCCAGAGCACTTTTAGGTCTTTGTATAATAATTTTTTATTTCAGTCAGTGTATGCTTAATTTCTGGTTGGTCCTTTTTCATATCCTTGAGAGTCTACTTCATATTCTTGAAGGTCTCCTTCATTTCCTTGTAGGACTTATTCATTTCGACGTTGGTCTTGATCATTTCCACATTGGTCTTGATCATTTCCTTGCAGGTCTTGTTCATATCCTTGAGAGTCTTGTTCATTTCCTTTGTAGTCTTGCTTATTTCCTTATAGGCCTCGACCTTTTGTTGGAGCCTCTTGAAAAGCCCTATAACCGTGATTTTGAATTCCATGTCCAGTCGTTTTTTTTCCTCCATTTCTTTCACATCTGATTTCTTTCCATGTCTCTGCATGGTTGCTGCTTCCCTGAGTTGGTCAATTAGCTTTGTGAGGTAGACTTCCTACAAGGGACAGTGGGTCAGCCTCTCAGTTACCTGAGGTGGATATGGGTTGCACAGTCTTGCTGAAGTTAAGCTCACGTTAATTTTTGTTAGCACTTGGAGGGGTTGACCTCCAGGCCAATTGTCTGTGAAGTTCAGCTGTTCTCAGGTTGGATGGGCGGAGTCTCAGGGCCAAGCAGACAGCGTTAGCTCTGCCCTATGTGGCCCCAGGGACTCTGTGTCTGGGGCAATGGCTGCCAGCACCTCTGAGAGAGAGCCGCTGCCAAGCTTCACCAGCTGCCAGGGAATTCAGACTATCCCCAAATGCGTCTGCACACCCAACATCTCACACAGGGTCGTAAAACAAAGCAGTCTGATGGTTTCCCAAATGAGAGGAAGTCGCGAGTGCTCTCTATGCAGTTACGCAGGTGCGCTGTTCCCAAGGTCACACGCCCGCTCCCTTCTCCACTAGCCGGCAGATCCTTGCAGCGCCTAGCTTGGCCCCTTGCAGTGCCCTCCTACTGTTCAGTTTTTACCCCGTATGATAGTGGGTTCCCTGACTTCGCCCAGAGCTGGACAATCAGTGCAGTGGGACGTCTTTGTCTCCCCGTTCGAGAAAACTGGCTGGTTTTTAGCCGTCGCCCTATCCGTGGCGCGCGCGCTCCAAACCTCTCTCCACGCGAATCTTCAACACTGTCCGCTACTGCTCCGCCAAGTCACAGTGTCTTATCTTCACTTTTATTTGTGGAATTTTCACTCGGCCAGCTTTCTGGTGGTTCTGGAAGGTGTTTGTTCTTTCATTAAGTTGTAGTTTTAAAATGGCTGTGTATGACGTTAAGATAGGTGTTTTGCCTATGCCATCTTGGTTCCCTCCCTACATTGCAGATTTTCTATAATACAGACAAGAGCAAGCAAGTTCAAGGCTTATCAAGTAATTATTCTTTCAGTATTTCATGTTATGCCAAAATATCTATAAATTTAATAATATTAATTAAAATTTACTAATTTAGAAAGAATTGTTGAAATAAGTTAAAGTGATTTGTTTAGGTGGGTATTTTCCAGAGATTTGTATTCTAAAAACGGCCCAGAACAGAGTTCTTGATACTTGCATCTCAAAGGTCCTGGGACTTTGGTTTTGGAAATCAGGAGAGGTTTGGGGGATGTAAATGATTCAGTGGGCTTTGATGTTCTGAGCCGTACACCTCTGACCCTTTCAAGACTACAATGTAATACAAGGACGGTACTTTTTAATTCCTCAAGGATTGGCAGATGTTAGCAAAAGACTAACAAATTCTCCCATTTTGAAATGTTTCTTTCCAGTTGAGTAGGTTTCTCTGTGGCTCTGTACCCATTACAGAGATCTAGTTTACAGGGAGCACGTAGCTGAGGGCTGTTTCTGACTCATAATGGCTTGCATGTATGGAAAGGACACATTATCCCAATTATGCCCCAATTAATTGATTATCTGTCTAGACTTAGTGGGACAAATGCAGGTGACTAGGAGTTATCAATAATGGCATATCCCCCAGTGCTTCAGTGTCTAGACAGCTGAGCCAAACCGACACACAAGACAAAATGAGTATGCAATCACACAGGGTTTATTTACCTATTCCTAGTGGGTCCTAGGATCTGGCAAAGGCAGATGATGAAGACAGAGACAGACAGGTGGCTGCAGTTGGTTCAGGCTCGCACAGCACAGCAGTCAGTCAGTAGCTCCTCTCATGGAGCGACGTGGAGTCCTCCTTTATCAGGCAGGAGACGTTGACTGAAGAAGGGTCCCAGGCTTATATAGACCTCAGTAAACAACTTGTGTCTTATCAGTGTGGGCCAGACGGTGTGCCTTATGCTAGGAGCAAGGCGTTTACACTAGAAGGGCTCAGGGCATTCACATCAAGATAGTGGTGTGTTCATGAATTTGAAATTTATAGATTATTGGGGTTTCCACAGCAAAATTTTCACACAATAATCATTTCATACATTAGAGGGGTTTCCTTATGACCATACATTATTATAACATTCTACCCAGTAGTCCCTGAGGGATATATAGGGAGGGGGACCCAAGGGAGCCAAAATTAATTTTGTTTATTATTTCTGCAGTGTAAGAGTCTAATGAAGAGGGAGATGATGTAGATAATGGGTAAGATAAATAAAATGGTTTTAGCTGTTTGCCAAGCAGAGGTGAGGGAGTTCCATACATTTTGGATGTAGATGGGGTTAAAAAGATTCCAGTGTGCGAAAAAAATGTACAGTCCTCCAGAGAGAAATGATGATGGTTCCGAAGTCGCAGTGCTTGTTGAGGTCGGCCAGTTCTGCAGCTGTGTTGAGGTTATGCTGTTGGGTATCAGGAGCAGGTGGTGAGGAATGGGCCATAAAAATATGAATTGGTGTGAAAAGAACTAAATGAAGAAACATAGGTTTGTGTAATAATTCTCTCTTTTCCACATCCAGCGTGGCTAGAGAACAGGTCCAGTTCCTGAGTAGAGGAGCTGGGGATTGAGAAATAAAAGAAAGAAAGAGACAAGACACAAAATGGAAGGAAAAAGCTGGGACTGGGTGGGACCACTGTCCTCTTCTGAGTGAGAAACAGTGACCCAGAGCCAATACAGCGTGTTTATTTTATATCCCAAATATCAGGGGCTTTCACCAAACGTAAGATAAAAGGAGCTTGGGTGGGCCAGAGTCGTATTCATTACCTCAATCCTGACGCAAAACTGGATTTACATATCAAAGCCCACTGTCTGACACCTGGGCAAAGATAAGAATCAGTGCTGAGAATGCATCTGCCTTTTTGGTAAGATGTATATCTAAGACAGGGCTTTGCCTGTTGCCTTGGGTTCAGCTGACAATTTAAAGAAATGCCCATATGTCTTCCCAGGGGGCCCTCTAAAGGTTTGGTATGGCTGGAGTAAGTAGGGCTGTTTGAACCCCATGAACTGGGAGTTAGAGACACAGCCACCTGTAAGGTTATCCAGGGGTGTAGATCTATTAAGGAAGAAGACTGGAAATTTGTAGTTTTCTCTTGACCACAAAACATTTGCCCATGTGAAGGGTCTCCATCAAGGGTATAGTAGAGTGTTTCTGGGGGTATTTATAGATATTGGTGTGTGTTATATTAGGAAGTTTCACAATAGGGAACCTAGGGTATGTTTCATGAAAGTTGGAAGATAGGGGCATGTTAGTGAGATTTGCAAGAATGCATGCTCTGTGTCTGGTTGCTGTAGTGTTACAGAGGTGAGATCCATTAAAGGAGTAAACAGGTTTGTCTTCAAGTGCTCCGTGTGTATTGGATATGACTGCTGGGAAATGTGGTGTTGTGAAGTTTGTTTTCCAAAATCCCAAAAATTCGGGTTGGGATATTTTCCATTTAACGGATTCATATTGTCTGACAGTGTGTGCCTGGAGAAATCATAAGATTTGAGGAGGGACTTTTTCTGTGGCATTGAAGAAATAGTAGAACAGTAGAAAGTTTTAAGTGTGCTCCAAGAATTAAATCAAATTTATTTATTTTCTGTTATAGCATCCTCCAGTGGTGGTGTGAGAGGTGATGCAAGTGTTGTGGACTCCTGATGCATGATACATGAGTCAATGCAAAAGTTGCCAAAAATTGGGAAGTTAGAAAAGCCTGTGAGATAGTATTGATAATATGTAATACCATTTTCTGTGATTATATGAGTCATGTTAAAATGTTTTGTCCTATTGAATCCTAGTGGAAGAATTGGGTTATTAGTAGGTGGTGCAAAGAATGGATGTCTGTTGAGTATTGGCATTATTGTGGATGTGGGAGAAGAATTTGAGGAATGATCCTCATCTTCATAGTTGTTTTTATCCTCAGACTCATAAGAGGCATAAGAGTCATAATCTCAAAATCTGTTCCTTCCTGCCCATGTACCATAAATGCATTAATCTTTCCATAAAGGAAATGACATTGAGATTTGCTCTTTGTATACATGTTAGGTTTTCATGAGCAACAAAAACATCTATGCTTTGAATGGGTTGAGAGTAAGAGGACTTGTTAGTGATTTCATATGTTGTAGTTGATGGTTCATAATGTTGTGTGTCTATATGATTGATACAGATCTAGTGGTGAGTGCATCTTGAAACCATTGAAGTGATATGCAGTTTTTCACTTGGGTGTGGTGTGAGCTCTAAGGGTCGTTTGTTCAGAATTTAGTGCAAGGGTTTGGCAAGTGTGTGCAGGAAGGTATGCAGGGTAGAGTTTATAGGTGCTATGATAGTGGATAGAGGTATTAAAATAAAAGTTTTTTATAGAGTATGAGAATAAAGAATTGTTGTTTGTGACTATGTGTACATAATGTTTTCCTGATTTTTTTTCAGGATAGGTATATGGGTAGGGATTGTCATTGTGGTAGTAGAGGGAGCACTAGTGATTATAGAATTCTGGGTATGGCATTGGAGGTATCACTAGAAGTGGCCACATTAGCAGAGGCAGTAATAAGGGAGAATATAAAGACTAGAGGTAGTAGGGAAAACCAAGTTCCATGTCTCCCTGTTTTAGCTCCTGAATGATGTGCTGTGCTAACAGTGCATGGTGGATTTCTTCCTGAGTGATACTGGGTATGCATCCCCATGTTGGTAGCACAAAGAGAAAGGGTAGGGATTGATAGTGGAGTATAAAAAGCAATGAAGGGGTTGCTAATGAGGGTAGTTGGGATAGGATGTGGGTTTCTATTAGGAGAGTAGATGGCTGTCTCCACCAAGTGAGTGTAGTACTGTAAGATGTGGAGGTAATCAATAGCAATTTGCCCTGGGAGATATTCAGTAAATGCTTGAAAATCATCCACCAGGTTACGGAGACTTTGTCTCACGGGGCCTGTGCGGCTGGTCTGTAGGTTTGCTGGGTATTCAGAATAAGAGTCAGGTGGGGGTATCCAGCAGTGCCAAGGATCATTACATATCTGGGGGTGAAGTCTTATGCAATAATTGTCAAGAGCAATATTAGGGTAAAGGGGAATTGTTGGGGATAGGGCTGGTTCCAAAGGAGGGTTAATTGGAAGTGGGGTGGAGGGAGGAGTAGGGTAAATGGGGGGTTGGGTTGGTGTGGATTGTGGGGGTACTGGGACTGCTGAGATTTCTTCTAGAAATGAATTTAGTTGTTGTTCCCAGGTTTCCAGTGTCTGATCACTGAAAAAGAGAGGGGTATTATTTGTTTAGGATGCAGAAGATCCTATCTAATAAAAGAGTAACATGCAAATGTAACCGTACCTTGGCTCCTAATTGGCTATGCTACCAGCCAATCAGGAGCAGGGGCATGGCCAATTGGCACCAGCGCCCCCTGGGGGTGGAGATAAAATGGTGGTGGTGGTGGCGGCAGCGAGCGCCCGGGCCTGGGCGCTGTGAGCAAGTGGAAGTGGCGGAGAGCACCGTGGGGGGTGTTGTCGAGGCGGCCAGGGACAATGTCGGCAGCAACAAGGCAGCCAGGGCCATGGAGGGTGTCGCCGAGATGGCCAGGGATGAGGTGGGCAGCAAGGAGGCAGCCAGGGCTGTGGGGGTCTCGTGGCCGAGGCGCCCAGGGCTGTGGAAGGCGTGGCTGAGGCGGCCAGTGCTGTGGTGGCCTGAGTGTGTGGGTGTGTGTATGAGCATGGACACGAGCGACACACACTCACACACCAGCACCCACACAGAGTCCTCGGTGTGCCACCCACGCCTCCCTGAACCTCACCCTCCAGCCAGGATCCTTCTGGTCCCACCTCCCGTCGTTGAGGGCGGGAGTCAGTCTGGGGAGACTTTCTCAGACTTGCTTGATGCTGGGACTGGATGAATCCCAGCTCACAGGCTCCACGGAGGTTCCTGGTGGCCGAGGGTGCAGAGAGGGAGTGGGCATGTGGGTGTGTGCATGAGCGTGGACCCGAGCGACACATACTCACATGCCTGCAACCACACAGGGCCCTGAGCCATGTCACCCGTGCCTCCCTGGACTTCACCCTCCAGCCCGGATCCTCCAGGTCCCAAGCCCTGGGGTCGCTCAAATTCAGCAATTTGCCCAAGGCACGTTAAACAGTTTTCTCCTAACCCATTTGTGGGAGTGTAATCTGACTTAAAATCAATGGACTAAACTAGAGAGTCAATTTGGAAATGTGGATCACAATTCAAGTGAATTAGCTTTGGGCCAGGAGTTCTGTGTCTGTGAGTGTGTCCTAAGAAAACAGTTAGTAAGTAATTATGTTTACTGTCATTGTTGATGCTGGGGGAAACCAGAAGCAACCTGCCCCACAATAAAGTGTTAGTGAAGTAAACCATAGTAATGTTAAATAGTCAGGGATAACACTGTAGCCATTAAAAATTATGTCTGTAGCCGAGACCGGTTTGGCTCAGTGGATAGAGCGTCGGACTGTGGACTGAAGGGTCCCGGGTTCGATTCCGGCAAGGGCATGTACCTTGGCTGTGGGCACATCCCCAGTAGGGGGCGTGCAAGAGGCAGCTGATCGATGTCTCTCTCTCATCGATGTTTCTGACTTCCTATCCCTCTCCCTTCCACTCTGTAAAAAATCAATAAAATATATTTAAAAAAAAATTATGTCTGTACATCAAATTCGTTGACATGAAAAGAAGACCATAGCCAAATATTAAGTGGAGGCAGGGGAACCTCAGAAGAGGGCATGTATACTTATATGTATGTATATTTTGTATGTCAGGGAAATAATGGTTTTAAAACCAGTGATTCTTCCTGAGCTCTGCAATTGTGTTAGCAAATTGTGTTTCAGGTGTGACAGGTGTCCTTTGGTGTCCCATACACACAGACATCCTTGCCTGTGGGACAGCCTGAACCTTTGCAGCACCTGCCCCTCTCTGGTGAGGCAACGACCCAATCAGACATTCCCTTTTATTGGGCTGGTTTCCTTTTCTCCTTTGCCCAAACCATGCCTTTCCAACAAAAGAATATTAACCAAGCAATCCTAACAAGTTTTGTTGCCGACTACAACTTATGCCCTTTTATGCAAATGTTGTTGCTTTCAAATCTACCAGGTTGTATTTCAAAACTTTATTTTTCTGCAACTTGACCATTTTTAATTCGCTTAAAATATTCTGGAGTATTTTAGGTACATACAGAAAAGTAGAGAATAATATGACAAATACTTATCTATACTAATAAAAGGGTAATATGCTAATTAGACCAGACATCTTCTGGACATCCTTCTGGACATCCAAGGACTCTGTGTGGGTGTGGGTGTGTGAGTGTGTGTCGCTCAGGTCCATGCTCATGCACACACCCACGTGGAAAAAGCCACAGTGGTGGGGGCCAAGGCAGAGGTGGTTAGAGGGGACCAGGCCAGCTGGGGAGGGCAGTTAGTGGCAACCAGGCTGGTAGGGGAGGACAGTTAAGTGCAACCAGGAAGGCAGATAGGTGAGCAGTTAGGAGCCAGCAGTCCCAGATTATGAGAGGGATGTCTGACTGCCAGTTTAGGGATCAGGCCATCCCCTTAAGGGTGGAGAGAACAGTCTGAGGTCCCCTAACCGAACACCAGGATGGGAAGCTCACTTTGAGGTCTCCTGTGAAGCCCTGCTGGGTTGGGAGTGTGGCCTGCAGTCCCCTGCCAAGCTGCACCAGGTGGGAGGCACTGCCTGAGGTCCCCCAGCCTGGAGCTGGGGTTGGGGGAGCTGCCTGAGGTACCCTAGCCCAGCACCAGGGCGGGAAGGACACCTTGAGGTCCCTGTCAAGCCCTGCCAGGTGGGGTGGTCCCTTGTCAAGGTATGCCCGGCAGGGGGAGCAGCTGGAGGTCCCCTAGCACAGCACCAGGATGGGAAGTACACTTTGAGGTCTTTCGTCAAGCCCCACTGGGTGGAGGACATGGCCTCAGGTCCTCTGGCCTGGTTCTGGGGTGGGAGTCCAGGCCTGAGGTCCCCTGTCAAGCCTCTCTGATTGGGGGAGGGTAAGCCTCCTATCCCGCTGCCACGACCACCTCACGCTCTCCACGAGCAGGTATGCATAGGGAAGGGTGGGCCAGGATAATTGGCAGGGGGTAAGGGGGGTCCAGCATCCTGGATGAGCTGGGCCTCACAGCCTGTCTGCTTCAGCTCCCAGCACCCCGGACCTAAGGAGTAGTGCTTTCACAGGGGCCTGGCAGGCACTGGATATGGTGATGCCTTAAAAACTGAAGAAGTTCCCTTTAACTCTGGCTGGAAGTGCGTTGGGAACTTATGGTCGGGGAAGCAGCCCAACATCAGGGCTGAAATAAGACCTTGGGTAGCTTCCGGAGGGGGCAAACCAACAGTAAAAGGCATCTTTGAAACAAAGACATTTGAATGTACAGTGGATATTAGATGATCTTAAGGAATTACCTTAACTTTTCAAGGTGTGACAATGGCTGAATATTTACTTCTTTTTAAAAGATACTCATCAGAGGATATTTAAATGGGAAACAACTTTCTTTGAAAGTATGGTGTTGTCCTGGCCCAGCCCTCCCTGCACCACGGATGCCTCAAGGACCGAGCCTCTCCCACTCGCTGGGCTCTTGAAAGCTCTGTGTGCAGAGGTGTGGTCCCTGCTTCATTCCCTGCCCCCCGCCAGCTTGAAGTGAAGAGTTCCCAGCTGGCGCTGGTATGAAGCAGTGATTCATTTCCCGCCCCCGCTGGCATGAAGTCCTTCATTCCCTGCCTCCCTGCCAGCACCTGCATGAAGGGAAGTGGCCATATGCTCTGTGGCCACGTCTGCAGCCACACTTCCCACTCCTGATTGGCTGGTAGCATAGCCAATCAGGAGGCATGGTATGGTCACATTTGCATGTTACTCTTTTATTTGATAGGATTCTGTGTAAAAACAATAAAAGAGTCTCTGGTGTTTGAGGACCTTTTACATGTGTACGTGCACCTCATAACACATGTGCAGGACAATGTTATAGAATATTGCAGAGAGAGCAGTGCAGAGGGACAGGTGATATAAAAAGGCTCCAAAGGAGAAGGTAGCCAACAGGCATGTTAAACGACAAGACAGCAAAGAATCACGTATGGGAAAGAAGATGTACAAATGAGCTGAGGCCAGTGGGTTCTGCAGCTAAACACTGTTGGTCATGTGTAGACTCAACACAGCACTTATTGATATGTTTCCCTAGTTGCCACTAAAAAGTGCTAAGCCTTAACTGAGTTCATTTTGCATGTTCATCATATGAAAAAAAAAAAAAACCCACCAGGGTTCTTTGTACTATGTATTGTACACATATATAAAACCTGAATCTCCAGAGTATTAATGAAGGATCACAGAGGTGAGCAACAAGCACTGGCTCAAATCAACATGGCATGCAATAGTATTCAATGAACTAATATTACAAATAATAATTGAAGGAGAGTCTTACAAGAGCAGCCTATGGTCCATATATGTAAAGACCCTTAGCTGGCACAGGCAGTCACAAGAAAACTTTAGGTAGAGGAAAGGAGCAGAGGTGGAAGGATGGGTGAGGCCATAGTAAACCTCCCAGGAAATGGAAGAGCCAGGTACCTATGGCGGTGACCTAGCTTGCCTTGCTCAATAGGCCTGTCAGGGCCAGGGGTATTCCAACCCAGCTCCTGAAAGGACTGCCATCTCCCCTCAAGCCTGACAGTCGAGGGCAAGGAAATTAATTTCTGTGAGCCCCACCGCCCTGGGGACTGGAAGGTCTCGGAATGTAGGGAGTGGAAGATTTTGAGACAAACAGGTCCGGCCATAAACGGCCAGGTGTAATAAGCAGATGGTAGATACGGATAAACTTTAACAGAGACCGGCTTCCCGGAATGTAGACCAGACCTGACCGCGAAGTGTTATTTTGAAATATTCTTTGCAAATGTGACCTTTAGCTGCATCAAGACAGAACAAAGAAGTAGTTAAGGTTTTTAGCTTTGTATTAGCCAATCAGGAGCTGCCAAGCCAACCTTCACCCCCTGCGCGGGGTATAAAATATCGGCTTGACTGAAGATCGGGGCTCTCCACCATGATTTGTGTTTGGACGGTGGAAGCCCTGGTTCGAATCAGCAAATAAATATTCCAAAACTTCAAATTTGTGTGGTGGTCTGTCTCATGGTGGGCTGCGCTCTGTAACAATTTCCTCCCTGATGCTGAAGCCACCTACTCTGTACTCCTCCCAAGCCCTGGTAAATCATCCTCAGAGGCTGTAGCTGTTATAGGCATATCTGGGAAGCCAAGAGATCTTTTTCTCAGCCTTTAGGTCATAGCTGGGTTAAGCTGTTCCATTCCCATGCCTTCCTGATCCTGCAAAAAGCCTAATATTCACATCAGAAACAATGTCCTCTAAACCCCGAGGCTCTAGAAGGACTCAATATTCTAATCGGCCATCTGTTTTAGAAGGCCAAGGTTTATTGAACCTTGTCATAGTCCTTACTATACCCCCATCTTAGGAGTACACGAACCTAATAGAGGGGGAGAACTAGTTCAGGACTTATAACTATTAAATAAGGCAGTGATTCCTATCCAGCCAATTGTCCCTAACCCTTATGACTTACTTGCCCAAAATTCTAGAAAATATAAAGTGGTATATAGTACTAAATCCCAAGGATACCATTTTTTCTACATATACTCCTGTCTCCTAACTCATAGTCCCTTTTGCCTTTCAAAGATCCCAGTAATCAAAGCCATCAGCTTTCAGGAATAACACTAATTTATTTGGGCAGGCCTTTAAACAAGGCAAAAAGCCCTTTTACAGGCGCCGACTTTAAGTCTTCTAACAGGTCGGCAGCATCCACTCCTAGATTCGTCTGTCTCCAGTGAGCCTTGAATGCCAGCACAGGAGGAGAACATGTTACAGAATTCACCAGGTGACCAAAAAATACACAAGAGCACTTGGAGGTCCAGGAAAACCCCCATTTATTTTCAGATGTTTCACATGTACTAGTACAGTGACTTAGGGAGTCAGTTCTCCAAATCCTGAGTAAGCCAATATGGAGGAAGCTTTCTCTTTATACTCTTCAGTTTCTTTGTTTTCTGTTTTCTAACTACCAGGCTTTTGTGATGGGCTTCCATAGCCCCTCCTGAGTCAGTTAGAATGGGGAAGTTAGATTGTATTTAAATGCCTGGTCTGGGTGGTGTCAGTGGCCTCCCCTGTAGCTAAACTGTTACATTCTTTGTTTATGACCCCCTTGTAAATTGGGAGTAATTAGGAAAACAGGTCTTGCAGACCAGATTGGGGAGAAAGGATCAATGACTTAATTATAGGCTATCAAGAATGTACATTAGGTTACTGGCACAGATTCATATTGCTAGCCCCCCCCAAATGTCTTATTTTCCCCATCAGATGAAGCTGCATTGCCATCAACTAGATCACCAAATTTCTATTCATGCGAACCTCCGAATGGCCTGAAACGTCTCCTTCAAAGGCATCCTGGGATGTCAATGAGTGGCAGATAAGTAACATACTCTGGTATTTCTAGCTAAACAATGTTTTTACTTTTTAAATAATTCTTATTCTGTCGTTTTATAAGTGTCATCTAAACCCTGGGCTGATACTTGGAGGAGACCTTCTTTGCCCTTGCTAAGGACCCCATGAGATGCTCCTATTAATAGCTCCTTTTTTTTGTATCTCTATGAAGTATAGTGATCTCTCTTTTGGAAAAACTGCTATTTGAAGCTGCTCTTTGAACTACTCTGTTAGTCTTAGTCTCATATTCTGTAGGTCAACTCTGTTATTTTTAGACTGTAAAATAACTTTGAGTTTTGCTTGAATAGAAAAGATAAACTTCATTGTCTGACTTTGCAAGCTAGACATCTAACTGATTTGCTGATATTGATGTCAGGTGCCTGCATAGATATGGTAAGATACTCACGGTTACAGGTTGTCTGTATAGATATAACAGGTGTTTGCTAGACATGATATGTACTCAAGGTTACAAGCTGTCTACAAAAATAACTTTTACAATGAACTAGAACGACATAAAAAGGAAATTCTCTCTCCTATGTTAGTTCAGAATTTGACAGAGGTAATCTGCTCTGAACCTGCACACACTAAAGATGACTCCTAACTAATTGGCTCATTAAGGCATTTCGTGCAGCTAACTGATTCGTGATATAATACCTAATGTAGCAAAATTTTCAGCCACACTGGCTCCCCAAATCCCTACCTACTAAGTATATTATAAGAAACCCAATTCAGGGTTAAATAATCTCAATTAGATATATATCTCCCACATCTCTTTCAGAGAAAAATGTGTTAAATCTTAGTCTATAGGACAACTTATACTGCCACTACCACCAACCAGGCCAGAATCACTTCCCAAGCCACTACAGATTTTTATTCACAGAGAAGCCCATGATTCAGCAGGGCAAAGTCTGTGCCATGAATAACACTCCTTGCTGCAAACAGCTTAGCTAAAAAAATGCGTCATAGCTTCTTGACCCAGAAATATGAGCACCAATTAAAGATATATTAGCTAACTCCCTTTTGCAGACCTTGGTTTTTACTGTATTTAAAAAAAATTATCATAAACCATTGCCTGTTTAATCTTTGGTATGTTTCATATCCTTCCATTCAGAAGCCCTAAAACTACTCCTGATCCTCTGCTTGGAACAGCAAATGAGGGCAGCTACATCCACCTTCCAAGGACCCTTATAGCACCCACTTCCAATGGGACCCTGACTGCTGCCCCAAACTATGATCCTTTTGCTAGCAGGAAGCAGCCAGAAAGATGTGGCACCTTCTATCTGCAATGGCAGTTGGAATTTCCTAATCAGAGGGAGACTGAAATAGGAATTTTAGGGGAACATTGGCAGATTTAGGGAATTTTTAGAATTGGGGTCCATGGGAAAACAAAACAAAACAAAAACCCAGGGCTACAGACTTGGAGAAGGTACATTACCATAACACAAAAAAGCCAGGTGCATATACATTTCCATAAGACAAGGGAGCAGCAACAGGTATATTTCCATAAGACAAGGTAACTAGAAATAGCCAAAAAAGTCTATATTTATAAAATAAAGAATAAGTAAGAAAGCCCAGATAGAATAAGAGCACAATGAGAGAGGAGGGCCTTTGGAGACACTATAGTAACCAATTCTAAAGGGAATATTGACCAATCAGAGGGGACACAGGACACAGGAACTATCGCCTTTATAAACCATGGATATAAGAAGTTGGTGTGGCTATTCAAGAACATTTAGTTGTCAACTAGTATAAAAAGTTACTGTAATTTTTACACTATACCTCTATTACTATCTATATATATAAAAGGCAATATGCAAAGCATCCTCTTGGGAGGTCAGATTTCACCTAGGAAAAGGAGAGAGAGAGCTACATAACCAGACACCCAGAGAAGAGAGATCATGGGGAGTCAAAGAAACAGCCCACATAGAAAAAAAAGAGGCATCATCACAAAAGGAAGTAATAAAAATTCTTTCAATATGTCATAGAAAGAATTCAGAGAAATGGTCATAAGGTTGCTAAAAAGAATGAAAGACAAATTCAACTATATATGTAAGAACTATGAGGAAATGAAGAAGAACCAAGAAGAAATGAAAAATGACATTGCTTCTATAAAGAACTCAATAGAAAGCATCAAGAGTAGAATAGAAGAAGCAGAGGCAAGCATCTGTGAGCTAGAAGACAAGGTAGAAAAAATTCTCAAACACAGCAGAATCCTATTTAATAAAAGAACAATATGCAAATTGACTGTACCTCCGATGAAGCCACACCCACAGCCATGAACAGAACTCCATTCTGTTCTCCACAGTGGCTACACCAGTCTGCATTCCCACCAGCAGGACACAAAGGTCCCTTTTCTCCACATCCTCACGAGCACTTGTTGTTTGTCAATTTGTTGATGATAAGCATTCTGACAGGTACAAGATGGTGCCTCATTGTTGTTTTGATTTGCATCTCTCGGATGACTAGTGACTTTGAGCATGTTTTCATATGTTTTTTGGCCTTCTGTATTAACTCTTTTGAAAACTGTCTATTTGAGTCCTTTGCCCATTTTTTAATTAGATTGTTTATCTCCCTTTTGTTAAGATGTATACATTTTGAAGATTAGATCCTTATCTGGTATAACATTGGGAAATGTTCTCCCATGCAGTGGGCTTTCTTTCTTTCTTTTTTTTTTTTAATTACTTTTTATTGATTTTTTTCAGTATAATAGTAGTACATGTTTTCCTTTCCCCCTCCCCCTTATCCTCCCCCCAGTGGGCTTTCTTTCTTGTTGTATTGTTGATAGTTTCTTTTGCTGTGTAGAAGCTTTTTATTTTGATGTAGTTCCATTTTAAAAAAGTTTCTCTTTATTTTCCATTGCCCTAGAGGTGGTATTAGTGAAGAAATTGCTTCAGCGCATGTCTGAGGTTTCTCTGCCTGTGGATTCCTCTAGTATTTTTAAGGTTTTCCATCTTACGTTTAAGTCCTTTATCCATTTTGAGTTTATTTTTGTGTATGGTATAAGTTGGTGACCCAGTTTCATTTTTTTTGCATGTATTTGTCTAATTTTCCAAGCACCATTTATTGAAGAGATTGTCTTGACTTCATTATATGTTCATGCCTCCTTTGTCAAATATTAATTGAGCATAGTGGTTTGGGTTGATATCTGGATTCTCTATTCTATTCCATTGGTCTATATGTCTGTTCTTGTGCCAGTTCCAGGCTGTTTTGAGAATAGTAGCTTTGTAACATAGCTTGAAATCTGGTATTGAGATCCCACCTACTTTGTGCTTCTTTCTCAGGATTTCTGTGGCTATTGAGGGTCTTTTTTTTTTTTTAAAATCCAGATTAATTTTTGGAGAGTTGTTTCTAGGTCTGTGAAATATGCCATTTGTATTTTAATGGAGAGTGCATTGAATTTATAGATTGCTTTGGGTAGTATGTACATTTTAACAATGTTAATTCTAGCAATTCATGAACATGGCATATTCTTCCATCTTTTTATGCCTTCCTCTATCTCTTTTTTCAGTGTCCTTTAGTTTCCCACTCATAGGTGTTTTACCTCTTTAGTTAAGTTTATTCCTGGATATCTTAATTTTTTTGGTGCGATGATAAATGGGATTGCTTTTTTGTCTCTTTTTCGGTAAGTTCACTATTGATGTATAGAAATACCATAGATTTTCTGGCATTAATTTTGTATCCTGCTACATTGCCGGATTCATTTGTTCAATCTAATAGTTTTTTTTCAGTCTTTAAGGTTTTTTATGTACAGTATCATGTCATCTGGGAATAAGGACAGTTTTGGTTCTTTTTTTCCAATTTGGATGCCTTTTATTTCTTCTTCTAATCACAATGGCTAATATTTCCAGTACCATGTCGAACAGGAGTGGTGAGAGTGGGCATCCCTGTCTTGTTTCTGTTCTTAGGAAAAATGGTTTTAGTTTTTGCCCATTGAGTATGATGGTGGCTGTGGGTTTGTCATATATGCCTTTATTATGTTGAGGTATTATCCTTCTATTCCCACCTTGCAGAGAATTTTTATCAAGAAAGTGTGTTGGATTTTTGTCAAATGCTTTTCCTGCATCAATTGATATGACTATGTGGTTTTTATCTCTGAATTTGTTTATGAAATGTATCATGTTTATTGATTTGCAGATATTGTAGCATCCTTGGATTCTTGGGATAAATCCTACTTGTTCAAGGTGTATGATCTTTCTGATTTCTGCTAGATCTGATTTGCTAGAAATTTGTTGAGTATTTTGGCATTTATATTCATGAGGGATATTGACCTGTAATTCTCTTTCATTGTGTTGTCTTTATCTGCTATTGGCATTAGGGTGATGCTCGCAAAGTGGGAATGGAGGACCATACTTCAATATAGCAAAAGCTTTATTTGACACACTTACAGCCAATATCATTTTCAATGGACAAAAACTCCCAAGTATTTCCCCTAAGTACAGGAATGAGACAGGGATGCCCACTTTCACAACGTCTCTTTGACATAGTACTGGAAGTGCTAGCCATAGCGATTAGACAAGAAGAAGAAATAAGAGGCTTCCTAATTACCACACAAAAAAAGAAGTGAAACTGTCATTATTCACAGATGACATGGCATTGTGCATAGAAAACCCTAAAGACTCAATAGAAAAATTACTAGACTTAAAAACTGAATTTGGCAATGTAGCTGGATACAAAATTAACACCAAAAAAGCTTTAGCTTTTTTATACACCAATAATGAACTAACAGAAGGAGAAACTAATAAAACAACCCTTTTTACCATTGTAACAAAAACTAATATAACTAGAAATAAACTTAGAGTGAAAGAACTGTACTTGAAAAACTAGTGTTGGAAGCCACCTATTTTCCCCACTAGCAGAAAGGTGTGGACAAGGAACCCTTAAAGACTCAATAGAAAAACTACTAGACTTAAAAAATGAATTTGGCAATGTAGTTGGATACAAAATTAATACCAAGAAAGCTTTAGCTTTTTTATACACCAATAATGAACTCACAGAAGGAGAACCTAATAAAAAAACCCATTTACCATTGTAACAAAAAACTAATATAACTAGAAATAAACTTAGAGGTGAAAGACCTGTACTTGGAAAACTACAGTGTTGGAAGCCACCCATTTTCCCCACTAGCAGAAAGGTGTGGACAAGGAATCTGGAAGGTTAACCTTGGAAGCTTTGAAAAGTCAGATCCAATCATTCACTGTCTAGTTGAGACAATGCTAGCTAAAGCAACTCCCACATTTAGTCTTATGTAAATCCTTGATGATTGGCTATTACTGGCTATGGGTGGATCCCAAACCTTAATAAAAGGAATAGCTAGGCCAGAGCGGGATGTAGTTCTCCCACTAGAGTTGGGCTCCCACCTGGCCCTCAATATAAACAAATTAATATTTTTCTAGTCTCTTTCATTTGTGTGCAGCCTTATTCAGAATCCGAACCCTGAACATGAGCCCTGAACCATGTGGGACATGAAAAGGGTTCCCTGCGCAACAGGACATTGAAAAAAGAAATATAGGAGGATCTAGATAAATGGAAGAATATACCATGTTCATGGATTGATAGAATCAACATCATTAAAATGTCTATACTACCAAATCAATCTATGTATTCAATGCAATTTCCATTAAAATACCAATGGCATCTTTCATAGACCTAGAACAAACTCTCCAAAAATTCATATGGAATAAAAAAAGATCCAGAATAGCCACAGAAATCCTGAGAAAGAGGAACAAAGATGGGGGGATCACAATACCAGATATAAAGCTATATTTAAAAGCCACTGTTATCAAAACTGCTTGGTACTGGCACAAGAATAGACATATAGACCAATGGAACAGAACAGAGAACCTATAAATCTACCCAAGCCATTATGCTCGATTGATTAATATTTGACAAGGGAGGCAAGAGCATACAATGAGTCAAGACTCTTCAATAAATGGTGTTGGGGCTCTACTGGGTTTGGCTCTATGGAATGAGTGTTGGCCTGTGGATTGAAGGGTCCCAAGTTCAATTCCAGTCAAGGACATAGGTCCAGGTTGCAGGCCTGATCCCTAGTGGAAGGCATGAAGGAGGCAGCCAATAAATTATTCTCTCCCATTATTGATGATTCTATTTCTCTCTTCCTCTCCCTTCTCTATTATCAAGAGAGATATCTTTTAAAAAGTGTGTTGAGAAAATGGGACAGATACATGGGGAAAAAAAGAAAGAGAAAAAAAAGAGAAAAGAAAAAAGGAACTAGACCACCAAAGTACACCATACACAAAAGTGATGTCAAAATGGATAAAGGACTTAAATCTAAGAGAGACACCATAAAAATATTAGAATAAAACATAGGCAGAAAAATTTCAGACATGTTATAGCAATATCTTTATTGATACAGCTCCTAGGGCAGTGAAAACTAAGGAGAAAATAAACAAATTGGACTACATTAAAATAAAAAGCTTCTGCACAGCAAAAGAAACCATCAACAATACAACAAGAAAGAAAGCCCACTGCATGAGAGAACATTTCATAATATTATATCAGACTAGTGGCCCAGTGCACGAAATTCGTGCACGGGGGAGGTGGGGCGGGGGATTCCCTCAGCCCAGCTTGCACCGTCTCCAATCTGGGACCCCTCAGGCCTCTGGCTCCTAACCATTCACCTGCCTGCCAGCCTGATCCCCCTAAATGCTCTCCCCTGACAGCATGTTTGCCCTAACTGCTCTCATCTGCTGGCCTGGTCCCCCTAACTGCTCTCCCCTGCTTGCCTGATTGCCTCTAACCTCCTCTGCCTTGACCCCACCAACATGGCTTTGTCGGGAAGATGTCTGGAAGGACATCTGGAAGGTCGCCAGGAAGATGTTCAGTCTAATTAGCATATTACCCTTTTATTAGCATAGATGCTACCTTGTTCTAAAAATGCAGGTTGTTCCCAGGTTTTCCTATCGTGGAAGGGGAGCCCGCAGAAGCATCCTGGGTTCTGACCAGAGCTTAAGTGCTTGTGCTTTATCTCAGCAGATGTGATTCCTAGAAAAAGACTCTTGGATGTACCTTGTACATTTCTATCAAATTTGCCAAGTCTCCCTCCAAAAATGTCGAACCACTTTAAACTCCCACCAGCAATCATGTGTGTGCCCTCCATCCCACTTTGATGCCGATATCATTGATTTCCCCCTAGAAGCTTCCCTCCTGTCAGCTGGGAATGCTTGATACTTGAGCCAACCTCATTGTTCAGCTGGGGACTTGATTTCCTGAGATAGAATTATGGAGGAAGAAAAATAGTTTTCCTCAACCTTTCTGAGTTCTTAGTGGAGGCCCTTGTAATGAAAGACAGATCGCCAAGAGAAAAACAAAAGTTCATTAACATGTGTACCTCGTGTATATGGGGGGGATCCCAGGGAAAAATGAGTAATTCCCCAAGCTGGCTTAGAATGCAGATTTAAATACCTTCTTCCTAGGGAAAGGGAATGGGAGATGTAGGCCTCCTAGAGGAGAGTAAATGATTTTTAGGAAAGATGAATGGAGGTGGAGAGAAATAGCTTGTAACAAAGTTTGGGTGTTATGTCCTGTGACAGGAGTCAGTCTTCTCTGCCTGATGACACTTCTCCCATCAAGAGGACCTATGACATTTAAGCTCCTTTAGAGGGGTTCAATTTTAGACAGATCAGGAGACTTCAGTGAAATCCTCTGCATGAACTTGCAGTTTTTCAAGAATCTGCAGCTCAAGATCATCAGTATAACAATAAAGCATATGTTGGGGGTGGCATGTTCTCTGACCTTCAGAATAAACCCAACAAAAGCTTGTTTCCTCTTGTAGATGATTTGCCACAGTAGGTTATTCCTTGGAGACCGCATTCTGGGAGTGGTCATAACATACCCTGTGTAGGTAGAAAGGTGTGGGCCACATCACTAAATAATTCAGGGATAGCTTTCTCATTTTGAGGAAAGGGAGATAAAGTTATAATAGTTTACCTCCCTTTCCACAGGTTTCTTATGGGTTTGTGTCTCAGCTGCCCCCGCCCGCCGCGCGCCCCCCCCCCCCCCCCAGCCCCAGCAGCCCCAGCACCTACACATCGGGCCTTGGGGCTGCTGGGTGCCAGGCCTGCAGGTTCGTATCCCCAGTCCACCCCACTCGTGCCCCCAAGCCCCAGGTCTGTGGTGGCGGGGCTTGGGGCTGCTGAGTGCTGGCCCCCCTGCTAGTTTGTGTCTCAGATCCAGCCCCACACAGCTCCAGCGTCCCATGGCGGAGCTTGTAGCTGCTGGGTGCCAGCCTCCCTGCTGGTTTGTACCTTCAATCTGGGAGCCACCAGGTGCTGGCCTCCCTACAGGTTTATGTCTCCAATTCGGCCTTTGCAGCTCCAGCACCTGGGTGGCAGAGCTTGTGGGTGCTGGGTACTGGCCCCCTGTGGGTTTGTGTCTCTGATTCAGGGGCTATTGGGTGCCAGCCTCCCAGCAGGTTTGTGCCCCACCCACGCCCCGCCCACCGAGTCCCCCACCAGCCCAAGGCCTAAAGTCCCACCCATCCTGGCCCACCCCACCCTGCCGCTTCCACGTCCCCCCCCCCTACCCAGTACTTCAAACTCACTCCTAGAGGGGAGTCTATCAACAGAAATACATTTCCCAGAATTCCTGGTGCCCCCTGATACCCTACGAACCAAGAATACTGTGAATTTTCTCCACCCAGTGGTGGCCACCGGAGTCTCTGCACATCCCAGGGACTGGCAGCAACTCCCCCTTCCCCCCTGGGGGCATGCAGGGACTCCGGGCGCTTGTTTGCATGTCATTCAGGCACCATAAATGTAAGGAGGGCCGGCCCTTAAGTACCTTGTGGGCCAAGATTATAGGGTGGTGGTTGCTTTCACTGCATTGTGGCCACACCCCTGCTGGGCTCGCCATCTGTGTGCTGGCCACGCCCCTTCCCTGCTCCTCCCCCTGCTCCGCCCTGGCTCCATCCTGGCTCCATCCCCTTCTCCACCCTCGCTCTGATTGGCTGGTAGCATAACTAATCAGGAGCCTAGGTACGGTCACATTTGCATGTTACTCTTTTATTAGATAGGATAAGGGTCTAATCTTTAAAATTTAAACATCTTAACAAAAGGAAGATAAACAATCTAATTAAAAAATGGGCAAAGGACTCAAATAGACAGTTTTCAAAAGAGTTAATACAGAAGGCCAAAAAACATATGAAAACATGCTCAAAGTCACTAGTCATCCGAGAGATGCAAATCAAAACAACAATGAGGCACCATCTTGTACCTGTCAGAATGCTTATCATCAACAAATTGACAAACAACAAGTGCTCGTGAGGATGTGGAGAAAAGGGACCTTTGTGTCCTGCTGGTGGGAATGCAGACTGGTGTAGCCACTGTGGAGAACAGTATGGAGTTTCCTCAAAAAACTAAAAATGAAACTCCCATTTGACCTAGTAATCCCACTTCTAGAAATATGTCCTAAGGAATCAGAAACTCCAAACAGAAAGGATATATACACCCCTATGTTCATAGCAGCACAATTGACAATAGCTAAGATTTGGAAACAGCCTAAATGCCCATCAGCAGAGGAGTGATTAGAAAACTGTGTACATTTACAATGGAACACTATCTATATTATAAAATGCAAGTAACTGTAATGTCATAATGAACTAATGACAAGTCTCTATGAACCTCACTGGGGCCAGCGAACCCAGCCTGATTTGGGGCATGGGGCCAGCTGGCCAACCTCTGCCTGTGACCCCTTGCCCAGGCCACCTGCCAACAGTGGGGATGCCCTTCTCAATCGGGGGCATGGCCAGCCTGCAAACTGGGAATGGCCCTAAGCCCAGACAAGTTTTCTCCCAGCTGGAATCCCCATGCTAATTTATGCCCCCATAAAGGCAGGCCTTCACCTGTGCACCAGGGATATATCTATACTAATAAAAGGGTAATATTCTTTTTTCTCCCATATTTATTTATTTATTTATTTATTTATTTAATCTTTATTGTTCAGTTTATTAATTACATTGTTCCCTTTTTTCCACCCTATAGCTCCCCTCTACCTGGTACCCATCCCACCCTCCTCCCTCACTCCCCCCACTGTTCTCCCCCATAGTTGCATGATTTTTGTCCAGTCTCTTGCTGCACTTCCCACACCCCTTTTCTCCCCAAGAATTGTCAGTCCATTCCCTCTCTATGTCCGTGATTCTGTTACATTCACCAGTTTATCCTGTTCATCAGATTATTAATTCACTTGATTTGTGTGTGTGTGTGTGTGTTTAAATTAAATAAATTAAATATTTTTAGATTACTCATGTACTGGGTGCATATATGTTTACAGGGTTATATCCTCTTTTTGGATTGATGCCTTATATAGTTACCTTTAATGTCTCTTATGATGGTCTTCTTTTTGAAGTCTATTTTGTCAGATATTAGTATTGCTAATCCAGCTTTTTTAATTTTTCATTTTCATGGAAAATTTTCCACCCTTTACTCTCATCCTGTGTGAGTATATATATATATATATATAATTGATTTTTTACAGAGTGGAAGGGAGAGGGATAGAAAGTCAGAAACATCGATGAGAGAGAAACATCGATCAGCTGCCTCTTGCACGCCCCCTACTGGGGATGTGCCCGCAGCCAAGGTACATGCCCTTGACCGGAATCGAACCCGGGACCCTTCAGTCCACAGGCCGACGCTCTATCCACTGAGCCAAACCGGTCTCGGCAATTCACTTGATTTTTAGATTCATTTGTTGATAGATGTGTATTTGTTGTTCATAATTTACACTTTTATATTTTTCTTCTTCCTCTTCTTAAAGGATATCTTTCAGCATTTCATATAATACTGGTTTGGTGGTGATGAACTCCTTTAGCTTTTTCTTATCTGCGAAGCACTTTATCTGACCTTCAATTCTGAATGATAGCTTTGCTGGATAGAGTAATCTTGGTTGTATATTCTTGCTATTCATCACTTTGAATATTTCTTGCCACTCCCGTCTGGCCTGCATAGTTTCTGTTGAGAAATCTGCTGACAATCGTATGGGTGCTCCCTTATAGATAACTAATTGTTTTTCTCTTGCTGCTTTTAATATTCTCTCTTTGTCTTTTGCTCTTGGCATTTTAATTATGATGTGCCTTGGTGTGGTTCTCTTAGGGTTCCTATATATTGGGGTTCGGTGCGCTTCTTGGACTCCTAAGTCAATTTCTTTCACCAGGTGTGGAAAGTTTTCGGTCACTATTTCTCAAATAGGTTTTCATTGTCTTGCTCTCTCTCTTTTTCTGGCACCCCTATAATTCGGATGTTGGTATGCTTGAGGTTGTCCCAGAGGCCCCTTACACTTGCTTTTTCAGCTGAGTGGATTTTTCCTCTTTTTATTTCAAATCTTTAACTTGGTTCTTGGGGTGTTCTAGAGTACTTTTAGGTCTTTGTATAATATTTTTTATTTCAGTCAGTGTATGCTTAATTTCTGGTTTGTCCTTTTTCATATCCTTGAGAGTCTCGTTCATATCCTTGAGGGTCTCGTTCATTTCCTTGTAGGTCTTTCTTATTTCCTTATAGGTCTCGACCTTTTCTAGGAGCCTCTTGATAAGCCCTATAACTGTGGTTTTGAATTCCATGTCCAGTCGTTTTTGTCCCTCCATTTCTTTCACATCTGATTTCTTTCCATGTATCTGCATGGTGGCTGCTTCCCTGAGTTAGTCAATTAGCTTTGTGTGGTAGACGTCCTACAAGGGACAGTGGTTCAGCCTCCCCAGTTACCTGAGGTGGATATGGGTTGCACAGTCTTGCTGAAGTTAAGCTCAGGTTAATCGTTGTTAGCACTTGGAGGGGTTGACCTCCAGGCCAATTGTCTGTGAAGTTCAGCTGTGCTCAGGTTGGATGGGTGGAGTCTCTGGGCCAAGCAGACAGCGTCAGCTCTGCCCTATGTGGCTCCAGGGTCTCTGAGAGAGAGCCGCTGCTGAGCTCCACCAGCTGCCGGAGAATTCATCCTCTCCCCAAATGAGTCTGCACATCCAATGCCTCACCCAAGGTTGCAAAACAATGCAGTCTGACGGTTTCCCGAATGAAAGAGCAAGTCACAAGCGCTCTCTGCGTAGTCAGGCAGCTGCGCTGTTCCCAAGCTCACATGCACTCCGCACAAGCTCGCCTTCTCCACAAGCCCGCTGACCCCTGCAGCACCCGAGCTTTGGCGTGCCCTTCCACTGTCCAGTTTTTACCCTGTATGATTGTGGGTTCCCTGGACTTTGCCCAGAGCTGGAGAATCAGTCCAGTGGGACGTCTTTGTCTCCCCCGTTCAAGAAAACGGGCCGGTTTTCAGCCGCCCGCCTTATCCGCTGGCATGCACTCCTCCAAACCTCTGACTCTGCGCGTATCTTCAACGCTGTCTGCCGCCGCTCCTCCGAGTCACAGTGTCTTATCTTCACTTTTATTTGTGGAATTTTCACTTAGCCAGCCTTCCGGTGATTCTGGATGGTGTTTGTTCTTTCATTAAGTTGTAGTTTTAAACTTGCTGTGTATGGCGGCAAGATAGGTGTTTTACCTATGCCGCCATCTTGTTTCTCCCTCAAAAGTTTAATATTCTAATTAGACTAGACTTCTTCTGGACAACCCTCCAAACATCCAAACAGTGGTGGGGGTGAAGCAGAGGTGGTTAGGGGTGATCAGGCTGGGAGGGCAGAGAAGTTAGGGCAATCAGGCTGGCAGGGGAGAGCAGTAAGGGCATCAGGCCAGCAGGGGAGAGCAGTGGCTGGATAGGGCTTAAACTGGTAGTCGGACAACCCCAAGTGGTTTTGGATTGTAAAGGGTACAGGCCAGGCTGAGGGACCCCACTCCCATGCATGAATTTCATGCACCGGGCCTCTAGGCCTATATAATAAAGAGGGAATATGCTAACTGACCATCACGCCCTCACAAAGATGGCAGCACCCACAGCCAATAAAGAGGGAATATGCTAATTGACTGCCATACTCTCAAAGATGGAGGTGCCCACAGCAACAAGATGGTGGTGTCCAGTTCCCTCAGCCCTGCCAGGGCAGCAGGTGGGCCTGGCCATTCCATGAGCCTGCCTCCAGAGTTCCCCAGTCACCTCAGCCCCCAGCTGTGTCAGGGCCAGCCTGAGATGCAGGCAAGCCTCGGATGCCACCTAAGGCTGCCTGAGGCTCAGGTAACCAGGGCCAGCCAAGGCTTGCACTGCCAGCAGTGGCAGCAGCATATGTGTGATGGGGGCATTGCCTTCCCCTGATCACCGGGTCACCTCCCACCCCTGAGAGCTCCTGGACTGGGAGAGGCCGGGCTGAGGACCCTCTTCTCCCTTCCAGTGCATGAATTTTCATGCACTGGGCCTCTAGTAGAAATATAAAACCCTATCCTGCCACCACTCCAACCCAACCTGCCAAAAGTGCCTGAAACCACAGAATTAGATCACAGATTCAGGCCAGCAGTTCAAAATGTAAAGCATCATTCACACGTGAGGAATTCACACTTTCTCCTTCCCTTTGGAATCTGTGTCTCAGAGGAGGCATGCATGGTATGGATGCACAAAAAAGCTCAGAAAAGTCACTCTTTTGGGGTCCTATGGTGCATCCAGGCAGAGACAAACTGATCACCAAAAGCCAAGCACCAGACTCTGTCCCTTCCTCATCCTACAGCCTCAGTTCCAGACAGGCACTCCCTGTGGCAGTATACAAGGAGAGCCCTGTCTGGAATCTTGGCAGAGATGGGAATGCTCACGAGGCCAAGATAATGGAAAACTAGGGATCAAAATGCTGGGGCCCATGCTGACAGGGTCCACCCAGCACAAGGCCAAGGGGAGCTTGGACCAAGTTCTGGTCCAATTCCTAACCCAATTGTGATCTGCCATCCTGAGGCCACAGCATGCTGGAGTGTGTAGTTGTGGGGGATGCTCTGGAGGCGGAGGGTTCACCCCAACCCCTGGGTTCCAGGGGCTCTCTGCCTGCATGCCCTTTCCCCAGGTGTTCAGGCCCAGCTGTTCCAGCAAAGACCCTTTGCTAGGGCGGGACCACAGGGGAAAGGCCCTGGGTGGGGTGGCTGACCTGTGGCCTCCACTGAGGCTGTTTGGACACATGTAATTAGCTCCAATTATCCAAGGCTTTCAGTTCCCTGACTCCCCCAGGCCTGGGAGCTGTGCTTGGACTAAATGCACCCATAGAACCACTGTTCCACCAAATGAGCCCTCTCACTGGGCGGGAAGCTCTATCCCTGTCCACAGCACCCCATGTCTTGTGTCTGTCTTGCCTTGTGCATCCCTTTCCCTGTTCTTTGCTCTCTGATCCTGTTTACTCATTCCCCATGTCTTGCTGGGCCTTGTGTGTCTGTCTGTCATTGGATCTCTGCCCATGGAGAACACCACTGCTGTCCCTGCAAAGGAACACACCAGCAGAATCTGCCTTTTCAATAAAAAATGACAAGTGGGAAATGGTGAATTAAAAAGCATTAACTTAAAGACAATCTATGTATCTGCAAATGCATTCCAAATGGCAGCACTTTGGTGGGGTTGGCAGGGTCGGGGCATGTTGACCACATGTTCTGGAGTCTCAGACACAAAGTGTAGGGGGTGCAGCACCTCGCAATGGATGGACCCCTCCGACTAGGGATGGCAGGGTCTGGGAAAGGAACTTAGTCTATAGTCACCCTCATGGACCCCACCTGATTGTGTAGACCCTTTTCCCTATTCTGGCATTTGCTGGTTCTCTTACTCTCCCAGTACCTCAAAACCTATCTATGCTGACCCCAACTTTCCTTCTGCACCAGCCCTCCTCCTCCCTCCACACACAGATTTCACCCTCTTTCTCCCCCACCCCTCCAGATTTCTACCCCATACTTCTTCCTGCCCTGCCCTGCACACCTCCATTCTGCCCTCCTGCCCCACACCACCCAGCAGCCCTGTTTCCAGAATAAATGATTAGATCAAAGCTTTCCTTGGCAGGAAGAGACTCTCCAGAGAGCTACATGCAAAAAGGCACTCCTGTCCTGAACCTGCAACTGCTCTATCCTGCCAGATGCCAATCAGAAACGTGTCTCTGGAGACAGAGGGTGGCAGAAGTAGGCTACTGTCCTCTGAATCCCTTCATTAGGAGGAAACTCTCCTGTTCCCCCCCTACCCTACAGTTCACCCTGCTGCCACACTTATCACTTTCAGCAACCCACCTTTGCCACTTTTCCTGGAAGTTGAAGGATTGGAACACATCCTATCTAATAAAAGAGTAATATGAAAATTAACAATCACTCTGCCACACCCACAAGCCATGCCCACCAGCCAACCAGGAGCAAGTATGAAAATTAACCCCAACCAAGATGGCTGCAGCCACAGAGAGCAGGAGGGAGGCTTGGGTTTCCCTGGCAATGGATGAGACCAAGCTTTCCACCTGCCCTTGCCAGCTCAGGCCTTCAATCAATGCAACAAATTTCAATTATAGAAGGTAAATAAATCCCAACAAAAACGACGGCAGCCATGAGCTGGAAACAGTAGGAGGGAGGCTTGGGTTTCCCCGGAGGTGGGGGAAGCCAAGCTTTCCACCTGCCCTGGCCATCCCAGCCCTCCGCTAAAGGCTACAAAGTTTCAATTATAGAAGATAAATAAAACCTAACAGAAATGGCTGCTGCCAAGAAGTGAGCAGAAGGCTTAGCTCTGCTCCAGGCTACAAAGTTTCAACTGTAGAAGATAAATAAATCCCAGATAGCAGGGCCTCTGCTTGGGTCACCAGGGGGCATGGCTGTCCTGCAATCCACCACAGGCCCCTCGCCCAGGCTGCCCCTCACCCTAAGGGAACCCTCACCCTGATCTGGGACACCCTTTAGGGCAAACCAGTTGGCCTCCACCTGTGCACCAGGCCCCTATCCTATGAAATAAAAGAGTAATATGCAGATTGACCATCACTCCAACACACAAGAGGGCTGTCCCCATGTGATCAAAGATCCTTCCCCTATGTGGACACAAGATGGCCACCACAAGATGGCCAGCAGGGGAGGGCAGTTGATAGGGACCAGGCCTGCAAGTGAGGGCAGTTGTGGGCAATCAGGCCTGCAAGGGAGGGCCGTTAAGGGTGATTAAGGGGAGGGCAGTTAGGGGTGACCAGGCCGGCAGAGGAGGGAAGTTGGGGGTGACCAGGACTGCAGGGAAGGGCAGTTGCAGGGGATATAGGCCTGCAGGGGAGAGCAGTTGGGAGGACCAGGCCTTCAGGGAAGGGGAGTTAGGGATAACCAGGCCTGCAGGGGAGAGCTGTTGGGGGTGACCAAGCCTGCAGGGGAGGGCAGTTAGAGGTGACCATGCTAGCAGAGGAGGAAAGCTGGGAGCAAACAGGCTGGCAGGGGAGCAGTTAGACATCAATCAGGCTGGCAAGAGAGTGGTTAGGGGATGATAAGGCTGGTAGGCAGAAGCAGTTAGGGGCAATCACGAAGGCAGGCAGGTGAGCAGTTGGGACCTAGTAATCAGACATCCCTCTCACAATTCAGGGCTGCCTGGTCCCAACTGCTTGCCTTCCTGCCTTCCTGATGATTTGGCCTAAACAGGCAGTTGGACATCACTTGAGGGGACCCAGATTGGAGAGGGTATAGGCTGGGCTGAGGTACATCCCACCTGGGCACGAATTTAATATATATATATATTTATGGACTAGAGGCCTGATACACAAAATTGTATATATATATATATCCTATGTAATAAAAGAGTGATATGCAAATTGACCATACCTCCACTATGCTACCAGCCAATCAGAAGCAGGGGGCATGGCCAGCAGACAGGGGGCATGGCCAGTGGATAGGAGGCAAAGCCGGCGAGGCTGGTAGGGGCGTGGCCACAGTGCCACGGAAGCAAGCATGCTATAAGCTCTGTCCGCATGGTACCTAAGGGCCAGTGAGATCCCTCCTTTCAGGTACTGTGACTGAGTCGCGTCCTTTCACGGTGACCTCAGGATGATGCCATGGGATCCCCTCACGAGGCTTGCATGTTGGTTGCTCTGATAGTTAGGCTGTGACTGAGCTGTGGGGTTTACCTGTTGCGTGGGACATGCAAATGAGTGCCCGGGGCACTTTGGGTAATGAGCGTCGGGCATGAGGTGGGGCTGGAATTCGTCAGGTGCAGGGGCTGGGTCGAGAGCTCTGAATCCAAGTGGCAGTTTGGGTCTACACCCCCAGCCCACTACCCATGACAGGGAGCTGGCTGCTGGCCTTTGGAGCATGCAGATAACCTGGTGGCTGCCACTGTGTGAGGCCCAGGGTTCCCTGCATGCCCCCCAGCTCAGCGCCCATGATGAGGCTGGCTGCTGGCATCTGGGGGCCTTGGGAGACAGGGATGTTCCCGCCCTGCCCCCAACCGCTTGCGTGTGCTCTGGCCCCAAGTGGCAGTTCCGGCCCACGCCCCCAGCCCAGCACCCACAATGGGGGTGGGAGGGCTGGCTGCCAGTCTCTGGGGTGTGCGGAGACCCCAGTGGCCACCACTGGGTGGAGGAAGTTCACAGTCCTCTTAGTTCGTGCAGAGTGTGGGGAGCACCAATAATTCTGGGAAATGTAGTTCTGGTGGCAGATGCACTCCGGGATCTTCTACACACTATATCAAAGTGAGTCTGGAAGAAGTTACTGTTGTGGGTGGAGGATAGAAGGAAAGGAAAGGTTGGGGTCTCAGATAATTCCCTCATATGATTGCAAAGACAGACAGAAATTCCCAGGTTGCAGAGGGCTCCCCTGAGAGGGTGCAGGTCAGGCTGAGGGATCCATGGTGGCCACTGCCGTGTGTGGCGAAGTTGCTAAAACCATTAAAAAGGCCCAACTTTTATTATTGATGAATGCACCATGGGCTCCAGTCATGCTATAAACGCCATAGACAGATTACTAAGATAAATTATGAATTTGAATGTTGCATTTGGTGGAAAAGTTCTCCTCAGAGGGAATTTTTGACAATGTATCAGTATCGTGCCACATGCTATGCAATGGGTCCTAGTACAAATGAGTTTGAAGTGCTGTGATGTGTGGAGATGTTTCAGAAAGTTGTGTCTTAAAACGAATGTGAGATCAGAGGATTCTGCTTATAGAGAATGGTTAATAAAACTTGGAGATGGCAAACTTGATAGCAGTTTTTATTTAGGAATGGATATCATTGAAATTCTCCATGAAATGATTTGTAATGGATCTGTTATTGAAGCCACCTTTGGAAATAGTGTATCTTCTATAGATAATATTAAAAATATATCTAAACGTGCAATTCTTTGTCCAAAAAATGAGCATGTTCAAAAATTAAATGAAGAAATTTTGGATATACTTGATGGAGATTTTCACACCTATTTGAGTGATGATTCCATTGACTCAACAGATGATGCTGAAAAGGAAAAATTTCCCATTGAATTTCTTAATAGTATTACTCCTTCAGGAATGCCGTGTCATAAATTAAAATTGAAAGTGGGTGCAATCATCATGCTATTGAGAAATCTTAATAGTAAATGGGATCTTTGTAATGGTACCAGATTTAATCTCAAAAGATTACTACCTAACATTATCGAAGCTGAAGTATTAACAGGATCTGCAGAGGGAGAGGTTGTTCTGATTCCAAGAATTGATTTGTCCCCATCTGACACTGGGCTCCCATTTATTTATTTATTTATTTATTTATTTATTTATTTATTTAATAAAGACATATTTTTCAATATATTTTTTATTGATTTTTTATAGAGAGGAAAGGAGACAGATAGAAAGCCAGAAACATCGATGAGTGAGAAACATCGATCAACTGCCTCTTGCACGCCCCCTACAGGGGATGTGCCCACAGCCAAGGTACATGCCCTTGACAGGAATCAAACCCGCGACCCTTCAGTCCGCAGTCCCACGCTCTATCCACTGAGCCAAACCCGTCTCGGCTGGGCTCCCATTTAAATTAATTCGACAACAGTTTCCTGTGATGCCAGCATTTGCAATGACTATTAATAAATCACAAAGACAAACTCTAGACAGAGTAGGAATATTCCTACCTGAACTCGTTTTCACACATGGTCAGTTATTGTGTTGCTTTCTTTCGAGTTCAAAGAGCATGTGATGTTAAAGTTAAAGTTGTAAATACTTTATCCCAAGGGAAGCACTCTGAAAGTGTTTTCACTGTTAATGTGGTATACAGGGAGATATTAGAATAAGTTTAATCACTTTATCAGTCATTATTTGCATCAATGTTGTTTTTTATCATGAGTTTGTTATTGTTGTTATATCATTTTGTTATTATTTATTTTTTAATGAAATTATGTGTTATTTTCATATACATTGTACTCATTACCTTTTATCTCTAACACTTTTATTATAGAGAAAGGGCAAATAGCACTATTAAAGTATTTCCTCTAATTAATACCCTTTTACTATGCATGAATTTTGTGCACCGGGTCACTAGTGTATATATAATATGCAAATAGACTGAATGGTGGACCAAACAGAATGACCACTTGACCAGTTGCTATGAGGTGCATTGATCATCTCTCAGTCCCTCCCCCTGGCTGGCAGGCTCCGATCCCTCAAAGGCAAATGGAGAACCTGGGGTGGGTGGCAGTGGCTGCTGGCAGCTGGGGGAGATGGCCCTGATCACAGGCTGGCCTACGAACTGTACCCACATACCAATTTCATGTGTTGGGCCTCTAGTGCTGTTATAGAAAAGAAAGAACTCTTATCATTCATATCAGCATGGATGGACATGGAGAGCATCATGCTAAGTGAAATAAACCAATTGGAGAAAGATAAATTTCACATGATCTCACTCATTTGTGGAATATAATCAACAACATAAACTGATGAACAAAAACAGACCCATAGACTTAAAAGCATCGAACAGTCTGTTAAACCTCAGGGGAAAGGCAAGAGAGAGTGGGATGGGTGGGAGGTAAGAGATCAACCATAGGAAAAAAGTTAATTATGAACAAAACAACAGAGATAGAATAATAAATCAATAAAACAGATAGATAAATAAGGAAGTTCAATTTTTAAAGGGGAAAAAGTAAAAGAAATAGAAAAACCAAAAAGGTGAAAGTAGAAGAAAAATGGGAGGAAAAAAAGAGAAGAGAGGAAGAAAAAGTTGCAAAATATAATGGGGATAAAATAAAAAATAAAATAAATGAAGTGAAGTGCTGTTTTCTTCAGCCATGTTTTACTGCCCCATTGGAGCTGGTTCAGGACCTCTGTTCTGTCTGTGGATGCTGGACTTCCTATGAGGTCATAGGTGCTGGCCACTGCCAGGCACTGTCTTTGGCTTCTAGCACTGGGTTGGAGCTCGCAGGATCCATAGGTCTGCTGCTTGTGTCCATTTACCATCTGCCTTCCTTGCCTGTCTGCCAGCTGTCAATCTTAATCACTCAAGGTCCTGTTTCTGACTCGGCTTAAGGAGGGGTTGGTGCTGTTTCAATTTCAGGGAATATGTTGGGTGTATTTCCTGTGTCAGAGTTATTCCTCCGCCAATGGCTCAAAATCTGACTCTGGCCTTGGTTGGTCAGAGATCCTTGTATGGAGACTGATGGGGTCATCTGGAACCCTTGAGTTTTTATCAGTCTGGTTCCTAGAATCATGGGCAGATGGCCCTGTAGCATAGGCCATCTTGTTCCAGTAACCTCTATGTTGTAAAAACTGCTGTTTGAAATTTTCTACTAAAATGGTCCTTTGTTCTGTGAGTTAACTTTGCTATTCTTGGCTTCTGTAAATATGCTTGCTCACATAATAGGGAAAATGAGCTCACTTATCTGGTCCTGCAGGCCTGTTTACTTAAGCACTGCTCCCATTTTGGAAAGGCCATCTAATAAAAGTAATATGCAAATTTGACCATACCTTCACCACACCCATAAGCCATGCCCATCATCCAATCAGGAGCAGATTATGCAAATAAACCCCAACCAAGATGGCTGCCACCACTGAGAGCAAGAGGAAGGCTTGGGTTTCCCCGGCAACAGAGGAAGCCAAGCTTTCCGCCTGCTGTTGCCTGCATAGGCCTCCACTCAATGTTACAAAGTTTCAATTATGAAAGATACAAAAATGGTGGCAGCCACTGAGCTGGAGAGAAGAGGCTTGGGTTTCCTTGGCAACAGAGGAAACCAAGCTTTCAGCCTGCCATTGCTGGCCTAGGCCTCCACTCTAGGCTACAAAGTTTCAAACAGAAATGGCTGCCGCCCCAGAGAGAGAGCAGAAGGCTTGGCTCTGCTCCAGGCTACAAAGTTTCAATTGTAGACATAGATTAATCCCAGATCCCAGGACCTCTGCTTGGGTCGCTGGGGGGCATGGCCACTCTGGAAACCTTCACAAGCCCCTTGCCCAGATTGCCCCTCACCCTAAGGGAACCCCCACACTGATCTGGGACACTCCTCAGGGCAAACCAGCTGGCCCCCACTCATGCACCAGGCCTCTATCCTATCTACTAAAAGAGTAATCTGCAGATTGACCATCACTCCAACACACAAGAGGGCTGCCCCCATGTGGTCAAAGATCCTGCCCCCATGTAGACACAAGATGGCCATCACAAGATGGCCAGCAGGGGAGGACCATTGGGAGGTTCCAGGCCCTGCAAGGGAGGGCAGTTGTGGGCGATCAAGCCTGCAGGGGAGGGCAATTAGGGGTGACTAGGCCAGCAGAGGAGGAAAGTTGGGGGCAAACAGGTTGGCAGGGGAACAGTTAGACATCAATTAGGCTGGCAGGGTAGTGGTTAGTGGGTGATCATGCTGGCAGGCAGAAGCAATTAGGGGCAATCAGGGAGGCAGGCAGGTGAGCAGTTTGGAGCCAGCAGTCCTGGATTGTGAGAAGGATGTCCGACTGCCTCTTTAGGCTCGAACCTATCAGCCGGACATCCCTCAAAGGGTCCCAGATTGGAGAGGGTGCAGGCTGGGCTAAGGGACATCCCCTGCCCCTCTGTGCACGAATTTCATGCACTGGGCCTCTAGTAAACTATAACTCCCAGATGAAGTTATCAATACTGGAGCCAGACCAGGCCTTGAAATACAGTCTCACTGCCCCATCCCAGCACATAGGTTTGTTGTTGCTGTTGTTGTTTTTTGTTTTTTTGTTTGCAAAGCCTGTGTAAGGTCCAGAAGCCCCATTCCATATTTGAAAGACAGAGTCTGGGAGAGTATAAAGGGAGGGCTTCCTCTATGTTATTTTGCTCAGACTCCGGAAACAATTCCTCTGAGACTGCTAGCATAATAAAGACTCCAAATTAATTTGGCTTCCTAAGGCGTCCTCTGTTTAGCTCACTGATTCACAATATAACAGCCTCTCTTCCAATCTGGTCACTGAGGCTCCTTGAGACTGTTCAGACCTGCAAGCTTGGCCTCTGCCTTTGTTTCTCAGTGAACCTCAAAGTGCAGATGTAGCAGGTTGTATTGGGGGAGGGGGGCAGGGAATCCCCTTTACCTGCTCTCTGGGTATTGGGAGCAGGTAACTCCTCCGAGGTAAATTGGCCTTTGGTTTGGGAGCCTATAAAAGACCCATTGCAGGACTTCTGGCCCCTGCTTTCCAGGTCTCTTTGCCCTGCTTTCCTCCCCTCCTCCTCTTGGGTGCCTCAGTGCCTCCCATCCTGAGTCACTGCCTGGGTGTGGACCTGCAATTGAAGACTCCTGTGCTCTGAGTTCAGAGATAAAAGAAAGAAAAGGGGGAATCAAAACTGTGGCTCTCTCCCCACTAAATTGTGAATCACTAGAATAGTAAAATGTGGAAACTAAAAATTATTTTTTAAATGCAAATCAGCTGAGTAAATTTAAAAATAAAAGAATCATGCAAGAGAAAACAAAGTCAGCACTGAAAGTTTTACTATTACATGAAGGAAGATTTTGATAAGTTAAATAATCTTAGACCAATGACTGAAACAATTAACTGTCATAAAAACAATCCTATCTAATAAAAGAGTAACATGCAAATGTGACCGTACCTTGGCTCCTGACTGGCTATGCTATCAGCCAGTCGGAGCAAGGGGTAGGGTGGAGAGGCGTGAGGGCCAGGCCCCAGGAGCAGAGATAAAGTGGTGAAGGCATCAAGTGCCTGACCCGGGCGCGGAGACCAAGTGGTGGCAGCTACGGCAGCCAGAACTCACCACAGCTGAGTCAACTGAGGCCCCAGGGCACGGAGAATGAGGCAGCGGGAGCGGTGGCGGCGGAGGCAGCAGTGGCTGCGAGAACTCACCGCAGCTGCATCTAATGAGGCCCCTGGCATTGCTAATATTATGTGTAGCTTCAGCTGTACGCCAGCAAAAATGGAAGGCAACCGCCAGAGGGAAGGCCCCCCGAGTCCCAGCTTCAGGATCCCAGCTGAAACTGACAACAGGTAGGCGGAAGTCCCACCCCCACAGAATCTGTCCAGATCAGCCATTGGTCACACTGCTGAAAGGCCTGTCATTCTCCTCTATCTCAGAACTTGGCAATAGAGAGGTGGGACTATGTCCAAAGAAAAACTGTTGATACAACGGAGCTGTATAGCAGAAAGGTGCCGACGTTATCAACAGAAAATGTCTGAAGAGCGACGTGCGTCTGATCTTGAAAGAAGGCGATGCCTGCAACAGAATGTACCTGAAGAGCAGCTATTGGAAAAACGTCGCTCTGAAGCCGAAAAACACTGGCATCTTCGACAGGAAATGTGTAAAGGACAACGTGCCTTTGAAGTTGAAAGAAGGTGGTGGCGAACACAGAATATGTCTAAAGAACAGTCATCAGCAAGTACTACTAATAGTGGTAGGACCTGCCTTCTCAGTGAAAATGAAATACGTGAGGGTGCAATTCTTGAACACAGTTGTGGTGAAATGCCTGTTAGATGTGAATTTTGCCTATCACTAAATTTCTGGGATGAAAAACCATCTGATGGGAAATTTACTAGATGTTGTAGCAAAGAGAAAATCTGTCCAAATGATATACATTTCCCAGATTACCTGCCATATTTAAACAGATTAATGACAAACGAAGATTCTGACAGTAAAAATTTCATGGAAAACATTGATCTATAAATAGTTCTTTTGCTTTTGCTTCCATGGGTGCAAGTGTTGCATCGCCATCAGGGGATGGGCCATACTGTTTTAGAATACATGGACAAGTTTATCATCCTACTGGAACTTTACATCCTTCTGATGGAGTTTCTCGGAAGTTTGCTCAACTCTATATTTTGGATACAGCCGAATCTACATGTAAAAGATTAGCAATCCCAGCAAACCAGGCCTGCTCAGAAAGACTCATGATCAACATCAACAACCTCATGCATGAAATAAATGAATTAACAAAATTGTACAAGATGCTACATGAGGTAGAAAAGGAAGCTCAATCTGAAGCAGCAGCAAAAGGTATAGCTCCCACAGAAGTAACTATGGCAATTAAATATGATTGTAATAGTGACACAGGTAGATATAATTCTCCCTGTGCAACCAAGGTTGCTGTCATATTCAGAAACGAAGATGGAGAACTTCCTTTTGAAAGGGACTTGCTCATTCATTGTAAACCAGATCCCAATAATCCAAATGGCACTAAAGTGAAATGAATCAGTATCCTGTTTTCTACATTAGATGCAATGACATATCCTATTCTTTTTCCACATGGTGAAAAAAGTTGGGGAACAGATATTGCATTAAGACTCGGAGACAACAATGTACTCAACAATCATACTAGACAAAATGTAAGAACACGAGTCACCCAAATGCAGTATTATGGATTTCATCTCTCTGTGAGGGACACGTTCAATCCTATTTTAAATGCAGGAAAGTTAACTCAGTTTATTATGGATTCATATTTAAAAATGGAGGCCAATTGGATAAATTTTATTAAAGCAAACCAATCTAAGTTGAGAATTGAAAAATATAGCGGTTTGATGGATTATCTCAAATCTAGATCTGAAAATGATAATGGCCATTGGTAAAATGGCCCTGGGGCTGCAGCATCTCCAGTTTCTCAGCTCATGCCCTCTCTCTAGGAGGCTGGGGAGAACATATATGGTAAAGTTCTTTACCATATAAATGACATCATTGTGCCATGGCAGTCAGAGTAGTCGGACTCGGCCAGGCAGGCACATAGAAGGATTGGGGCCCTTTCCGGCCCTGGGGTTAGGCAGTATGCTCTGTGGTCCTGGGTGCCTGTGGGTGCCTGTGGCTGCGGCCGGCCTGAGTGAAGTTGGCCCAGGTCCTGATTGCCTATAGCTGGCCAGAGGGAGGGAAGCCTGGGTCCCAGGTGTGGGGCAAGGCAGAGGCAGTTGGGAGCAATCAGGCCAGCAGGGGAGCACTTAGGGATGATCAGGCAGGTAGGCAGAGGTGGTTAGGGGTCACACATCCCCAAAGGGGTCCCTGATTGGAGCGGGTGCAGGCTGAGCTCAGGGAACCCCTCCTCCGTGCATGAATTTCGTGCACCGGGCCACTAGTATTACCATAAAAGCCATTGCTAATAGATCAGCATAGGACATAAAATGGAGCTTGAAGATAATCCAAAAGCCTAAAGAAAAAAGTTTGAGAGAGAACAAAATTAAATGAGTTAGCCAATAAAAACAAATTGTAAAATGATGGTACAATTAAACCTAAGATGGGCAAATATTTCATCAAAAACAAATGGAGTAATCCTGGCCAGTTGGCTCAGCTGGATGGAGCATCATCTTGTACACGAAAGGTTGAGTGTTTGGTTCCAGGTCAGGGCACACACCTAGGTTGTTAGTTTGATATTTTCATGTTTCTCTCTCACATCAATGTTTCTATATGTCTCTTTCTCCCTCTCTTGCTAAAACAAATAAAAATAAAAAAAATCAGTAAACATATCCTCGAGTGAGGATATTGAATAAACAAAAGAAATAAGAAGTGGACTAAGTCATCTAATGAAAAAGGTAGATAATGTGTGACTGGATTAAATGACTAATTAATATGCTTAGTTCACACACACACACACACACACACACACAAAAAAAAAACCAACTAATTTTATTTTAGTTTTTTAAAGGATAGTTATGAATTTATTGCCTGCCCCTGGTTTAATTGTAAAGTAATTAAGGGTACAAAAGGTTTGCAAGTAAAATGATTTCTTTAAAATTACCTAAATTTTTTTATAAGAAAGCTGTGGTGGCTACATTAATATTATAAGAAAAGCAAACTGGTTATATTAATTAACATTAAAGAACTATTAGCACAATGAAAATCATCAGTGTTAAAAAGGGCTATTCCATAATAATGAAAAGATCATTTCAATAAGAACATACTCCTAAATATGTATGATTAAATAATATAACTTAAAAATACACAAAACTGACAAAATTGAAAGAAGCAATAGACAATTCCAGAAAACTTGGAGACTTTAAAACTTTTTTTTCAGTAATTGATAGAACAAATTAGGAGAGTGGGAACCAACAAGAGTATTTGCACCTGAGAGTAAAGATTTATTACTTAATTTAATTTAATTTCATTGTCATTTATATAAACCTCTAGCCATCAATGGTAGAGAGCAATTTCCACCCAAATGTATTGGGAATATTCACCAAGATAGACTAGATTCTAGGCTACAAAAATGTCTCAATGGAAAAAAATTGAACTATATAGTGTACATTCTTTCATACAAAATAATTAGTTTAGAATTCAATCACAGAAATTGTTGGGAATAAAACTACAATCTTCTACATCAGGGTTGGGAAAGGTCTGGCCTGCGGGCCTTTATAAGGCCTGAGAAATCATTGGGTCTGTCCCTGCCATGGCATTAGGGGAGGGTTAATTAAATGTGTGACTAAATATAGCAGGCTAATTTTTAAGTTCATAGCTTTGTATGTCAAAAATATCCAAAATGGCCCTTGGTAGAAAAGGATCAAAGAAGAAAATCACAAAGTAAATTAGACTATATTTGGAACTGAATATAAACACAACCCATTAAAATTTGTGAAATAAAATTAAAGAACTAATTAAGAAAATCTTCAAGTCATTGGTGCTTATATTAGACACAAAGAAAAGCATAGTCAGTAGCCCTAGCTGCCACCTTAAGCTAGAAAAATGAGCAAACTGGGTCCAAGGTATATAGTTGAAAGTGCTGAACAAAGATATGAGTACTTGTGAAAAAGGAAATAAACAAAAACTATACAAATGTACTGAAACCAAATATTGTTTATTGGGGGAAAAATCAATAAATGTTATCCAACCCTAACTAGACTAATCAGGAAGAAAAAGAGAAGACACAAATTACCAATTCAGGTTTGAAGTAAGTGACATAAACAGTTTCCTAACAGTAGACTTGACAACTTAGGAGAACTGCAATTCCCTCACATTCCCAAAGTGCAGAAACTGCCTGAAGACGGAGGAGAAGGAGCAGCATGGCTGGGACCTGAGGAGAGAGGGGTGCAGGGGAGGAGCTGAGGGGAGAGGTGAGAGGGAGGAGCTGAGGGAAAAGGGGAGCAGGGGAGGAGCTGAGAAGAGAGGGACCAGTGGGAGGAGCTGAGGGGATAGGAGAGCAGGGGAGGAGCTGAGGGCAGTTGGGGGCTGGCTATGGGGCTGTGTTCAGGATGAGAGCTGGGCCACAAGTGAAGCCAGCTTTCTCTGCTCACTTTTGTCACTTGGAATTTTCTTTCTCCAGAAGCCACAGCGCCCTGAGGCTCCTGTCTAGAGAACCAATGTGCCCCTCCTGGCTCTCTCCTGTTCCTTGTTCTGTGCTAAATTGCCTTTTGTTTCTCTCGCCCCAGCTTTACAAGCGCAGTGATGCTGTGTGTTAGCCAGTAGAAACCTGTTTAGAGCTGCTGGAGGCTGGACTGTCCTCCTGTGCACAACAAAGGGTGGGCTGGGATCCCAGCAACCAATCCATGTTTCTCTGTCACATGGATATTTCTGTTTGTCTCCCCACTGTCTCTCTCTCTCTTAATTAGTGATGATTAAATGCAAAAAAACCTGCCACACATATTTAGACGTTTAAGCTTGGAAAAAATATGAAGAAATATAATGTGAAGAGGTAGAAAAATTATTTTTCTTAGTTTTTTAATGATTCAATAAAGTAGGAACAGCTTTCTTTGCAATTAAAATGAGGTCAGGGTCTGGATGCATGGTGGTCTAGAATTCAGAAGTTTATGTAAATGAAATTGTATCCCCTGTAGGTAATCTGAGAAAGTAACAATATGACAAATGTTATAGTTTCAAAGAGGGAAACTTTTGATGGTGAATTCTAGAAACTAAAAGGTCAAGATGATTGACGCTTATTTACGGTATAGAACAGTCCTTAGAGAGTGATGCATGAGCATCGAGAAGAAAAGCAACAATATCCAGATGCCTGCAGTGAGTCCTCGTGGAGTTACGTTTCCCAGGGGGTCATGTTCTTTGCGGGGACCACCTGAGTTTCCTCTCTGACCCACATGGGGCTTGTGCCCTCAGCCTGTGGTGCTGGCGTCCAGTGAATGTGCAGGCAGGGAGCGAGCCTGAGACACTTCTCTCTGCCTCAGGTGGCACCATGTCGCTGAGGCCGGTCCATGTACCTCAGCAGACACTTAGAGGTGTTTCCATAGGACCGGAGGCATCTCCACAAAACCTGAGGAAAGATGAGGCAGAAAGAGTGTCCCCCTACGGAGGACCAGCAGGGGATAGCTGGTGTGGGAAATGCGTGTATTTTAGTTTATTGTGTGTTGTGATATAGTGGAGTTTAGGTGAGGAGTGGGGTTACTGAACATAGATTTATTCACGCTTTGCTTCATCTTATAGAGGAGCTAAAGACATTGGGACTGTTAGCAAACATGTCCTGTGGAACATTAAAAAATTGTACCATGAGGAATATATTTCTAGAGAGGAATTTGTTCATACATTTACCAATCTAAAGAACACTGGTGTCACAGACAATTTACATTCCTTATGAAGGGATCACCATTCTGCCACCCTGATGCTGCTTTTTGGAATCTTTAACTTAAGTTGTTTATCAAGGAGGACTCAGACAGAACCTGTGCCCCCGCCCCTTTTCCTGCCCAAGAACATGCTCCTCTCTGCTGACCCCTAGTGTACATATTAGGAATAGCATCTCCCTACTAAAGCATCTGCTCATGTCATTTTGCAAGGACTGGAAGGACCCAAGCTCTGAATGCCTTGTATATGTACCCACATTTTCTTTCTGTTTCAGCCTTTCCTGCAGGCAGGGTCTCTGACTCTTTCATGTATGTGAGGGGCCCAACCATACATATGTCTTACAGGTGGTTATTTCTGTTGCTAATCTGTGTCGTATCTATTTGATTATTAGACCAGAAGAAAACCTTGAGTTTAGAGGGAAGTTTGTTTCTCTCCCACATAAGCAAGTAACCAGATATTTTATAGAATGTAAACTTTTGAAGTACATCTACTCTATCTTGTCCTGAACTAAGATATATCAAGTTATCTAAAGTAACATTTTTGGGACTGGATGATTTTATCAATGAAATTTGGAATAATCTACTAGTTTAGCTTCTGTATATAAAGTGTTTATTTATCATTCCAAAGGTGGGAATAATAAATATGACCATAGCTTTGCATTGTGCATGTAGATTTTAAACTGTTAGGTAAGTTAAGAAAGAACCTATAGACCCTCCCCCCATTTCTTCTTAAGAGATTTCAATGGAAATACCTGGTTTCAGGAGGGAGCGTTAGCCTGACTGCCTCAGCTTTATTATTTTTTATTTTTTATAAGGGATTCATTTTTTAATCTTTATTGTTCAGTTTATTAATTACAGTGTTCCCCCTTTTTTTCCTCCCTATAGCTCCCCTCCACCTGGTACCCATTCCACCCTCTGCCCTTATCTCCCCCGCACTGTCCTCTTCCATAGGTGTATTATTTTTGTCCAGTCTCTTGCTACACCTCCCACCCTTTTTTCTCCCCAAGAACTGTCAGTTCATTCCCTCTCTATGTCCATGATTTTGTTATATTCACCAGTTTATCCTGTTCATCAGATTTTTAATTCACTTGATTTTTATATTCATTTGTTGATTTATGTGTATTTGTTGTTCATAATTTTTATTTTTACCTTTTTCTTCTTCCTCTTATATCTTTCAGCATTTCATATAATATTGGTTTGGTGGTGATGAACTCCTTTAGCTTTTTCTTATCTGCGAAGCATTTTATCTGACCTTCAATTCTGAATGATAGCTTTACTGGGTAGAGTAATCTTGGTTGTAGATTCTTGCTATTCATCACTTCGAATGTTTCTTGCCACTCCCATCTGGCCTGCATCGGTTCTGTTGAGAAATCTGCTGACAATCGTATGGATGCTCCCTTATAGGTAACTAACTGTTTTTTTCTTGCTGCTTTTAACATTCTCTCTTTGTCTTTTGCTCTTGGCATTTTAATTATGATGTGTCTTGGTGTGGTCCTCTTTGGATTTCTATAGTTTGGGGTTTGGTGAGCTTCTTGGACTCCTAAGTCAATTTTTTTCATCAGGTGGGGGAAGTTTTTGATCACTATTTCTTCAAATAGGTTTTCATTATCTTGCTCTCTCTCTTTTTCTGACACCCCTATAATTCGGATGTTGGTATGCTTGAGGTTGTCCCAGAAGCTCCTTACACTATCTTCAATTATTTGGACTCTTTTTGCTTCCTGCTTTTCTAGCTGAGTGGGTTTTGCTTCTGTATTTGAAACCTTTGACTTGGTTCTTATGGCCCTCTAGATTGCTTTTAGGTCTTTGTATAATATTTTTTTTATTTCAGTCAGTGTATGCTTTATTTCTAGTTGGTTCTTTTTCATATCCTCGAGGGTCTCATTCATATCGTCAGAGGTCTCATTAAGTTCATTGGCCTTTTTTAGGAGCCTCTTAAAAAACCTTATAACTGTGGTTTTGAACTCTGTGTCCAGTCATTTTTTTCCCCTCCATTTCTCTCACATCTGATTTCTTTCCATGTCTCTGGATTGTGGCTGCTTCCCTGAGTTGGTTAATTAACTTTGTGTGGTAGATGTCCTCTAAGGAATGGTGGCTCAGCCTCCCCAGTTACCTGATTTACCTGAGGTGGATACGCTTGGTGCAGCCCTTTATGGATTGCACAGTCTTGTTGAAGTTAAGCCTAGATTATTGTTTTTAGCACTAGGAGGGTTTGACCTCCAGGCCAATTGGCTGTGAGGATCAGCTGTGCTCAGGTTTGATGGGTGGAGTCTTCGGGCTGAGCAGGAAGCCTTGATTTCCGTCAGCTCTGCCTTATGTGGCACCTGGGTTTCTGTGCTGGGTGGTAATGGCTGCACACACTTCTGAGAGAAAGCTGCCGCCAAGCTCTACCTGCTGCTGGACAATTCAGCCTCTCCCCAAATGAGTCTGCACACCCAAAGTCTCACCCAAGGTTGTTAAACAATATACTCTGGTGGTTTCCCTTCTTTCTTTTTTTTTCTCCTGAACGAGAGAGCGAGTCAAGAGAGCTCTCTGCACACTTGTGCGCCATTTCCACAAGCTCGTGGACCTCTACAGGGCCCGAGTTTCAGCGTGCTTCCTCCTTACTGTCCAGTTTCACCCCATATGGGTGTGGGTTCCCCAGACCTCACCCGGAACTGGAGAATCAGTGCAGTGGGATGCCTTTGTCTCCCCATTTGAGAAAACCAGCCAGTTTTGCAGCTGCCCTCCCTATCTGCTTGCGCACGCACGGCTTCAAACCTCTGACTCTGCACATATCCTCAACTCTGCCCTCTGCTGCTTCTCTGAGTCACAGTGTCCTATCTTTACTTTTATTTGTGGAATTTCCACTCAGCCAGCTTTCTAGTGATTCTGGATGATGTTCATTCTGTCATTAAGTTGTAGTTTTGAAATTGTTGTGTGGGGCAGCAAGATAGGTGTTTATCTATGCTGCCATCTTGGTTCCTGCTGATTGCCTCAGCTTTAGACCTTAAGGCTCGAAGCAGGAGCCTGTTGATCACCTCCACCCATGCATGCCCTGTTGCTTTGGGGTTGTCTTTTAAACATAACCTGCCCAGTGTGCTGTGCTTTTCCTAAATATCACCCGCTCCTGTTGTATCATAAATCAGTGAGCTACACAAGAGGCCCTGATGGGTCAACTAGTTAGGAGTCATCTTGTTTTGCACAGGTTCAGAGCAGAATACCTCTGTCAAATTCTGAACAAAACACAGGAAGGAGTATTCCCTTTTTGTATCATTCTAGCTCTTTGTGTAAGTTATTTTTGCAGACAACTTGTAACATTGAGTACATATCATATCTATACAGACACCTGGTATGGGAGTAAATATCAGTGTATCAGCCCCTTATGTTGGATTGCTAGCTTGCAAGGTCAGGCAGTTAAGTTTATCTTTCCTATTATTTAAGCTAAAAAGCAAAGTTATTTTATGCAATAAGAGACCATCTAAAAATGACAGAGTTGACTTATAGAACAAGGGACTATCTAAAAAAAAACCCAGAGAATTTTAAATAGCAGGTTTTCCAAAAAAGGGGTTTTGAGTATGCTTCATTCCCCACTGGTTTTATGTACTGAGTCAAAACTGAGTCAATGGATGTCAGTGGTGTTTCTCTGGTTACTTCTGACTCTTGTGGGTCATTGTTGGGGAGAGGATCATATCTACTCCTGAAGACCACGAGCTTAAATAGAATTAATTGTTCATTGAATGAAGTTAATAAATCAGTTTATAAGATAACGGCCTGGAATGAGGGCCAGGAGTATATGCCAGAGTCTCAGCTGGCATATCCTGGGTCTAATGAAGAGTCTTAGATGCTTTATTCTGCCTGGGCTGCCTTAAGCCCAGTGTGATGAAGTCACATCAGAATCCCATCCACCTCAACTGCTATTGGGGTGGTCCAGATTATGGTGTGTGGTCCTTTGGAGGTTTAGGAGTCAGTCCCTGGGAGGCAATTTTTTTTAACCTAAATAGAGTTACCAGGTTGAAAAGGATGGACAGGATCATAAGTTGGTACAGGCAGAGCATTTTGAATGTGCTTCTGGACTGCTCTCTGGGTGGACTGTGAAGCCTGTAAGGACTTGAGTAAAGATTGGTTACGGCTCGAACCAGTTTGGCTCAGTTGATAGAGCGTCGGCCTGGAGACTGAAGGTTGCCAGGTTTGATGCCAGTCAAGAGCATGTAGTTTGGTTGTGGGCACATCCCCAGTAAGAGGTGTGCAGGAGGCAGCTGACTGATGATTCTCTCTCATTGATATTTCTAATTCTCTATCCTTCTTCCTTCCTCTCTGTAAAAAAAAAAAATCAATAAAATATATAAAAAAAGAGATTGGTTATGGATTTCAGCTTTTCTAGATTGGGTTTCCATGTAAGCTGGTGAGGTGGGTAGGTCAGGGTCTGAAGAGTCACTAGAATCTGCAGAGACCCCACTGGTGTTAGGGCAGCCTTCCAGGCTGCTTTGTCTGCTTCCTTGACAAGTATAGTAGTGGCTACTACTGTCCAGAGGCAGGTGGGCCACCCAGATGCAATGGGGTTGAGTCTTTTGGACAAGTAGGCTACTGGCCTATTCTAGGGGCCAAGAATTTGGGTGAGAACCCTGTTGGTTATGCCCCTTGTCTCACATATGTAGGGGTGGAAAGACTTAGTTACATCTGGTAGTGCCAGTTGGCCCATCGTCCTTTCTCTGCTCATGTCTAGCTTAATGCCTAATATATTATGTCAAGGATCCTGGCTCTGAATTGTTTCAGGCAAAATGGATGTCAGTGGTGTTTCTCTGGTTACTTCCATGCTGAAGAGGGATGGAGTTTTCTCTCAGAGCCAAGAGATCCTTGCAGTCTGTCAGAGGGACAATGAGTCCTGGGCACTGAAGGAGGTGGGCTTGTGACCTGGCAGAGACAGACTATAACAAATGGTCCAATGGAAGGGAAAAGAAACTTTTCAGTTTTAATAACCTCTATTGAAATAGAATTTTCCTCCTTAAAATTACCCTTATGTTTATTCAATTTGGCCTGATTGCATAAGCACAATAAGAATGGTAACTGACTATATTTGCTGGAATTTCATGATGGAATGTTAATGTGCCCCATAGAGTTGGGAAGCTAAGCCATTCAGCTGCTGTCAGGCCTGCCTGCAGTATCTGCTGATTTAGTTGAATTCTTCACCTGTAGCAACTCCACCTAGGCCCACACTCTAAGCATTAAGACCCATCTCAGCAGTCCTCCTACTTCTCATGGCCTAGAGTGTGTGTGGGACCTGCAGCGACACAGAGGCACCTTTATTACTCCCTTTCTACTCTGACCAACCACCAGTGATGGTAGGGTATGTGCCTGATGCTCTAGCACCAGCCATTTTCAGGGCTCGCAAGCAGGATACCAGGCTTTCTCCATGGCACTCTTATTGGCTTCAAGTCTTTAGAGATCAGACAGGGCTCTTTAAAATATGATACTCCAGTCAAAGTTTCTGGTTAATAAAACCATTGTTGGAAACTGGTCTTATTGAATTTATGCAATGAAATGTATTGCCATGATTATTTATTAAGAATTGCCAAATTTCGGAGGAATTATATAAGGAGAAAAATATACTGACCTGCTTTAAGATTTTCTGATTTTTCTGTCCATTTGTCACCTGCCCTTTTGTCAGCTAGGTACCCTTTATTTTGTTTGGGATTTAACCCTATATAACCCTTTTCTAGGATATCTAACATATGGCAATAACAATGACAGTTAGTGTGGAAAACTGGACATTTGCCAGTTACTCCCAGAGACTACTAAAGCCTGTGGACCTACATAGGTCTATAGTAATTGGTGGCAGCATTATTTAAATATGAAAGAGAATTAAAGGGTAATACAACATCCTGTATAATAAAGACATAATATGCAAGTTAACCATCATGCCCTTGCACAAGATAGCTGCCACCATGTGGTCACAAGATGGCCACTCCCATGTGGTCACAAGGTGGTCACCAAAGATGGCTGGCAGGGGAGGGCAGTTGGGGTGGGGGACAAGCCTGCAGGGGAGGGCAGTTAGAGGGGACCAGGTCAGCAGGGGATGGCAGTTGGGGGCAATTGGGCCAGCAGGGGAGCAGTTAGATGTTGATCAGGCTGGCAGGGGAGTGGTTAAGGGGCAATCAGGCAGGCAGGCAAGTGAGCAGTTAGGAGCCAGCAGTCCTGGATTGTTAGAGGGATGTCTGACTGCTGGTTTAGGCCTGATCCCCCAGGTATTGAGCCTAAACTGAGAGTTGGTCATTTCTCGATGGGTCCCAGATTAGAAAGGGTGCAGGTGGGGCTCAGGGGCAACCAACCCTGCAGTGCATGAATTTCATGCACCGGGTCTCTAGTATTCATATAATGAAGTATAACTGGCCCTGTGGCTGCTTCTGTCAGCCAATTCTTCTGCTAGCAAACATAACACATGATAGGGCTATACAGACATCTCAGGGAGGTTATTAAAGTTTATTTTTGACCTTTCTAAACAAAGTAAAATTGTCCTTGACTCTCTGGAGCCATGTTCATGAGAAGAAGGCATCAGCCAAGTCTATCATGTATGGCATTGCTCTAATACCATGTAGGGTGATCCATGCTCTTGACTATAACCAGCATCTGGAAGTATAGCAGGAAAGTCACCTTACTCAGTTCTCTGCAAGCCACAGTCAGGGCTGTGCATGGCAGCTAGTTCTTCTCTCTATTCACAAATACAGCCTGTCTAATCTCCCTAAAATGCATTCTGGCATGGGAAAAAGTTATTTTGCTATACACGGGCAGCTAACCTTTACACAACTGGGCTTGGACATATTCTCAGCAAACTTTGGTTTACAAGTTCAACATGCAGCCTCAGGTCCTCCCAGCCCAGTGGGGTTTCGGCCAGTCCCTCAGTCAGACTCCTCCTTTCTAGGAGAGTCTGAAAGTCCTGAAAGCTCTCCGGTCCATGGAGAGTGCCTTGCCTTTACCCTTTTCTGTTAACCCTGTTTACCAGTTACAGGGCCTTGCCATCCTTGTATCTCACCACTGCTTGGTTTCTAGTGGCAAGCAAAACACAGCCAGGGCTGCAGGGAAAGACAAATTTGCACATAGCAAAGCACTCTGGTGGTGGCTTGGGGATTAGGCCCTTGCCTTCCCACCTGTCCTCTTTCCTGGCAGAGACCTTGATCTTTCTCACAAGCTTTTTATAATTAAGCACAGGGTATCTTGCCCCCTCACCTAACCAGGTGTCTTGGCCCACCCTTTAATCTAAGGGGTTAAATATTTCAGCTTCTCTGGGATAGTTCTCTAGAAGCTCTCTAACTCCAAGGGAATGTTTTCTTTTTTTACACTTTCATTAATTTTTTGTAATTTTAACTTTTTAATTATTAAGCCAAATGCTCAAGTCCTTTAATTTATTTGGCTGCAGCTCAGGTGTCAGGTTATTGTCTGACATTCCCCACTTTCTTGCTGCTGCTGTTTCTTCCAGCTGCTGCAGGTGGCTCAGGCATTTACCACTCCTCCACTCCCCACCTCCAACCCCACCCCCATACTGCCTTCTTTCACCTGGCTTACTGTCCTGTATTATTTAATTAATTTCACTTTAATATTTATTTTCTCCTTTTTATTATACTGTATATACAATCTTTATAAATTTAACACTTTAAAATTAGCCTTTAAACATTCTATGTCCTTAAGAAATGCATAACCATGCCTTAGACTTTCTTTTTAGTATTTTTGTTCTAATATTTTTTCTTTTTTCCTTATTCTTAGAAATCTCAATCTTTTAAAAAATATTTTAATCCTTATTGTTCAGTTTATTAATTACATTGTTTTCCCCTTTTCCCCCCCCCCATAGTTCCCCACCACCTGGTACCCATCCCACCCTCCGCCCTCACCTCCTGCCCCCACTGTCCTCGCCCATAGGTGCATGATTTTTGTCCAGTCTCTTGCTGCACCTCCCACACCCCCTTTCTCCCCAAGAATTGTCAGTCCATTCCTTCTCTATGCCCATGATTCTATTATATTCACCAGTTTATCCTGTTCAACAGATTTTTAATTCATTTGATTTTTATATTCATTTGTTGATAGATGTGTATTTGTTGTTCATAATTTTTATTTTTATCTTTTTCTTCTTCCTCTTCTTAAAGAATATCTTTCAGCATTTCATATAATATTGGTTTGGTGGTGATGAACTCCTTTAGCTTTTTCTTATCTGCGAAGCATTTTATCTGACCTTCAATTCTGAATGACAGCTTTGCTGGATAGAGTAATCTTGGTTGTAGATTCTTGCTATTCATCATTTTGAATATTTCTTGCCACTCCTGTCTGGCCTGCATCGTTTCTGTTGAGAAATCTGCTGACAATCGTATGGGTGCTCCCTTTATAGGTAACTAATTGTTTTTCTCTTGCTGCTTTTAACATTCTCTCTTTGTCTTTTGCTCTTGGCATTTTAATTATGATGTGCCTTGGTGTGGTTCTCTTAGGGTTCCTATATATTGGGGTTCGGTGCACTTCTTGGACTCCTAAGTCAATTTCTTTCACCAGGTGGGGGAAGTTTTCGGTCATTATTTCTTCAAATACGTTTTCATCTTCTTCCTCTCTCTCTTTTTCTGGCACCCCTATAATTCGGATGTTGGTATGCTTGAGGTTGTCCCAGAGGACGCTTACACTATCTTCAATTTTTTGGATTCTTTTGGTTTCTTGCTTTTTAAGCTGGGTGGATTTTACCTCTTTGTATTTCAAATCTTTAACTTGATTCTTGCAGTCCTCTAGAGTACTTTTAGGTCTTTGTATAATATTTTTTATTTCAGTCAGTGTATGCTTAATTTCTAGTTGGTCCTTTTTCATATCCTCGTAGGTCTTGTTCATTTCCTCCTAGGTCTTGTTCATTTCCTTGTAGGTCTCGACCTTTTCTAAGAGCCTCTTGAAAAGCCTTATAGCCATGGTTTTGAACTCTATGTCCAGTAGTTTTTTTCCCCTTCCATTTCTTTCACATCTGATTTCTTTCCATGTCTCTGCATAGTGGCTGCTTTCCTGAGTTCATCAATTACCTTTGTGGTAGATGTCCTATAAGGGACAGTGGCTCAGCCTCCTCAGTTACCTGAGGTGAATATGGGTTGCAGTCTTACTGAAGTTAAGCCTAGCTTATTGTTGTTAGCACTAAGAGGGTTTGACCTCCAGACCAATTGGCTGTGAGGTTCAGCTGTACTCAGGTTAGATGGGCAGAGTCTCCGAGCCGAGCAGGCAGAGTCAGCTCTGCCCTATGTGGCACCTGGGACTCTGTGGCAATGGCTGCAAGCACCTCTGAGAGATAGAGCTGCTACCGAGCTCCATCTGATGCTGGATGATTCAGCCTCTCCCCAAATGAGTCTACACACCCAACGTCTCACCCAGGGTTGTAAAACAATGCAGTCTGTTGGTTTCCTGAACAAGAGAGTAAGTCACGAGTCCTCTCTGTGAGGTCACGCAGCTCTGCTGTTCCCAAGTTTATGCACACTCTGCACAAACTTGCACTCTGCACAAGCTTGCAGACCCTTGCAGCGCCCGAGTTTCAGCTTGCTTCCCCACTGTCCAGTTTTACCCCGTATGATTGTGGGTTCCCCAGACTTTTCCCGGAGCTGGGGAATCAGTGCAGTGGGACGTCTTTGTCTCCCCCATTCTACAAAACTGGCCAGGTTTGCAGCCACCCGCCCTATCCGTGCGCGCACACGGCTCCAAACCTCCAACACCGCAAGTATCTTCAATGCTGTCCTCTGCTGCTCCTCTCAGTCACAGTGTCCTATCTTCACTTTTATTTGTGGAATTTTCACTCAGCCAGCTTTCCGGTGATTCTGGATGATGTTTGTTCTTTTGTTAAGTTGTAGTTTTGAAATTGCTGTGTATGGCAGCAAAATAAGTGTTTACCTATGCCGCCATCTTGGTTCCTTCTCAGAAACCTCATTGTTTTAGTGATTACTAAAAAGTAAACAGCTAGCATTTATAATTCAGTTCAAAAATATTTTTTATTGAGAGAGAGAGAGAGAGAGGAGAGAGATTTGTGTTACTTCAGGGCCCTTGAGATGCTATAAAACTGTATTTCAGTTAAATTAAGGGTTAAAGGGAATAAAATAGGGTAGAAAGATTTATTGTGCTTTGTATAAAGCTTACAGCCTTGAGCCCAGTACAGCTTAGATAAGACACCTGGTAGGCTACCGAGGATGGATCAGACCGCCATGCCAGCAAAGCGGTCTGCAGCCAGCAAAATCAACCTCTCTCTCCCCTCTCTCCATGCCAATGCCCTCCCCCATTTCCGCATTAACCATTTACTCTGTCCCTAGCAGGGGAATCAAGGCAAGTGATCTGAAGTCCTGTATATCCAGGCTTTTAATACTCAGGACACATCATTCTTTCTGTGACAGCTGCTCTGATTTCCAGACTGTTTTCTTCTTTACTTTAAGCCCCCAGAAGATCTTAAAACCTCCTCATCCTTTACTATTTTCGATCTCTCCTACCATCCCCCTGATCCCTAGCCTAGGGCTCCTCCATCTCAGTAGGCTGAGAGCCTACTACCCTACCCAGCAAATCCCACCACCACCCCATCTCATACCCTCTCCAGAGAAGTTCTTGGCTCTCTTCCTTCCCCAGTCAGAGGGGAAGCTGTGCCTAATAGATACCCACTGTAAATATATCAGGAAGTGCAGGCAGGTCACAGGTCTCAAGACCACATGATTCTCTGCTTGCTAGAAGGGCTGAAAAGGCAGCCCACAAAGCAGTTAATTATGCCTTCTTTGCAAATGGTTAACTTGAAAGACTTTTTTTCTTGCTTTTCTTTGGAATTTAGCCAGCCTTTGTTTTAACCTTCTCTGGGCTACAACCTTTACAAATTTTTAACCTTTAAATCAATCCTAATATTTTAAAATTTTAACCCAACATAACAAAATCATAAATAAGAGAAGAGAAAAATTAAAGTCCCTACAAGACAAAAATTTTATTAGCTAAGAGGCCAATTCCCTCTCTGACAGAGAGCAAAAAATCCCTGAGGGAAAAAAAAAGAAATCCCAGCAGCTGCTTGAGGATTTTTGCAGTCTATCAGAGCACTCATCCCTAAATAAATCAAACATTTATCCAGACGAGTCAACAGAAGTACAGAATAAATCAAAGTAGCTTTTGATTCTACACAGGCTTTCACACTTATATTTATAGACCAGTTAATGAAAGATAATTGTACCGAGACAGACAGACAAATGAAAGTGGGGATGGATAATCTTTATCCTTAGATTCATTCATGCCTGTCTGGCCACTAACCTTGGGAGCTTATATTTGTTTTATAAACCCCTGGCTTGGTCACCTCTGAACAGGGGTAAGTCACCATTTTGCCATATGACAAATCATGGAAATGCAGGTTAGGGCCCACTCAGACTTTGTAACTGAGGTTGTGGAATCACTCGATTGATATCAGAGCGCATGAACTCTCCCTCCGCATTCACACTCTTTCAGCAGACAATCACTCTTGGAGGTAAAACAGTTAGGAGTCATCTTTATTTTGCACAGGTCCAGAGCAGAATATTTCTGTCAAATTCTGAACAAATACAGGAAGGAGTATTCCCTTTTTATATCACTCTAGGTCTTTGTGTAAGTTATTTTTCCAGACAGCTTGTAACCTTGAGTATATATCATATCTAACAAACACCTGTCATATCTATACAGACAACTTGTAACCGTGAGTACATATCATATCTATACAGACACCTGGTATGGGAGTACATATCAGTATCAGTGTATCAGCCCCTTACATTAGATGGCTAGCATACAAGGTAAGACAGTTAAGTTTATCTTTCATATTATTTAAGCTAAAAACCAAAGTTATTTTACAAAATAAGAGATCATCTAAAATGATAGAGTTCACTTACAGAGTAAGGGACTATCTAAAAATCACAGAGAATTTCAAATAGCAGGGTTTCCAAAAGAGGAATTACTATTATGCTTCACTCTACCATTTCCCAAAGCATTTTATATACCAAACTAGAGGCCTGGTGCACAAAATTCGTGCACAGGAAGGGGGTCGCCTCAGCTTGGCCTACACTCTCTCCATTCTGGGACCTCTGGCTCCTAACCACTCACCTGCCTGCAAGCCTGATCTCCCTAACTGCTCTTCTCTGACAGCCTGTTTGCCCTAACTGCTCTCCCCTGCCTGCCTGATTGCCTCTAACCTCCTCTGCCTTGGCCCCACCAACAAGCCTTTGTTGGAAAGGATGTCCAGAAGGACATCTGGAAGGTCACCAGGAAGATTTTCAGTCTCATTAGCATAATACCCTTTTATTAGTATAGATGCCACCTTGTCTTAAAAATGCAGGTTGTTCTCAGGTTTTCTTATCATGGAAGGGGAGCCTGCAGTAGCATCATGGGTTCTGACCAGGGCTTATGCACTTGTGTTTATCTCAGCAGATGTGATTCCTAGAAGAAGACTGTTAGATGTACCTTGAACATTTCTATCAAATTTGCCAAATCATCCTCCAAAAATGTTGAACCACCTTAAACTCCCACCACAACCATGTATGTGTCCTCCATCCCACTTTTATGCCAATATCATTGATTTCTCCCTAGAAGCTTCCCTCCCATCAGCAAGGACTTCTTGTTACTTGAGCCAAGCTGGGGACTTAATTTCCCAAGATAGAATTATGGAGGAGGAAAAATAGTTTCCCTCTACCTTTCTGAGTTCTTAGTGGAGGCCCTTGTAATGAAAGACAGATCGCCAAGAGGAAAACAAAAGTTCATTAACATGTGTACCTTGTATATATGTGGGAGATCCCAGGGAAAAATGAGTAACTCCCCAAGGTGGCTTAGAATGCAGATTTAAGTACCTTCTTTCTAAGGAAAGGGAATGGGAGATGTAGGCCTCTTAGAGGAGAGTAAATGATATTTAGGAAAGATGAGTGGGGTGGGGGAAAATAGTTTGTGACAAAGTTTGGGTGTGATGTCAATTTCTACTCTCCTGTCCCATGACAGGAGTCAGTCTTCTCTGCCTGATGACACTTCTCCCATCAAGGGGACCTATGACATTTAAGCTCCTTTAGGGGGGTCTGATTTTAGGGAGAAAAGGAGACTTCAGTGAAATCCTCTGCATGCACTTGTAGTTTTTCAAGCATTTACAGCTCAAGATCATCAATACAACAATACAGAATATGTTGGGGTGGCATGTAATCTGACCTTCAGAATAAACCCCAAAAAAGTTTGTTTCCTCTCTTAGATGATTTGCCACAGTAGCATTATTCCCTGGAGAGGGTATTCTGACCACACCTTCCTGGGAGTGGTAATAACATGACCCTGTGTTTGTAGAAAGGTGTTTTGGCCACAGCACTAAATAACCCAGGGGCAGTTTCTCATCTTGTGGAAAGAGAGATAAAGTTATGATAGTGTCTCTCCCTTTCCACAGGTTTCTTGTGGGTTTGTGTAGCTGCTGCCCCAACCTATGCCCCTCAGCAATCCAAGTGCCTCCACCTCAGGCCTTGGGACTGCTAGGTGCCAGGCCTGTGGGTTTTTGTCTCCAATCCACCCCCTCCCACTCCCCAACCCCAGGTTTGCCATGGCAGGGCTTGGGGTGGCTGGGTGCTTGCCTCCCTGCTGGGTTTGGGGCTGCAATATGGACCCCCGCTGTCCCAGCACTGCCATGGCTGGACTTGGTGCAGCAGGGTACTGGCCCGCCATCTTGGTTGGGTTAATTTGCATACTCCTCTTATTGGCTGGTAGCGTAGTGAAGGTACCATCAATTTGCATGTTTTTCTTTTATTAGATAGGATGTTTCTTCATTGTTTTTGACATTCATTTGTATGTGAATTATTTGAACAGAATAGAAGGTTTAGTAAGTTACCAAAATCCATTTTGGTAAATTTTTTAAGATAAAAATGTCTTCTTAGATTGTGAAAATGTACCTTATAAAATAAATGGTTTTGGGACATGGGGCAAATAGCAGATCATAGATACAGGACAACCAGAAGGATTTTTTTCTGATTTGAGAGTTGGGGTGGACATTAGTGAGCATTTCCTGGGGGACCATTTTTCATGAGTGTGTCCTGCAGGCTGAACACCAGAATTCTTGAGTGCACTGTTTACCTGAGTTGTATGATTCCATCTTACAGTCTTTCTGGAGGCAGAGCCAAGGTGCTGAGGCTTAGACTGTCAGCAATTAATGAACAACACTATAAAACAGGAGAATTAGGCCTGGCCCGTGTTTCTCAGTGGTTAGAGGGTCAGGCCACACTGGGAAGAGTTGCAGGTTTGATTCCCAGTCAAGGGCATATACCTGCGTTGCAGGTTTGATACTCCATGAGCACAGGTGGCAACCAATTGATGTGTCTCCCTCACATTGATTTTTCTCTCTTTTTCCTGACCTCTCCCTCCCTTCCACTCTAAAAGATCAATGAGGAAAATATCCTCTGGTTGAGGATTAACCAAATAAAAGGTTTCCCCGCCACCCCCCCAAATTACAAAATGAAAGCCCTGAGAAATCTGTTCTATGTTAAAAAGAACATTGCTTGTAAATCGTAGAACCAAGTTCAGGTAGATCTCAGAGACCCAAAGCTTTAGGGTTTCCCTTTCTCAGAAATGCTGGGATTGCACAGGAAGAGGTGCAGGTTATGAAAGGAGCCACTTTGGGCTAAAAAATTAAAAAGAATTTTTATTCTCTTTAATCTAAGAGACCAGGCTTAGTGAGCAAAGGAAAAACTTGTGTTGCCATCACAACAGTCTATCTCTGTAGTTGGCAAACTGTGGCTTGCAAGCCACATGCAGTTCTTTGGCCCCTTGAGTTTTTAGCAAAGGCCAGCTTAGGAGTGCCCTAATTAAGTTACTAACAATGTACTTACCTATATAGTTTAAGTTTAAAAATTTGGCTCTCAAAAGAAATTTCAATTGTACTGCTGATATTTGGTTCTGTTGACTAATGAGTTTGACGACCTCTGGTCTAACTTATCCTATTTAATAAAAGAGTAATATACAAATTGACTGTACCTTTGCCACACCCACAAGCTATGCCCACCAGTCAATCAGGATCTGGGGTGGAGCCAGCCAGTGAGCGTGTGGCCATGGGGGTGGGGGGACGAGGCCAAGGTGGTCAGGGCCATGGGGGGGGGTTTGAGGCGGCCCGGGCCATAGGGGGTGGGGCCGAGGCGGCCAGTGTGTGCTGGCTAGGGAGAAGACCTGGGCTGGGGGGATGGGGCCAAGGTGGCTAGGGCCATGGAGGGGCGGGGTCTAGGTGGCCAGGGAGATGGCCTGGGCTAAGAGGGTGAGACCGAGGCCACGCTAGCCAGGCACTGCCTGGCTGGGGTGAGGGCCTGGGCCTCGGGGATGGCAGGACTGGGACAGAGCCAGCCATCAGGGCTTTAGGCAGGCTGGGGATATGTGGTCAGTAGGACATTCCCTGTGGGCTCCCAGTATGTGTGAGGGGGCAGGTTGGGCTGAGGGATCACCCACTCCCACTGCACAAATTTTGTGCACCAGGCCCCTAGTTATTTATAAACTAGAGGCCCAGTGCATGAAATCATGCACTGGGGGTGGGGTTCCCTCAGCCCAGCATGCTCTCTCTTGCAGTCCAGGAGATCCTCAGCATTGCTATGGAGGCAGGAGAGGCTCCTGCCAGCACTGCTGCACTGGCCAGCAGTGAGCCCTGCTACTGGCTGAGTGGCTTTCCCACTGTGGGAGCACACTGACCACCAAGGGGCAGCTCTTGTGTTGAGCGTTGTCTCCTGGTGGTCAGTGCACATCACAGCTACCAATTGTTCTGCCATTTAGTTGATTTTCATATTAGCCTTTTATAATATAGGACTAGGGGGCCAGTGCATGAAATTCGTGCACTAGAGGGGAGGGAGGTGTCCCTCAAGCCCAGCCTGCACCCTCTCTGATCTGGGACTTCCCTCTCACAATACAGGACTACTGGCTCCCAACTGCTTGCCTGCCTGCCTGCCTGATTGCCTCTAACTGCTTCTGCCTGCCAGCCTGATCACCCCTAACCACTTGATGCCTAACTGCTCCCCTGCCAGCCTGATCACCCACAATTGCCCTCCCCTGCCAGTCAGGTCATGCCCAGCTGCCCTCCCTGACAACCAGATCACTTCTAACTGCACCCCCCGCCAGCCTGATCACCACCAACTGCCCTCCCCTGACAGCCCGGTCCCCCACAACTGCCTTCCCTTTCTGGCCATCTTGTGGTGGCCACCTTCTGATGACATGGGCATGGCCATCTTGTGACCACATGAAGGCAGCCATCTTGTGACCACATGGTGGTGGCCATTTTGTGACCACATGGGGCAGCCATCCTATGACAACATGGGGATGGCCATGTTGTGTGAGGGTGTGATGGTCAATTTTCATATTACCTCTTTATTATCTGGGATTATCCCATGTTATCCTTTAGAACATTTTTCCTAAAATGAAAATGGCTTTCTGTGTGCAGTTTACTTAAGCAATAAAATATAGAGTTAATTCAAAATTCTACCCCAAGAGTTAAAAAAAAAACTGCTATCATTTTAAGACTATCTCCCTTCAGACATCTCTAGATGTGCACATTTCCTTTTTTCTGTTTTAAACTGTATATAATTTACTATTTTAGGTTCTTAATATGGATGCTAAACATGTAAATTTTCAACTTTTATTCCTAATATGTGCATTTATGAGTACACATTTTTTCATAAGTTTTGGTATGTGGTATTATCATTTAGATCAACTTATTTTCTAACTTGAATTGTGAAGTATTTTTGGGGTTAGAAGTATATTTCACAACTTTTAAATATACAGAGTTTCTAGGTACTTCAGTTCCTGATTTCTGGATTAACTACAATGACAACAAGAAACACCCTATCTAATAAAAGAGTAACATGCAAATGTGACCGTACTTTGGCTCCTGATTGGCTATGCTACCAGCCAATCACGAACAGGAGGCAGGGCCAAGCGGTGCAAGCGCCTGGCCCTGGGGGCAGTGGCTGCAAGTGCCTGGCCCCGGGGCGGTGGCAAGCGCCCGCCCTCGGGGGCGGAGATGAGGCAGCAGTGGCGTGTCACTCTAGCCAGAGCAGAGAAGACTGAAGGCTCCAGCTGGAGTGAAGCCTCCAGCAGCCAAAGCAAAAACGGAAGGCAACAGCCAGATGGAAGGCCTGGGTCCCAGGTTCCAGAGGAAAACTGGTCCTGGCAGCCAGGGGAAGGAAAGCCTATTGCATGAATCTTCATGCAACAGGCCTCTAGTATTGTATATAATTCCAATTCTTTGAAGTTAGTTGAAACCTGCTTCATAGTCCAGCAAGTTCACTTGAAAAATAACTGAAATGCTCCTCCACGGCCATCTCATATGCATGTTGGGAGTAGCACTACAGTGCAGGTCAGCAGGAGAAGGGGGTGGCTATAGTGGAGCATCTCTAAGTGCTGAATGAAATGCTGTTTAGGAGTGTATTTCAGAACTTTTAAAACTAAGGACTTTCCTATCATCAACCAATCAACAAACGACAAGTGCTGGCAAGATGTGGAGAAAAAGGAACCCTCCTGCTTGGCTGTTCGGAATGCAGACTGGTGCAGCCGCTATAGAAAACAGTATGGAATTTCCTAAAAAACTTAAATATGAAACTCCCATTTGACCCAATAATCCCACTTCTAGGACTATATCCCAAAAATTCAGAAACACCAATCAGAAAAATTATGTGCACCCCTAGGTTCATAACAGCACAATTTACAATGACTAAGATTTGGAAACAGCTTAAGAGCCCATCAACAGATGAGTGGATTAGAAAACTATGGTACATTTACAAAATGGAATACTAAGTAGCTGTAAAAAAGAAAGAACTTTTACCCTTCACAATAACATGGATGGACCTGAGAGCATCATGCTGAGCCAAATAAGCCAGTCAGAGAAAGATAAATATCATATGATCTCACTTATTTGTGGACTATAATAAACAAAACAAACTGATGAACAAATATTAATCCAGAGACTTAGAAGCATCAAACAGATCGTCCAACCTAGAGGGAAGGCGGGGGAGGGTGGGGGGTGAGGAGAGATCAACCAAAGACTTGTGTGCATGTGCAACCTGGGAATAATACCTTAGTGCAGTGATTCTCAACCTTCCTAATGCCACGACTCTTTAATACAGTTCCTCATGTTGTGGTTACCCCCAACCATAAAACTATTTTCATTGCTACTTCATAACTATAACTTTGCTACTGTTATGAATCATAATGTAAATATCTGTGTTTTCCAATGGTCTTAGGCGACCCCTGTGAAAAGGGTCATGGCCCACAGGTTGAGAACTGCTAGCGGGGTCACCTAAGACCATTGGAAAACACAGATATTTACATTACGATTCATAACAGTAGCAAAGTTACAGTTATGAAGTAGCAACGAAAATAATTTTATGGTTGGGGTGGTCACCACAACATGAGGAACTGTATTAAAGAGTTGCAGCATTAGGAAGGTTGAGAACCACTGCCTTAGTGCCTCTCAGCAGGAAAGGTTGTTGGGTACAGTGGGTTATCTGGTTGTTGAACAAAGTTTGCTGCTCAGGTTGTTGAAGTGTTTTACTGAAGTCTTTGTGTGAGGCTATTGGTTATGAAAGAGGTATGCTCTGTTTCTGAATGAGAGAGGTGTGTTAAATTTATTATGATTATAAATGTATCTAGTTTCCCTTGTAGCTCTCTTCTATGTTCTTTGATTTCATATTATGAAGTGCTTGTGAGTTTGGATTTCCTGGTAAAATGAAATTACTGATATTAAGTGCTCTTTATTTATAGTAATGCTTTTTGCCTTCAAGTCTCCTGTGTTATCATATGCTTTTTATTTTGTTTATATTTGCTTAATATATTTTTCCATTCTTTTACTTTTGATTTCTTTGTACCCTTAGGTTTTTAGTAGCTTTCAGTTTTTATATTAGTTATGAGTAAAATGAGTTGATTTTTTGGTTCAGTATTTTCCCCCATTTGTTTGATCCAACACTCTTAATTATACAATGCATATTTTCCCACTGACCTAAGGAGATATTTTTATTTTACCAAATTTTCATATGTATTTGAGTCTATTACTGGACTTTGTTTTTTGTTCCATCAGCTTATCTATTCACAGGACATTATCCAAGTTTTTTAATTACTGTAGCTTTGTAACACAATTAGAGGCTCGATGCATGAAGATTCTTGCAAGAATGGGCCTCCCTTACCTTAGCTGCCAGCACTGCCTTTGCTCTGGAGCTGCCTTTTCACTCTGGAATGGAGCCGCTTTTCTGCCCTCCCATGCTGCCCAGAGGCCTACAGTGGCTGGTGCAGTGTAGAACTCTTGCATCATCGCCATGGTAATGATGCAAGTGTCCCATCCACCCCAGGCTGCTAGGCACCTGCAAATTAACCCACCATCTTTGTTAGGTTAATTTACATACTCACTCTTGATTGGCTGGTGGACATTGCAAAGGTCAATTTGCATCTTACTCTTTTATTAGTGTAGATACATTATTCTATCTGTTTGGGTAGCTTTTATTCATTCATTTTTTTCAGAATTTTATTTAAAATATTTTTATTAATTTCAGAGAGGAAAGAAGACAGAGACAGAGAAACATCAATGATGAGAGAGTCATTGATCAGCTGTCTTCTGCATGCTCCCCACTAGGGACATCAAGCTTGCAATCAGGACATGAGTCCTGACAAGGAATCAAACTGTAACCTCCTAATTCATGGGTCAACCACTGAGTCATGCTGGCCAGGCCAGAATTTTCTTTTACATTTTTCATTTAAACATGTGAACATAATGAGCTTGTTTTGGTCTTTAAAATCTTGCTGATATTTTAATCAAATCATAATAAATTTATAATTAACATTGGGAGATTGACAACATTATGATTTCATTCCCCCCCACCCAAGAATACAATGTTACTGTCCAGTGGTTCAAGTGTCAGCTATTGGGTAGCATTTAAAAATTTTATTTATACATATTGTGCACATTTTTGTTAAGATTATGTTTTGTTGCCATTGTCCATTTTCTTTGATTATATATTTCATGTACTGTTTTAAAGGATACGTATTTATATGCATATTATCCCTCTCTTCCTCTCTGAAATAAATAAAAAAGATATTAAATGAGTAAGATTATTAATTGTTAGTAAAAAAATCAATATGAATATTTTTATTCCTTCACCATATAAGCAAGTATTCAGACATTTTGAGTGTACAAGTCTATTACCATTTCCTGAACAAAGATTTAAAAAAATATATGGTAATACTGATTTTTAGAGAGAAAGGAAGGGAAAGGGAGAGAGACTGAAACATTGATAAGATAGAGATATTACTTCAATCAGCAGCCTCATGCATGCCCCCTTCTGGGGATTGAACCCACAATCCTGGCATGTGCCCTGATCAGGAATTGAACCAGCAATCTCTTGGTGCCTGAGAGAATACTCAATCCACTGATCCACGCCAGCCAGGCTGAACTGAGATTTAACAATTAAACTAAAATAACTTATTTTTAACTGAATGATTATGTCAGTGCATGTGGAACAACCTATTAATTTATCTTGTGGGTGTAAAACTTTTATTTAAAGTTTCAAAGTTGGGAGAGCAGTATTGGCCTTGTAAGGCTGCTTGAGAAAGGGGGCAGGCAGATCACCTTGGACTGTGTCAGAATTGGTCATGCTGAGTAGAGGTAAGAAAGAGGTAGCCAGCCAGTTCATTTGGCTGCAGCTGGCCACTAGGTAAGATGCATTTTCATTTCTCTCCGAGAGCAGGCCCATTTTATCCAGTTCGGTCAACATGGATTTCAGGGAAATTCTCATGATAGCTTCTAAAGGACAAGGAACCAACAGCATATGGAAAAGGTATAGTTTGGCAGTGGGTCCTCCCAAATAAGGCCCCAAAGTTAAGGGTGTCCAATCAGCAGCATACAAGCTTTTGCTCAGAGGAAAAGTGGAGGGGCTCAGACAAAAAGCCTTAGAGAACAAAAAAGAGAAAAGAAGAACTAGTGAAAAAGTGAATTGAGCTAAAACATGAGAAGAAAGCAAGAGCTATGGCCAAGAGGAAAAAGGACAATTTCCATGGTTAAATGGGATTCCTGTTGAGGAAAAGTCAAAGAAAAGACAGGCAATAGAAAGCCAGTAGTCAGGGAACAGACCAAGAGTATGAAATGGAAGAAGAGGAAGAATTCTTAGAATATAATCAAACAGCATCAGAGCAAGAACCTCCTCCCAAAATTGAAAGTAAACCAAAGGTCCCTCTTCAAAGTGCCCACCATCATGAACTTCACTGACCTACTCAGCTGGCTGAGAAAAGTAGTCTGATGTGAGAGTCCATGTCCTGCATGGTTCTGGATTTGGGATCTGGAGAAAGGCTGTGGGCAAATTATGAGACAAGGCAAAAAATAATAATGTGGAAATAATGGGGGCCAGGTGGAGAGTCCAATGCAAGGGCAAAGGCGTCACTGGGGCTCAGGTCCTTCCAGTCTTTTATGTATTTTAGATACACATATTGCCCGTAGGCAGGCAATTCCTGTAACAGACATACTATTTTAAAGGTCAGTAAATTTTATTAAATATTTTGAGACTATTTGGTCAGGAAATTGCTTGAGCCACCATTGTCTTGACTAAACAATCAGTGCATAGCTTTGGCCTTTGCCAGAGCTCATGGTTCATGAGCCTTCTGCGTTCCTTGTTTACACTTTTCTGATAGGGAAGGCAATGGGCAGTTTCCAACATTTCCCTCCTCTTTTTCTGAATAAATAATGAAAAGTGAATGCCACCTGAAGGGTTTAAGTCCGTTTAAGACACTTCATTCCACATCTGCAGACTAGAAGTAAACATAAGAATAAAAATGAGGCAAGCTATAGGGGTTATGCTGAGAGGCAAATGTAAGGAGATCCAGTGGAAGAGATTAAATTCTTTCATGTCTTTTTAAAATTTTTGACAGACATCTAAGGATTTAGTTTGTAAGTTTGCCTGGGATAATTGTACAATACGTTGTTTTAATTCTAAAGTATCAAGGGTTGTGTTCCCTTTACCCCAAGAACCACAAAGGTGATTTTTTGATTCCCAATAGGGAACGGGGAGGGGTGTGTGTGTGTGTGTGTAACACAAATCTGGAAAAATTATGATGACATTACAAAGATATTCTTTGCTCTAAGCTGTGGATTTTATCACCCATACACAAGACTGTAGACTTTAATGCTGATAATTCTATCTCAAACTGGCTATCAATTCTTTTTTATATAGATAGGTCTTAGTTACGTTTTCCTTAACTGGTTGTACAAACTGAGAAGTTTCAACAATTTGTGCCATGGATGAATCAGCAATGCCCACAGAAGTAAGTAACGTTATGAGGGCAAAGAGTCCTGTAATTAACATTCCAGGAAATCTTTTTTGTCTCTTTAAGATTTTTACCACATCATGTAACAGTTAATAGGTTTGATGAGATTCCCAAGGCTCGGTTAGGTTAATAGAAAACTAAGCAAAAGCCAGTTGTTTTAAAATCATGAGGGAATCCTTTTGGATTGTAAAATTAATACAATGGGATAGTGTGCAGCCTATGCATGACACCGCATACAGATGGCTTTTAGCATTAAGGTACATCTGGATGGGGCCTGAGAGGAGTTCAAATGGATCAAATACACAGGCGGTGGCAAATACTGTTTTATTGGGAGTTCCCCATAAACTATTAATGGAATTATCTGAGCTATAGTTAAAACTATATTATTTAATAGGTGCAAGTGCAGCAGCTAATTTCCATTGAGTATTTTGTAGGGGCCAGTTGTCATGTTAAAATTGAGATCCAACAAATCCTCCTCAATGTCATGAAATGGAGTGATTAGCTTCAATATATAGATAGGATGTGTTCCCCTTCCATTTTAGGGTGCGATTGTTATATGCAAACACGTAGGGACTCCAATCCACAAAGAAAAAACTGTTATTAAGTTTGTTGCTGGTGGGGTGGCACTATAACAGTCTTGTCAATTAATTTCTTTCTAGGTGGGGGTGCCTTTCAGAGGTCTATTTTACATAACGGGTTAGTGGGTGTGTGTGTGTCTTAGTAAACTTACATTTTCTGCACCTCCCCCCCAGAGCAAGTAGTGATAGTAGATATATTTGGGCTTTTTCTTCTCCCTCCTTTGGTGTCCATGTTAGCCAGAAGCTTCTTTTTAATTTTACACACAAAGGAGCTGTGGTTTGATTATGTGTCATACAAAAGGGAAACTGGGTGGCGACACCCATATAATCATACTTTGCCCACGTAATTTCTTGCCCCACCCGTGGTCCTCCTAGGTGACCAAGGTGTTTGGTGTTACTGGTGACTACATTAGGCAGGGGATCAGCCCACATAAGGGGTCTTACCTAGGGAGGGTCAGGAATATAAGTCCAAAATACTTCCCTTTGCCCCAGTAGCACTACTGCATAGCTGATGAGTGCTAGCAGGGCAAAAAAGACGTTCTCAGGTGTTCTTGGGGTTATGGTCTCCTTACAAATTCTCTCAGCTTTCTGGATCATCTTCTTCACCATCCCCCAGGTGACCTCTGGGCTATTTGTCTGGTCCTCCTCCCACTCCTTATCTTCAGTGGGTTGCTTGGGGCTGATGCTATCTGCAGCTGGGGTAGTCTATTTTCTACAGCTGTAAGGCATGGCTACCAGTGCAAGGTCCTCATTAACCTGGCCAGTTCCTCCCTCAGATCCATTTTGAAGTTTAATATTTCTTGTGGAAATCCACATGGTCTTCGAGAAACTTTCTGGAAATATACAAGCATACCCTTGACCAAAGGTTAAAAGGGGATTGGGGCCCTTCCATAAAGCAGACTCGGCATCTTTCCATTTAACCAGACCATTTTCCTTTGGCTTATTCTGACACATTTATTTTCATGGGTGTCTTGAAAGAAGTAATGCTACTGAGGCACATGGGCCACATGCCAAGAAGGACGTTTCATCCTCGGCTACTGCAAGGCCAGGTGCAGTAGCCAAGGATGAAACATTTGCTGTAGTGTAGTGTAGACACTCTGTGCCAGAGGTCTGTAGGCCAAAACAACAGAACTCTGGCACAGAGTGTCTAGTTCTGGGACTCCCGGTTAGACCATTGGGGATCTTTGACCTCACTTCTGGCCGGCAGAGCAGGGAGCAGTGGAATGCCACGGGGGACGCATCTCTGGGGGCCCTGTGATCGCCATTACCAGCAACCACATAACCACAGTAACCATCATCCACTCTACTGTTCTGGGGTGTCATGGATTTCTAATTGACCATCATTACTGAGATAAGTGAGGGGGAGGCTGGGAGAGGCGAGGGCCTGTGCTGTGGGTGCCATTTCCCACCATTAGAAATAGCAGTGGCCATCTTAATTTATATAAGAAACGTCATTTTGCAGCATAGTGCAGACTCCATTTCACCACTATTACTGTTGTGCATCCTTATTAACCCCTATTTCTGCTTATTAACTCTGCCCTTTCCTAAAAGACAGTTACATGTGCAATCTTGTGGTCACTTAGGCTAGCTAACCCGTAATTGCCTGGAGGGTTAATTCTATCTTCTGTCACTGCTGCCCTGATGGAGAACCCCAAAAATAAAAAACCAAGGTTAAGTAAAGGCAGTGGTAGTAGCAGTAGCAGACCCTTTCAAGAGACATGGACCGAGATGTATAGCATTATAGAAAAAAATGGCAGATCATTTTGTGTTCTATGAACTGAAACTGTAGTAAGCAGAACGTGGAATATAAATACACATTTTGAAACTAATCATTCCCAGCTCTTGAAAAAAGTGAGGATGAAAGGAAGGAATACATTTCCAGGCAGCTACACCTTCATAAGAGCCAATCTAATTCCATCCTTAAATTTATAAAAGGCTCTATAAATTTAACATCTGCAAGTTTGAGCATTGCTCACTCCATAGCTTAGCATGGAAAAGCTGGTCAGCTCAGTGAGGGAGAATTTATCAAAGAAACTCTCCTAAGGTGTGCACCAGTTCTATTTCACGATATGCAGAATAAAGATGAAATTATTAAGAGAATATCTGAATTATCACTCAGTAGAAATATCATAAAAGACTGAACAATGAGATTGAACACAAATGTACATCAATTAAAGAGAGACATAAGTAATTGTAAATATTTTTCTATCTCTCTTGATGAAACTACTGATGTCACATCCCATGCTCAGTTGGCCATTATTGGTCGATATTCTGATGGTCTCACAATGAGAGAAGAGTTGATAAAGTTAGTATCAGTGCCAACAAGTACACCAGGAAGCGAAATATGTAAGGTTGTTATACAAACATTCCGTGACCTAAGCATTGATATCTCTAAAGTAGTGTCAGTGACGACAGATGGGGCACCAAACATGGTGGGGAAAAAGTCGGATTTGTCAAATTGTTTATGGAAGCTATTGGACATCCGATTGTGCCTTTTCATTGTATTATCCATAAGGAGGTTTTATGTGCCAAGGCAGGATTCAACAACTTAAACGACTTAATGTCAATTGTTACAAAAAGAGTTAATTTAATACCTGCTCGCCCCCTTCACAAGCGAGAATTTTCTGCATTTTTACTGGAGGTTGATTCCACCTACAGTGGACTGCTGATGTACAATAATGTAAGATGGCTGAGCCGAGGCAAAGTTCTTGAGCACTTTGTGGAGTGCTTTGAAGAAATTAAGGTATTTCTTGAGGATAAGGATCTGGGAAACTTCTCAGCTCAATGATGATAAGTGGGTCAACACCCTGATACTTTTTACAGATCTCTCTGTTCATATTCATGAATTGAACTTAAAGTTACAAGGTTTTGGCAAAAGTATTGATGTTATGTTTGGATACATAAAAGCTTTTGAAAATAAACTTAAAATTTTCAAGCGAGATGTAGAAACTAAAACTCATAAGTAGTTTCCTTGAGTAACAAAGTATTTTGAGAAAGCCAGTGCAGCTGTACAAAATGAAATGGAATCCTTGCATATAAAGTACGAGCATGTTTTAGACTCGTTACTTGATCAGTTCAGTGATAGATTTAATCAATTTAGAAGCCTAGAGCAGACCACAAAAATAATTAAGTATCCTGATGTAGTAGTCTACAGTAGTTTAGAATTAAATGGTTTCCAATGGATGCAGATTGATGATTTGGAGATGCAACTTGCAGAATTTCAAGACAGCATGTGGGCTCAGGTGTTTGTCGACTTGAGGTCAAAGCTTGAGAATCTGGAAAGGTGCCTCTTGGAGAATCAAGAGGAGTGCCACTACGAACAGGAAATTTGGAGTGCCTAGAACTGATTACCAGACACTTTTAGTACCCTGAAAAATATAGCAACGGCTTTACTCACAGTTTTCCCTCCACATGAGACCTTATTCTCAGCGTTAGTAATATCAAAACCAACAAAAGAAACAGATTGACAGATGAAGTTAGTAGTGCTTGCTTGGGCTTGAAGTGTACAAAATACCAATCTTCAATGGAAGGTTTAGCCAATGAAATTCAACAACAAAAAAGTCACTAATAGGTAGGTTAGTTAAAGAATTCCCCCTGCTCCTCACTTATCTTAGTTCACGGCACCTCACACAAGTTAAATAATATCAAGACTACCAAAAGAAACCGACTGACAGATGAACAAAAAAGTCACTAAGCAGGCAAGTTAAATAATTAATTTTTGGTTTATTAAATTCAATTATATATTACAATTATACATTTTTGTATAATTGTACAAATATTGCAAAATTATGTTTTTTTTCTTGAAGTGACACACCACCTGAATTATGCTTGTGTTTTTGGCGAATTTTGATACACTAAGCTCAAAAGGTTGCCCATCACTGCCCTAGGTGAACCCATTCAATAGTAGTAGGAGAGTTTTTTGGAAGATGACTCTTGTGGGACTATTTGCAGTAGGGTTAATCTGTCCTAATAAAAGCAATTCAGGGTCTACCCATGCTATTTGGGGTGAGGAGATTGCCTGCTTAATTCTTTTTTTAAAAAAATATATTTTTATTGATTTTTTTGCAGTATAACTTATAATAGTACACGTTTTCCTTCCCCCCTCCCCCTTATCCTCCCCCCAGCCTCCCCTACCCTCCAGCACATATCCCCACCCTCCCCCTCCCCGCCCCAGTGTCTTTCATTCATTGGTTATGCTCATATGCATGCATACAAGTCCTTCAGTTGATCTCCCCCAGCATTCACCTCCAATCCACCCAAGCCTTCCCCCTGTAGCTTGACAGCCTGTTCAAGGCCACCCTGCCTCTATATCAATCACTCTCCCCTGTTTCTGTTCTTCAAAAATATCTTGCCTCTGCATACAAGAAATAAATGTATAAGAACAAAAAATGTTTCAGTCTCAGTTTCAATGTCCAGCTGTTCTGAGTCCCAGTTTCAGTGTCAAATAATTCTTTATGTGTACATGTCAGCAATGGTATCCAGATGGTGGACACATCGTGGCAATGCAAGATCCATCCTCTCTGGTTTGGTCCTAGGCTGCCTGCAGACATGCACAGCTGCCGACTGCTAGCATGGCAAGGTGTCATCAGTGTCCCCCATCTCTGGACCATCCTCGTGGCTGGAACAGACCCGCCAGTTCCTCACTGTCGCAGGAACCCACATGGTCTTGGAGTTGTTCTCTGCAAACACACAAACACATTCTCGACCAAAAGTTAACAAAGGGATCCTCTCTGCAAAATCGACTTGGGATTCTTTTTAATTTTTGCCTAAATGATTTTCCTTTGACTTATTTTGACACCATGTGTGTTATTTCATGGGTGTGCTGCAGTTGGTTTTACAAATGGAATTTACTTTTCTGGAGTAAGAATTTTCTAGATGTATTTTACTTACTCGATATTTTTTTCCCTTACATGATATTACCCCACTGCCCCCTCCCCTTTTTTGATTAATGGGGGCTTTTGGAAATTTTATATTGCAGTCTTGGTAATTTTAAATTTTAATTTTTGCACACAAATATGACTGCTTTAGGTTCTTTGGATGTTAGGCAATTTTACAGTGAGATGAACTACTAATAGATTTTTTAGTTAATGTTTTAGGAAAAGCTTTTTGTCCAGTACACTAAAATTTTCTTGAGTATTCACTTATTTCACTTGGCCAATTTAAATTAATCTGAAAACTTGATTACTATTTTCCTGTCAATTTTAATACTCAAGCAGAAATCTTAATTTACCCTGTAAATACTAGTGGAAGAAATATTTGCAATTTTGAGTAGGTCCTGAGCATTCCTGGTAATAGACTGAATTTAGATATAGAGCAGCTATTGCTGGCCGAGTCTCTGTCTGCCACCTGGGTCCCAGTATGAGTTGTGTGTGGGAGGCGAAGCAGCCGTGGGGGTAGGAGACCTCCCTCAGGAGGGGTGAGAATTCAAGCCCCTGCAAGGTTTGTGGGTGAGGTTCTGTTCCCCACCTCTGTTGACCTTTTACCTCTCTCCTGTTGGCCCCTCTGCGACTGTGCCTGTCTTAGGTTGTTACTTCCCTGAGGAATCTTACCCATCTCTGGCTAACCAGCCACCCTCTGGGGCCAAACAGGGTGATGTGAGGTTCAGTTCTGTCTCCTTTGTAGTCTATGCCCCCATGGCCTCCACGTCCAGCACCTGCCTTGGGGTCCCCTCGCCTGCTGGCGGGGTCCCCGTGCTGATCACATTTCTCGGAGGACCCAGGTTTCTTCTCCAGAGAGGGCCCAGCTCACGCCATTGGTCAAGAGACAGATCCATGGTGCCAGCTGCCCAGAGGCTTCAGCCACAGCTTGAACTGAAAACTCAGGCATCAGCTGTGTGTATTTGGATAGTAAGAAGAAGGTCCCCCTTGGCAGAAAGGGCAAGAAGGTCCAATATAGAATGCTCGGATGCCTTCCCAGTGCCTTAATTCCTTCTGAAAAGGATTAATTTCTTTCCTATCCTTTTTTAAGTTGCTGTCCAACATTCAAAGAATTAGTTTGTAAGTTTATTTGGGATAATTGTATAATATGCTGTTGTCAAATATCAAATATTATAATGACATTGTAGAATAATATCATGTAAGGGTATTATGGTGTCACGGGAGGTTAAGGAGGGCTTAGCCTAAGGACTGGTGTCCATAGGATATGACAAGCTCTAGGCCATGTCAATTCAATCTCAAACTAGCTGCCATTTTTAAAATAACTTTATATAAACTTCGTCAGGGATGTAAAAACACAAATCACTTACCTTAGTTCAAGAGTTCAAATATATTGACTTTTCCCCTTACTCCCACCACCTGCCACTTACCCTGAGGTTTGACATTCTGATGAACTTTTCTCATTCTCTGGATCCATTCTTGTTCATCAGTCTATGTCATTTATTGTATTCCTCAAATGACTGAGATCATGTGATATTTGTTTTTCTCTGCCTGGCTAATTTCACTTAGCATAATGCTCTCCAAATCCATCCATGTTGTTACAAATGGTAGGAGCTCCTTCTTTTTTTCCGCAGCGTAGTATTCCATTGTATAAATGTACCATAGTTTTTTAATCCACTCATCTGCTGATGGGCACTTAGGCTGTTTCCAAATCTTAGCTATGGTAAATTATGCTGCTATGAACATAGGGGTACATATATCCTTTCTAATTTGCGTTTCTAGTTTCTTGGGGCATATTCCTAGAAGTGGGATCACTGGGTTGAATGGGAGCTCCATTTTTAGTTTTTTGAGGAAACTCCATACTGTTCTCCACAGTGGCTGCACTAGTCTACAATCCCACCAGCAGTGCATGAGAGTTCCTTTTTCTCCGCATCCTCTCCAGCACTTGTCGTTTGTTGATTTGTTGATGTAAGCCATTCTGATAGGTGTGAGATGGTACCACATAGTCGTTTTGATTTGCATCTCTCGGATAATTAGTGACTTTTAGCAAGTTTTCATATGTCTCTGGGCCTTCTTTTTGTCTTCTTTCGTGAAGATTCTATTTAGGTCTGTTGCCCATTTTTTTATTGGATCATTTGTCCTCCTTTTATTGAGTTGCATGAGTTGCCTGTAGATGCTTGAGATTAACCCTTTATCACTAATAACATTTGCAAATATGTTCTCCCATACAGTGGGTTTTCTTGTTGTTTTGTTGATGGTTTCTTTAGCTGTGCAAAAGCTTTTGATTTTGATGTAGTCCCATTTGTTTATTTTCTCTTTAGCTTCCATTGCCCTCGGAGCAGTATCATCAAAGAAGTTCTTTTGGCATATGTCTGAGATTTTTCTTCCTGTAGATTCCTCTAATATTTTTATGGTTTCCTGTCTTACGTTTAAGTCCTATATCCATTTGAGTTTATTTTTGTGTATGGTGTAAGTTGGTGCTCTAGTTTCATTTTTTTTGCATGTATCTGTCCAATTTTCCCAACACCATTTATTGAAGAGACTGTCTTGACTCCATTTTATGTTCATGCCTCCTTTGTCAAATATTAATTGAGCATAGTGGTTTGGGTTGATATCTGGATTCTCTATTCTATTCCATTGATCTATATGTCTGTTCTTATGCCAGTACCAGGATGTTTTGAGAACAGTAGCTTTGTAATACAGCTTGAAATCTGGTATGGAAATCCCACCGACTTTGTGCTTCTTTCTCAGGATTGCTGTGGTTATTCGGGGCCTTTTGTTCCAGATGAATTTTTGGAGAGTTGTTTCTAGGTCTGTGAAATATGCCATTGGTATTTTAATGGGGAGTGCATTAAATTTATAGATTGCTTTGGGTAATATGGACATTTTAATTATGTTGATTCTCCCAATCCATGAGCATGGTATGTTCTTCCACCTGTTTACATCTTCCTCTATCTCTTTTTTCAGTGTCCTGTAGTTTTCCATGAATAGGTCCTTACCTCCTTAGTTAAGCTTATTCCTAGGTATCTTAATTTTTTTGGTGTGATGGTAAATGGGATTGCTTTTTTAGTCTCTCTTTCTGTAAGTTCACTATTAGTGTATAGAAATGCCATAGATCTCTTGGCATTAATTTTGTATCCTGCAACAAAACTTGCTGAACTCATTTACTAAGTCTACTAACTTTTTTATGGAGTCTTTCGGTTTTTTTATGTACAATATCGTGTCATCTGCAAATAAGGATAGCTTAACTTCTTCTTTTCCAATTTGGATGCCTTTTATTTCTTCTTCTTGTCTAATTGCAATGGCTATTACTTCCAGTACTATGTTGAACAGGAATGGTGAAAGTGGGCACCCATGTCTTGTTCCTGTTCTTAGGGGAAATGGTTGTAGTTTTTGCCCCTTGAGTATGTTTGCTGTGGGTTTATCATATATGGCTTTTATTATGTTGAGGTATGATCATTCTATTCCTACCTTGTTGAGAGTTTTTATCAAGAAAGGATGTTGGATTTTGTCAAATGCTTTTTCTGCATCACTTGATATGACTATGTGATTTTTATCTCTCAATTTGTTTATGTGATGTATCACATTTATTGATTTGCGGATATTGTACCATCCTTACATTCTTGGGATAAATCCTACTTGGTCATGGTGTATGATCTTTCTGATGTACTGCTGGATCCGATTTGCTAGAATTTTATTGAGGATTTTGGCATCTATATTCATGAGGGATATTGGCCTGTAATTCTCTTTCATTGTGTCATCTTTTTTTTTTTAAATTATTTTTTATTGATTTTTTGCAGTATAATAGTAGTACATGTTTTCCTTTCCCCCTCCCCCTTATCCTCCCCCCAGCCTCCCCCACCCCCCAGCACATATTCCCAGCTTCCCCCCCTCCCCGCCCCAGTGTCTTTCATTCATTGGTTATGTTCATATGCATGCATACAAGTCCTTCGGTTGATCTCCCCCCGCATCTGCCTCCCATCCACCCAAGCCTCCCCCTGTAGCTTGACAGCCTGTTCAAGGCCATCCTGCCTCTATATCAATCACTCTCCCCTGTTTCTTTTCTTCAAAAATATCTTGCCTCTGCATACTAGAAATAAATGTATAAGAACAAAAAGTGTTTCAGTCTCGGTTTCAATGTCCAACTTTTCTGAGTCCCAGTTTCAGTGTCAAATAATTCATTATGTGTATAAGTCAGCAATGGTATCCAGATGGTGGACATATCGTGTCAATGCAAGATCCATCCTCTCTGGTTTGGTCCTGGGCTGCCTGCAGACATGCACAGCTGCTGACTGCTAGCATGGCAAGGTGTCGTCAGTGTCCCCCATCTCTGGACCATCCTCGTGACTGGAACAGATCCATCAGTTCCTCACCGTCGCAGGAACCCACATGGTCTTGGAGTTGTTCTCCTGAGGTTTGACATTCTGATGGACTTTTCTCAGTCTCTGGATCCATTCTTGTTCATCAGTCTATGTCATTGATTGTATTCCTCAAATGAGTGAGATCATGTGATATTTGTCTTTCTCTGCCTGGCTAATTTCACTTAGCATAATGCTCTCCAAATCCATCCATGTTGTTACAAATGGTAGGAGCTCCTTCTTTTTTTCCGCGGCGTAGTATTCCATTGTGTAAATGTACCATAGTTTTTTAATCCACTCATCTGCTGATGGGCACTTCGGCTGTTTCCAAATCTTAGCTATGGTAAATTGTGCTGCTATGAACATAGGGGTACATATATCCTTTCTAATTCGCCTTTCTAATTTCTTGGGGTATATTCCTAGAAGTGGGATCACTGGGTCGAATGGGAGCTCCATTTTTAGTTTTTTGAGGAAACTCCATACTGTTCTCCACAGTGGCTGTACTAGTCTACAATCCCACCAGCAGTGCATGAGAGTTCCTTTTTCTCCGCATCCTCTCCAGCACTTGTCGTTTGTTGATTTGTTGATGTAAGCCATTCTGATAGGTGTGAGATGGTACCGCATAGTCGTTTTGATTTGCATCTCTCGGATAATTAGTGACTTTGAGCAAGTTTTCATATGTCTCTGGGCCTTCCTTTTGTCTTCTTTCGTGAAGATTCTATTTAGGTCTGTTGCCCATTTTTTTATTGGATCATTTGTCCTCCTTTTATTGAGTTGCATGAGTTGCCTGTAGATGCTTGAGATTAAACCTTTATCACTAATAACATTTGCAAATATGTTCTCCCATACAGTGGGTTTTCTTGTTGTTTTGTTGATGGTTTCTTTAGCTGTGCAAAAGCTTTTGATTTTGATGTAGTCCCATTTGTTTATTTTCTCTTTAGCTTCCATTGCCCTCGGAGCAGTATCATCAAAGAAGTTCTTTTGGCATATGTCTGAGATTTTTCTTCCTGTAGATTCCTCTAATATTTTTATGGTTTCCTGTCTTACGTTTAAGTCCTGTATCCATTTTGAGTTTATTTTTGTGTATGGTGTAAGTTGGTGCTCTAGTTTCATTTTTTTGCATGTATCTGTCCAATTTTCCCAACACCATTTATTGAAGAGACTGTCTTGACTCCATTTTATGTTCCTGCCTCCTTTGTCAAATATTAATTGAGCATAGTGGTTTGGGTTGATATCCGGATTCTCTATTCTATTCCATTGACCTATATGTCTGTTCTTGTGCCAGTACCAGGCTGTTTTAAGAACAGTAGCCTTGTAATACAGCTTGAAATCTGGTATGGAAATCTCACCGACTTTGTGCTTCTTTCTCAGGATTGCTGTGGCTATTCGGGGCCTTTTTTTGTTCCAGATGAATTTTTAGAGAGTTGTTTCTAGGTCTGTGAAATATGCCATTGGTATTTTAATGGGGAGTGCATTAAATTTATAGATTGCTTTGGGTAGTATGGACATTTTAATTATGTTGATTCTCCCAATCCACGAACATGGAATGTTCTTCCACCTGTTTACATCTTCCTCTATCTCTTTTTTCAGTGTCCTGTAGTTTTCCACAAATAGATCTTTTACCTCCTTAGTTAAGTTTATTCCTAGGTATCTTAATTTTTTTGGTGTGATGGTAAATGGGATTGCTTTTTTAGTCTCTCTTTCTGTAGGTTCACTATTAGTGTATAGAAATGCCATAGATTTCTTGGCATTAATTTTGTAGCCTGCTACATTGCTGAACTCATTTATTAAATCTACTAACTTTTTTATGGAGTCTTTCGGGTTTTTTATGTACAATATCATGTCATCTGCAAATAAGGTTAGCTTAACTTCTTCTTTTCCAATTTGGATGCCTTTTATTTCTTCTTCTTGTCTAATTGCAGTGGCTAATACTTCCAGTACTATGTTGAACAGGAGTGGTGAAAGTGGGCAACCCTGTCTTGTTCCTGTTCTTAGGGGAAATGGTTGTAGTTTTTGCCCATTGAGTATGATGTATGCTGTGGGTTTATCATATATGGCTTTTATTATGTTGAGGTATGATCATTCTATTCCTACCTTATTGAGAGTTTTTATTAAGAAAGGATGTTGGATTTTGTCAAATGCTTTTTCTGCATCAATTGATATGACTATGTGATTTTTATCTCTCAATTTGTTTATGTGATGTATCACATTTATTGATTTGCGGATATTGTACCATCCTTGCATTCCTGGGATAAATCTTACTTGGTCGTGGTGTATGATCTTTCTGATGTACTGCTGGATCCGATTTGCTAGAATTTTATTGAGGATTTTGGCATCTATATTCATGAGGGATATTGGCCTGTAATTCTCTTTCATTGTGTCGTCTTTATCTGGTTTTGGTATTAGGGTGATGCTAGCTTCATAGAAGGAGTTTGGAAGTGTTCCATCCTCTTGAATTTTCTGGAATAGTCTAAGGAGTATAGGTTTTAGTTCTTCCTTGAATGTTCGGTAAAACTCCCCTGTGAAGCCGTCTGGCCCTGGGCTTTTGTTTGCTGGAAGCTTTATGATGACTGCTTCAATTTCTTCCACAGTTATTGGTCTATTGAGTTGTTTAGATTCTTCTTGATTGAGTTTTGGGAGGTTATATTTTTCTAGAAACATATCCATTTCCTCCAGGTTGTCCAGTTTGTTGGAGTAGAGTTGTTCATAGTATTTTTTAACAATCCTTTGTATTTTAATGGGGTCTGTTGTTATTTCACCTCTTTCATTTCTGATTTTATTTATTAGGGTCCTCTCTCTTTGCTTCTTGGTGAGTCTGGCTAGAGGTTCATCAATCTTGTTTATCCTTTCAAAGAACCAGCTCTTGGTTTCGTTGATCTTCTGTATTGTTTCTTTGGTCTCTATGTCATTTATTTCTGCTCTGATCTTTATTATTTCCTTCCTTCTGCTTACACTAGGCTTTTCTTGCTGCTTTCTTTCTAACTCTTTGAGTTGTTGGGTTAGATAATTTATTGCAGCTGTTCCTAGTTTTTTTGTAGTAGGATTGTAGAGCTATGAACTTCCCTCTCAGAACTGCTTTCACTGTGTCCCATAGATTTTGGATTGTTGTGCTATCATTGTCATTTGTTTCCATGATGTTTTCTATCTCTTCCTTAATCTCTCTAGTAACCCAGTCATAGTTTAATAGCATGCTGTTCAGTCTCCATGTGTTCGATTTCTTTGGATTGTTTCTATTGTAGTTGATTTCCAGCTTTATGCCACTGTGATCTGAGAATATACTTGATATGATTTCTATCTTCTTGAATTTGGAGAGACTTTGCCTATGACCCAATACATGGTCTATCTTTGAGAATGACCCATGGGCACTTGAAAAGAATGTATATTATGTGGCTTTGGGGTGAAATGATCTGAAGATGTCAATTAATTCCATCTGGTCCAGTGAGTCATTGAGAATTGATGTTTCTTTACTGATTTTTTGTTTAGAGGATCTGTCCAATGGTGATAGTGGGGTATTAAAGTCTCCTACTATGATTGTATTGCTGTCTATCTCTCCCTTGATGTCCTCTAGGAGTTTTTGTATATATTTGGGTGCTCCTGTATTGGGTGCGTATATGTTTACAAGAGTTATTTCTTCTTGTTGAATTGCTCCCTTTAGTATTATGAAGTGGCCTTCTTTATCTCTTGTTATGTCCTTCACTTTGAGATCTAATTTGTCAGATATAAGTATGGCTACCCCAGCTTTTTTTTCATTTCCATTCGCCTGAATAACTTTTTTCCAACCTTTCATCCTCAGTCTGTGTGCATCTTTTTTTCGGAGGTGGGTTTCTTGTAGACAGCAGATACATGGGTTGTGTTTTCTTATCCAGTCTATTACCCTATGTCTTTTGATTGGAGCATTTAAACCGTTTACATTTAAAGTTATTATTGATAGGTGCTTATATGTTGCCATTTTTGTTCTTTGCCCCTGTGTTTCTTCTTCGCTTCCTATTTCTTTTTATAGCAGATCCTTTAGCATTTCTTGCATTGCTGGTTTGGTGGTGACGAATTCCCTTAGTCCTTTTTTATCTGTGAAGCTCCTGATTTGACCTTCAATTTTGATTGAGAGCCTTGCTGGGTACAGTATTCTAGGATTCAGACCCTTCCTTTGCATGACTTTGTAGATTTCATTCCACTGCCTTCTGGCCTGATAGGTTTCTGTTGAGAGATCACTTGTTAGTCTGATGGGTGTTCCTTTGTAGGTGACTTTCTGTCTCTCTCTGGCAGCTTTTAAGATTCTTACTTTGTCATTGGTGTTTGCCAATTTAATTATAATGTGCCTTGGCGTAGGTCTTTTGGGGTTTATTTTGCTTGGGACTCTGTGAGCTTCTTGGATTTGTGTGGGTTTTTCCTTTCCTATACCAGGAAAGTTTTCTGTCATTATTTCTTCCAACAGGTTTTCTATTCCTTGCTCAGTTTCCTGTCCTTCTGGAAGCCCAATTATACGGATGTTGTTTTGTTTCATGTTGTCCCATAGTTCTCTTAGGCTCTCCTCCTGCTTTTTAATTTTTTTTTCTAGAAGGTGCTCTACTTGGTTATTTTTTCCTACCTGGTCTTCTAGCTCACTGATGCGATCCTCTGCTTCTTCTAGTCTACTCTTAATACTTTCTATTGAGTTCTTTACTTCAGCAATGTCATTTTTCATTTCTTCTTGGCTCCTCTTCATTTCTTCGTGGCTTCTCTTCATTTCTTCATGGCTCTTCATCATTTCTTCCTGGGTCTTCCTCATTTCCTCTTGGGTCTTACTCATATTATCAAATTTGTCTTCCATTCTTTTCAGCCACCTTATGACCATTTCTCTGAATTCTTTCTCTGACAGGTTGTTAACTTCCATTTCGTTTACCTCCTTTTCTGGCGAGCCTTGCTTTTCTTTCATATGTAGGCTATTTCTTTGTCTTTCCATGGTCTCTCTTCTCTGTGTATGTGGTTATGTAGTTCTCACTCTCCTGTGTTGATTTAAAGGCACAAAATACAACACAACCAGGTGCAACGCACCAGGCACTGAACCGGAATGTAGTCAAAGTAATTGTAATTCCAAATAAAGGTGACCGCCAGAGAAAGGCAAATTTGGTGATAGGTGGGAAAAAAGAAAGAGAACCTCCCCCAGACCCACACAGACACTCACACACCCACACTCACACAAAAAAGAAAGAGACCCCCCCAAACACATACACTCACAAAAAAGAAAGACAGGAATGCCAAAATGATAATGGGAAAAGGGGGAGAAAAAAAAAGAGATAAAAGGAGTAAATTATAAATGTGGGGTGAAAACTCCTATAGGATAGCCCCTAATCCGAACCAAAACCTGCAACAAGTACTTGGAGATTGATACAAATTACATACAACTACTAATATCAAGAGAGGTGAGGGAACACAGAAGCAAAAATCTATCTCAAAAACAATGCAGATGAGGACAACAAAACAAGAAACAACACCAAAAATAAAAATAACCCCCCCTACAAGACAAACCAAAATAACAGAATAAGCAAATCAATCTCATAAAGCTGCTTAAAAAATCAATATAATCAACAGTCAAGTAAACAACAACAACAGGACAGGGCTAAAAACACTTTAAGATAGTGAAGTCAGAGAAGCTAGAGGTATATATGCACTTGGATTCGGTGGTTAGAGATTAGATATATCAGTGGGGTGAAATTTTAACAGGGGGTAAGGGGAAAGAATTAGGTAAATCTAAAGCGGGAAAAGTGTAAGGGAAACAAGGCACTAAATAGGGAAAGGTTAGCCAGAGAGTGGTGGTATAAAGGTGAAGTTGAGGTAGAGTAAAAGATACTAAAGTGTAGATGAAAATAGACTGTATTCCCAAGGTCGAAGAGAAGATATAATCAATTCCCTGTCACATAAGAGTCAATTTGTGATTTGGCCCCTGGGTGGCAGTGTTTCTAGATTGACTTCTGGGTCTATTGGTCCTCTTTATCCTGAACTAAACAATACTGCCTCTCTAATGGTGACTGCTGTTTTAGCAGCCAGAACCCTCCCACACTCTTCCGGGCTTCCCCCCTGTGTCCGGTCCAAACTGATTGCGCTCCAGGGATCAACTCTGCCACCAGCTCCAAGGGCCCTCTCCCACGTTCACCAGCTTCAACAGCCACAGATTCTATTTCAGGTGCAGATCTCCAGGTTTTGAGTTCCAAGGTGCAGATCTCCCAGACTGCCAGCCCCCTCAGTTTCGCGCCCAAAGTACCCCCAGGGAAATCTGACCTTTCCTTGCTGGAGTTTAGAGCTCCCTGGGCTCTGCGGGCCACCTGGTCGCCGGTGCTCCGGGAGCCCCAGAGCTCATTGTGTCATCTTTATCTGGTTTTGGTATTAGGGTGATGTTAGCTTTATAGAAGGAGTTTGGAAGTGTTCCATCCTCTTGAATTTTCTGGAATAGTCTGAAGAGTATAGGTTTTAGTTCTTCCTTGAATGTTTGGTAAAACTCCCCTGTGAAGCCGTCTGGCCCTGGGCTTTTGTTTGCTGGAAGCTTTATGATGACTGCTTCAATTTCTTGGTCTATTGAGTTGTTTAGATTCTTCTTGATTGAGTTTTGGGAGGTTATATTTTTCTAGAAATATATCCATTTCCTCCAGGTTGTCCAGTTTGTTGGAGTAGAGTTGTTCATAGTATTTTTTAACAATCCTTTGTATTTTAATGGGGTCTGTTGTTATTTCACCTCTTTCATTTCTGATTTTATTTATTAGGGTCCTCTCTCTTTGCTTCTTGGTGAGTCTGGCTAGAGGTTCATCAATCTTGTTTATCCTTTCGAAGAACCAGCTCTTGGTTTTGTTGATCTTCTGTATTGTTTCTTTAGTCTCTATGTCATTTATTTCTGCTCTGATCTTTACTATTTCCTTCCTTCTGCTTACACTGGGCTTTTCTTGTTGCTTTCTTTCTAACTCTTTGAGTTGTTGGGTTAGATAATTTATTGCCGCTGCTTCTAGTTTTTTGCGGTAGGATTGTAGAGCTATGAACTTCCCTCTCAGAAAGTTCACTGTGTCCCATAGATTTTGGATTGTTGTGCTATCATTGTCATTTCTTTCCATGATGTTTTCTATCTCTTCCTTGATCTCTCTAGTAACCCAGTCATAGTTTAATAGCATGCTGTTTAGTCTCCATGTGTTTGATTTCTTTGGATTGTTTCTATTGTAGTTGATTTCCAGCTTTATGCCACTGTGATCTGAGAATATGCTTGATATGATTTCTATCTTCTTGAATTTGGAGAGACTTTGTTTATGACCCAACACATGGTCTATCTTTGAGAATGACCCATGGGCACTTGAAAAGAATGTATATTATGTGGCTTTGGGGTGAAATGATCTGAAGATGTCAATTAATTCCATCTGGTCTAATGAGTCATTGAGGATTGATGTTTCTTTACTGATTTTTTGTTTATTACTTTTTATTATTATTATTTTTTACTCTTCCATGTTTATTTTATTTTATTTTTTATTGTTCAGTTTATTAATTACATTGTTTCCCCTTTTTTATCCCCCTATATCTTCCCTCCACCCTGTACCTATCCCACCCTCCGCCCTCTCCTCCCCCTCCCCAATGTCCTCTCCCATTGTTGCAAGATTTTTGCCCAATCTCTTGCTGTACTTCCAACAACACTTTTCTCCCCAAGAATTGTCAGTCCATTCCCTCTCTATGTCCATGTTTCTGTTATAGTCACCAGTTTATCTTGTTCATCAGCCTATCAGTTCACTTGATTTTTATGTTCATTTGTTGATAGATGTGTATTTGTTGTTCATAATTTATATTTTTACCTTTTTCTTCTTCCTCTTCTTAAAGAATATCTTTCAGCATTTCATATAATACTGGTTTGGTGGTGATGAACTCCTTTAGCTTTTTCTTATCTGCGAAGCACTTTATCTGATCCTCAATTCTGCATGATAGCTTTGCTGGATAGAGTAATCTTGGTTGTAGATTCTTGCTCTTCATTATTTTGAATATTTCTTGCCACTCGCGTCTGGCCTGCATCGTTTCTGTTGAGAAATCCGCTGACAATTGTATGGGTGCTCCCCTGTAGGTAACCAACTGTTTTTCTCTTGCTGCTTTTAATATTCTCTCTTTATCTTTTGCTCTTGGCATTTTAATTATGATATGTCTTGGTGTGGTCCTCTTTAGATTCCTATATTTTGGGGTTCTGTGTACTTCTTGGGCTTTTAAGTCAGTTTCTTTCATCAGGTGGGGAAAGTTTTCAGTCACTATTTCTTCAAGTAGGTTTTCATTAACTTGCTCTCTCTCTTTTTCTGGCACCCCAATAATTCAGATGTTGGCTTGCTTGAGGTTGTCCCAGAGGTCCCTTATGCTATCTTCAATTATCTGAATTCTTTTTGTTTCTTGCTTTTCCAGCTGAGTGGATTTTGGTTCTTTGTATTTCAAATCTTTGACTTCGTTCTTCGGGCCCTCTAGACTGCTTTTAGGACTTTGTGTAATATTTTTTATTTCAGTCTGTGTATGCTTGATTTCTAGTTGGTCCTTTTTTTTTTTTAAATCTGTGAGGGTCTGGTTTGTATCCTCAGAGGTCTTGTTCATTTCTCTGAGGGTCTCATTCATTTCCTTGTAAGTATCATTCATCTCCTTGTAATTTTCATTCATTTGCTGGTTGGTCTTGTTTATTTCCTGGTAATTCTCATTAAGTTGATCGGCCTTTTGTAGGAGCCTCTTGAAAAGCCTTATAACCGTGGTTTTGAATTCTATGTCTTGTCGTCTTTTTTCCTCCATTTCTTTCACACCTGATTTCTTTCCATGTCTCTGCATGGTGGCTGCTTTATGTGGTGGCTATCCTCAAAGGGACAGTGGCTCAGTCTCCGCAGTTACCTGAGGTGGGTACTCTTACTGCAATCCTTTATGGGTTGTATTCAGTGTTTTTGAATTTAAACCCAGCTTGTTGTTGTTAGCCCTAGGAGGGTTTGACCTCCAGGCCAATTGTCTGTGAAGCTCAGCTGTGCTCAGGTTGGATGGGTGGAGTCTCTGGGCCAAGCAGACAGCGTTAGCTCCGCCCTATGCAGCCCCAGGGGCTCTGTGCCGGGGGCAATGGCTGCCAGCACCTCTGAGAGAGATCCGCTGTGGAGCTCCACCGGCTGCCGGGGAATTCAGACTGTCCCCAAATGACTTTGCATGCGCAATGTCTCACCCAGGGTCGCAAAACAAAGCAGACTGACGGTTTTCCGAATGAGAGACAAGTTGTAGAGAGCTCCCTGCGCCGTCACGCAGCCGAGCTGTTCGCACAAGCTGCCGTCTCCACAAGCCGGCAGACCCGGCAGCACCCGAGCTTCGGCGTGCCCTCCCTCTGTCCAGTATTCACCCCGTATGATAGGGGGTTTCCTGGACTTCGCCCAGAGCTGGAGAATCAGTCTAGTGGGACCTCTTTGTCTCCCCGTTCGAGAAAACTGGCCAGTTTTCAGCCACCCGCCCTCTCCGCGGCGCGTGCTCCAAACCTCTCTTCGCGCGAATCTTTCAACTCTGTTCGCCGCTGCTCCTCCAAGTCACAGTGTCTTATCTTCACTTTTATTTGTGGAATTTTCACTCAGCAAGCTTTCTGGTGATTCTGGAAGGTATTTGTTCTTTCGTTAAGTTGTAGTATTAAAATTGCTGAATATGACAGCAAGATAGGTGTTTTACCTTTGCCGCCATCTTAGTTCTCTCCTACTGATTTTTTGTTTAGAAGATCTGTCCAATGGTGATAGTGGGGTATTAAAGTCTCCTACTATGATTGTATTGCTGTCTATCTCTCCCTTGATGTCCTCTAGGAGTTTTTGTATATATTTGGGTGCTCCTGTATTGGGTGCGTATATGTTTACCAGAGTTATTTCTTCTTATTGGATTGCTCCCTTTAGTATTATGAAGTGGCCTTCTTTATCTCTTGTTATGTCCTTCACTTTGAGATCTAATTTGTCAGATATAAGTATGGCTACCCCAGCTTTTTTTTCATTTCCATTTGCCTGAATAACTTTTTTCCAACCTTTCATCCTCAGTCTGTGTGCGTCTTTTTTTCGGAGGTGGGTTTCTTGTAGACAGCAGATACATGGGTTGTGTTTTCTTATCCAGTCTATTACCCTATGTCTTTTGATTGGAGCATTTAAACCATTTACATTTAAAGTTATTATTGATAGGTACTTATATGTTGCCATTTTTGTTCTTTACCCCTGTGTTCCTTCTTCGCTTCCTATTTCTTTTTACAGCAGATCCTTTAGCATTTCTTGCATTGCTGGTTTGGTGGTGACGAATTCCCTTAGTCCTTTTTTATCTGTGAAGCTCCTGATTTGACCTTCAATTTTGATTGAGAGCCTTGCTGGATATAGTATTCTAGGATTCAGACCCTTCCTTTGCATGACTTTGTAAATTTCATTCCACTGCCTTCTGGCCTGATAGGTTTCTGTTGAGAGATCATTTGTTAGTCTGATGGGGGTTCCTTTGTAGGTGACTTTCTGTCTCTCTCTGGCAGCTTTTAAGATTCTTACTTTGTCATTGGTGTTTGCCAATTTAATTATAATGTGCCTTGGCGTAGGTCTTTTGGGGTTTATTTTGCTTGGGACTCTGTGAGCTTCTTGGATTTGTGTGGGTTTTTTCTTTCCTATATCAGGGAAGTTTTCTGTCATTATTTCTTCCAACAGGTTTTCTATTCCTTGCTCAGTTTCCTGTCCTTCTGGAAGCCCAATTATACAGATGTTGCTTTGTTTCATGTTGTCCCAAAGTTCCCTTAGGCTCTCCTCCTGCTTTTTAATTTTTTTTTTCTAGAAGCTGCTCTACTTGGTTATTTTTTCCTACCTGGTCTTCTAGCTCACTGATGCGATCCTCTGGTTCTTCTAGTCTACTCTCAATACTTTCTATTGAGTTATTTACTTCAGCAATGTCACTTTTCATTTCTTCTTTGCTCTTCTTTATTTCTTCTTGGCTCTTCATCATTTCTTCCTGGGTCTTCCTTATTTCCTCTTGGTTCTTACTCATATTATCAAATTTGTCTTCCATTCTTTTCAGCCACCTTATGACCATTTCTCTGAATTCTTTCTCTGACAGGTTGTTAACTTCCATTTCGTTTACCTCCTTTTCTGGTGAGCCTTGCTTTTCTTTCATATGTGGGCTGTTTCTTTGTCTTCTCATAGTCTCTCTTCTCTGTGTATCTGGTTATGTAGTTCTCACTCTCCTGCGTTGATTTAAAGGCACAAAATACAACACAACCAGGTGTAACACACCAGGCACTGAACCTGAATGTAGTCACAGTAACGGTAATTCCAAATAAAGGTGATCGCCAGAGAAAGGCAAATTTGGTGATAGGTGAGAAAAAAGAAAGAGAACCTCCCCCAGACACACACAGACACTCACACACCCACACTCACACAAAAAGAAAGAGACCCCCCCCCCATACACACTCACAAAAAAGAAAGACAGGAATGCCAAAATGATAATGGGAAAAGGGGAAGAAGAAAAAAAAAGGAGTAAATTATAAATGTGTTGTGAAAACTCCTATAGGACAGCTCCTAATCCGAACCAAAATCCACAACAAGTACCTGGAGGTTGATACAAATTACATACAACTACTAATATCAAGGGAGGTGAGGGAACACAGAAGCAAAAATCTATCTAAAAAAACAATGCAAATGAGGACAACAAAACAAGAAACAACACCAAAAATAAAAATAACCCCCCCACAAGACAAACCAAAATAAAAGAATAAGCAAATCAATCTCATAAACCTGCTTCAAGTAAACAACAACAGCAGGACAGGGATAAAAACACTTTAAGATAGTGAAGTCAGAGAAGCTAGAGGTATATATGGACTTGGAGTAGGTGGTTGGAGATTAGATATATAAGTGGGGTGAAATTTTAACAGGGGGTAAAAAGAAAGAATTAAGGTAAATCTAAAGCGGGAAAAGTGTAAGGGAAACAAGGCACTAAATAGGGAAAGGTTAGCAAGAGAGTGGTGGTATAAAGGTGAAGTTGAGGTAGAGTAAAAGATTCTAAAGAGTAGATGAAAATAGACTGTATTCCCAAGGTCGAAGAGAAAATATAATCAAATCCGTGTCACACAAGAGTCAATTTGTGAATCGGCCCCTAGGTGGCAGTGTTTCTAGATTGACTTCTGGGTCTATTGGTCCTCTCTATCCTGAACTAAAATTTTGCTGTCTCTGTGGTATTCAATACTGCCTCTAACGGTGACTGCTGTTTTAGCAGCCAGGACCCTCCCAAAATCTTCCGGGTCTCCCTCCTCTGTCAGGTCCAAATTGGTTGCGCTCCAGGGATTAACTCTGTCCCCAGCTCCAAGGGCCCTCTCCCACGTTTACCAGCTCCAACAGCCACAGATTTTATTTCAGGTGCAGATCTCCAGGCTTTGAGTTCCAAGGTGCAGATATCCCAGTCTGCCAGCCCTCTCAGTTTCACGCCCAAAGTACTCCCAGGGAAATCTGACCTTTCTGTGCTGGAGTTTACAGCTCCCTGGACAATGCGCACGTCGCGCCAACTGGGCGCCAGTGTTCTGGGAGTCTCAGCCGTCCAGCCAGTACTGCAGCTGTATATTTTCAGGTCCTTCCCCTTCAAGATGTCGTGGTCTGCCTCTGTGCACCTCCTCACGCAGTTGGCTCAGGGAGAGAACCCAGCAGTACTGGGGCCGCTCAGGCTGGGGAGCACAGCTGTCCCCCTAATCGCCAACAAACGCTCCCTGTGCGACCTTCAGCTGCTCCCTCCTTCTGCCCTGTGAGCAGATTCAGATCACATCCCTCCGTTCCGCCGCTATTTTCCCCAGAATGCCTGCTTAATTTTTAGCAACTTCTTCCTAGCTTCATCTGTTAATGTTCAGGATGAGGAACGATTAGCATATTAAATAAATTTGTCATTTCTCCTGTAGAGATTTTCAGATAAGGTCTTAGCCAGTTAATTTCCCCTAATAATTTTTGAAAGTTATTTAAAGTTTTAAAGCAATCTTATTTCCAACTTTTGAAGCCTAATATGTTGGTTTTCAATTATGGTTCCCAGATACTTGAAAGGCGTTTCTTTCTGTACCTTTTCTGGAGCAATTTGTACATTGACAAAATCTGCTCTTCCCATGGACTTGATAAGAGCAAGTCAGTAATATTTGTCCCTTAAAGGCTGAACAGTTTGACACTAGGTGGGGCCATTGGCCATTTCTTGAGGCAAAACTTTCCATTGATGTCTCTTCATGGGTTCTATATTATTAATAGCTGGCACTGAAAATGCAAATCTCTGTTTATCTTGAGGTGCCAAGGGAATGGTAAAGAAACAATTCTTAAGATCTACTACTATAAGAGACCAATCTAGAAGGATTTGCAAAGGTGCTGGGAGTCCAGGTTGTAAAGCTTCCATGGAATGCATAGTAGTGTTAACTGCTCTAAGATCATGTAACTATTGCCATTTTCCTGCCACCTTCTTAGGTATAGTAAATATATGTGTATTCCAAGGACTATTGGAATGCTCTATATGGCCAGCCTTGATTTGTTCCTGTATTAATTCATGAATATGACCTAATTTCTCCTTGGTTAATGGCCACTGATCCACCCATATAGGTCTACCATCTTTCATTGTATAGGATCTGCATGAGGGTGAGGAGATTTAGCAGTGACCACTCCTCAACAGGTTGATCTTCTGATCCTCGTCTTCCTGGTTTTCCTTTGGCTTAAATGGGCTCTTTAATTCCCTGATTATTTTTTCCTAAGCTTTGAAATGTCTGATATCCCATCTGATTTATTAACTGTTATCCTTTGCCTGTAATAATACAAGCTTGTAAACCTTCTAAAACATTCTGGCCCCATAAGTTGACTGCAATCCCAGAGACTATGTAAGGCTGAAGCCATCCTGTCTGTCCTTCATCTTGCCACCTTGTGGAAATCCTTTTCACGTCCTGCGTGTCCAGGGTTCCCAAATCAGGGTTCAGTGTCTGGAGAAGGCCGCACTCAATGAACAAAGACTCAGAAAAACATTAATTTGGAAAAATGGGGGGGCAGGCGGCAGCCTATCTCTAGTGGAAGGACTGTACCTTGCCTTGGCCTTGTCATTCCTTTTATTTAGGTTCTGGGAATACACCCATTGCCCTTAGGCAGGAACTAAGCCGATTATCTTGTCAGGAAGGATTTACATTATTATCTGGTGGGAAGTTGCCCTTGCCACCCTTATCTCAATTAGATAGGGAGTGGTAAGCTCTGACCTTTTCAGAGCTTCAAGGTTGACTAAACCTTTTGGATTCCTTGTCCACACTTTCCTATTGGTGAGGTAATGGCTGGTTCCCGGCACCACCTTAACAATGCAGCACTGCGTTGTGTATTATCAAGAACTCCGAGTCCCAATGATGGAGTATATAGCTTCTACCATGGACCAACTTGCAGGCCAGAATTCTTTGCTGACAATGCTGACATCTGCTGCAGTGTCTACTAAACCTTCAAACTGTTTTCTCTTTATTCCTAAATTAATCATAGGATGGGTTTTTCTAATTTCATGTATCTGAGCTTCCAAATCATTGTGTTCCTCTTTTCCTATTTATAGCTCCGCCTTGCTGAATAAAATGTAGAAGTAATATCTGAGCAATTCTTTGTCCTGAAGTAATTTGCATAATATGATTACATTCTAATATTACCTTAATTTCTCCCTCATAGTCTGAATCTATGACTCCAGGCAGAATAGCTAGTCCTTTCAGAGTTTTTCCACTTCTTCCTAAGATTAACCCTAAAGTTCTTGTTGCCACCAGTGCCCAAATTCCTGTAGGAACAGCTTGCCAAGCCATGTCAGGAGTCAAAGTGACCACTATAGTACTGTTAAGAACTAGGCCTGCGCTCCCTGGGATGGCTCAGATGATGGAGTCCACTGTGGGCCTTGCAGGGCAAATTTTCCCTAGTGATGATGAGGCTGGGTTTTTTTTTCCCCAGGTGGTTTGCGATTCCCTATGCCATGATCTAATGGCTGCCCATTTGTATGAAGTTTCGATCCACATTAACCCACCCAATGATTGTCCTTCTGACTTCTAGGACACAGAGAAGTTTAATCTGTGTTGATTGAATTGGGAGGGAAAATGCTCATGCCTTTCCCTAGATTGACACCTTGTGTCCTTCTTGTTTGCTTACATTTTTAAAAAATGTTCTCTTTTCCCACAATTATAACACATTTTTCCCCATTTATTTTTATTTATTTACTAGTGGCCCGGTGCATGAAATTAGTACACACTAAAAGGGCATCAATTAGAGGAAATAATTTAATATTGCTATTTGCTCTTTCTCTATAATAGAAGTATCAGATACTAAAGAAAATTAGTAAAATGTATATGAAAACCTTCCTCCTGTCAGAGTCTGGGGTGCACCATGGGGCCCAGAGTCAAGTTCCCACTCATTCACATGTGCCTCAAAATCACGTGAGACCCAGATCCAGCCACCCTCCCCAATGCTCCAGCATTGGGGTAGATCCAGACCCCGCCAGTCCCACTCTTGTCAAGCCACCTAGGGCAGGGTGTGTCCTCAAGTCCCCTGGTCCAGCACCAGGATGGGGGGCATGGCCTGAGGTCCCCCATCAAGTCCCACCAGGTGGGAGACATGACCTGAGATCACCTGTCAAGCCCTGATGGGTAGGGGTCATGGCCTGAGGTCCCGCATCAAGCCCCACCAGGCAGAGGAGCACAGCCTCAAGACCCCCCAGCCCAGCACTGGGAGGGAGGCACAGCCTCAGGTCCCCCATCAATCCTCACCTGCACAGGGGCACAGGCTCAGGTTCCCTGTGAAGTCCCGCTGGGTGAGAGGCACAGCCCGAGGTCCCCTGTCAAGCCCAGCCAGGCAGGAGGGGCACAGCCTCAGGACCCCTGGCCTGGTGCTGGGGCAGAGGGTATGGTCTGAGGTCCCCCAGCCTGGTGCGGGGGTGGGGGCGTGGCCTGAGGTCCCCTGTCAAGCCCTGCTGGGTTGGGAGTGTGGAGTGTAATTCCCTGTCAAGCTGCACCAGTGGGAAGCACAGCCTGAGGTCCCCCAGCCTGCAGTTGGGGTGGGGGGAGTAGCCTGAGGTACCCTAGCCCAGCACCAGGGCGGGAAGCACACCTCGAGGTTCCCTGTCGAGCCCTGCCAGGTGGGGGTCGAGGCCTGTGGTCCCCTGTCAAGCCCCTCTGGATTGGGGGAGGGTGTAGGCCTCCCTTCCCTCGTGCTGCGGCCACACCCCCTGCTGGCCTCCCATCCAGCTGCCATGACCACCTCACGCACTCCATGAGCAGGTACACATAGGGAAGGCTGGGCCAGGATAATTACATATGTAATACCTTAATCAATAAAGAAATTAAAAAAATATTCTTTGTCGTTAACAATTGCCATTGTAATTATGACTTGTCTTGGTGTGGGTCTTTTTGGGTTCATTTTTTTGGGGACTCTCTGTGCTTGTGTGACTTTTTTCTTCCTCAGTTTTTCTGACGTTATTTCTTCAAATATGTTTTCTAACCCTTGTTCCTCTTCCTGCCTTGTGGCACCCCTATTATTTGTATGTTGCTTTGTTTCATGTTGCCCAAACGTTCCCTTAGGCTCTCCTACTGTCTTTTAATTTTTTTCTCCAATTGCAGTTCAGTTTGGGCACATTTTGCTTCCCTGTCTTCTAATTCATTAATTTGGTCTTCTGCTTCTCCTAGTCTACTGTTGAAACTTTCCATAGTGTTTTTTATTGAAGCTACATCACTGTGTATTTCTTCTTGGTTTTTACATAAGTTGTTGATTTTTTCATCTATCTGGTTTATGAACTGTATAACACTTATTTTGCATTCTTTTTCTGAAATATTGCATACCTCTGTTTCACTTAGCTCAGTTTCTAGCAATTCCTTCTTTTCTTTCCCTTGGGGGATTCTTTGTCTCCCCATTTTTGCTCTCACTGAAGGACCTAGGTGTCAAGTTATGTGGGGGTTGTGCCTCAGGCAGCAGTGGCTCCTTGGGTGGTGGCTGCTCATCAGGCAGTCATGGCAGTGGCTGTTCCTCAGTTAGCAGAATCTCCTCTCATGGGTGCTGCTTGTGCTGCTGCTTGGCTAGTGGGGGTGGGCTGCTCTTCTGTCTGCTCTTCCTTGGACAGGGGGAGGCTGCTTACTAAGCTGCTGCTTCTTCGATGGTGGTAGACAGCTCATGCAGCTGCTACTTCTCTGATGGGAATGGCTGTGCAAGGCTTCTGCTCATCAAATGGAGATGGGCAGTTTGCGCAGCAGTTGCTTCTTGGAGAGGGGCAGGTGGCATGTAGCTGCAGATCCTTGGATGGGGGTGGGCTGCCTATGAGGCTGTTGCTCCTCAGATGAGGGTGGGCTGTGCAAGGCTGCTGCTCCTCGGATGGGGGCACACTGCTCATGGTGCTGCTGCTCCTTAGTTTTAAGAGGAGAAGGCCAATATCAAGGTGTCACTGTCAGGGTTGAATTTCCATAAAGACTCTTTTTTCCTGGTGTATAGTTGTCTACTTCTTCACTCTGTCCTCACACAGCTTTTCTTCTCTCTCTTCTACTAGTATTTCTACCATGATGAAGGAGCTCTTACTTTATCCTCAAGGTGGTGAAGAAGAAGCATGAGGGTATGGAGTGGCTCTTAAAGTTGCAAAACCAGCCCAGTGGCCACATCTCTTCTAGGATGTGCTGAAAGCTCCCCCAAGATGAGTGGGCAAAACTCAGAGATCCATGGAGACTGCCCTGGTATTTTTAGCAGAACCCAAACAAGGCCCTTTGGAATCAGCAGACCCTAGGTCTACCCATGCACTAAATTGTATGCTATTGCTTCCTTTGTCAAATATAAATTGAGCATAATTGCTTGGGTTGATTTATGATTTATGGGTTCTCTCTTATGTTTCGTTGGTCAATATGTCTATTCTTATGCCAGTGCCAGGCAGTTTTGAGAATAATGGCTTTGTAATATATTTTGATGTCTGGCATTATGATTCCTCCAACTTTGTTCCTCTTTCTCAGGATTGCTGTCGCTATTTGGGATCCTTTTCAGTTCCAAATGAATATTTGGAGAGTTTGATCTAGGTTTATGAAATATGCCATTGGAATTTTAATGGGGATTGCATTGAATCTATAGATTGCTTTGGGTAGTATAGACATTTTAATGATGTTGAGTCTATCAATCCATGAACACAGTATATTCTTACATTTGTTTACATCTTTCCCCATCTGTTTTTTCAATGTTCTATAATTTTCTGAATACAGGCCTTTTTACCTACTTAGTTAAATTTATTCCTAGTTATCTTCATTTTTTGTTGTTGGTTTTTTTGCAATGATAAATTGAAAAAATTTTTTTTTACTTTCTCTTTCTGTGAGTTCATTATTGGTGTAAAAAAGCCATACATTTCTGAGTGTTAATTTTGTATCCTGCTACATTGCCAAATTCATTTAAGTTTAGTAGTTTTTTGATAGAGTCTTTATGGTTTTCTATGTACAATATCATGTCATCTGTGAATAATGACAGTTTTACTTATTCTTTGGCAACTTAGATGCCTTTTATTTTTTCTTCTTGTATGACTGATATGGTTAGCTCTTTCAGTTCTCTGTGGAACAGGAGTGGTGAAAGTGGGTATCCCTGTCTTGTTCCTGTTTTTAGGAAAAATGGTTTTAGTTTTTGCCCATTGAGTATGCTGTTGGCTATTGGTTTGTCATATGGCCCTTGTTATGTTGAGGTATGATCCCTCTATTCCTACTTTGCTGAGAGTATTTATCAAGAAAGGGTGTTGGATTTTATCAAGTGCTTTTTCTGCCTCAATTGATATGACTTGGTGATTTTTGTCTCTCAATTTGTATATGTGATTTATCACATTGATTAATTTGTAGACATTATTCTAGCCTTACATCTCTGGAATAAATTCCACTTGGTCATGGTGTATTATCTTTTTAATGTAATGCTGGATCCGATTTACTAGAATTTTGTTGAGTATATTAGCATCTATTTTCATCAGGGATATTAGCCTGCAACTCTCTTTTTTTGGGATATATTTATCTGCTTTTGGGATTAGGATAATGTTGGCTACATAGAAAAAGTTTGGAGGTTTTTCTTCCTCTTTATTTTTTTGGCATAGTCTGAGGAGGGTAAGTTTTAGTTCTTTGAATGTTTGGTAAAACTCCCCTGTGAAATTGTCTAGCTCAGGACTTTTGCTGCTGGCAGTTTTTTGATGACTGCTTCAATTTCCTCCATAGTTATTGGCCTTTTCAGAGTTTTTTATTCTTTCTGATTGAGTTTTGGAAGACTGTACTTTTCTAGTAATGTGTCCATTTCCTCTAGGTTGTTCATTTTGTTGTAATGAAATTGTTCATAGTATTTTTTTTATAATCCTTTATATTTCTGAGGGGTTGGTTATTACTTCATTTCTTTCATTTCTGATTTTGTTTATTTGGGTCATCTCTCTTTACTTCTAGGTGGTCCTCGCTAGAAATTCAAAAATCTTGTATATCTTTTCAAAGATATTGCTGTTTGTTTTATTGATCTTTTTTCCCCCTTCTATGCCATTTATTTCTGCTCTGATGTTTGTTATCTCCTTCCTTCTGATTACTCTGGGGCATTTTTGTTGCTCTCTTTTTAATTCTTTAAGCTGTGGGGTTAAATAATTTATTATCTGTTTTTCTTGTTTATTGAGGTAGACCTGTAGTGCTATGAACTTCCCACTCCTGTCTGCTTTCAATGTGTCCCATCGTTTCTGGATTGTTGTGTTTTCATTGTCATTTGTTTCCAGGACATTTTTTATTTCTTATTTGATCTCTTTGATAACCCAGTCATTGTTTAATAGCATGCTATTTATCCTCCAAGTGTTTGATTTTTATAAAATTATTTTAATGTAGTTGATTGCTAATATTATGCAATTGTGATCTGAGAAGATTCTTTTATTATTTCATAAACGAAAATATTTTATTTTTTTAATATATATTTTATTGATTTTTTACAGAGAGAAAGGGAGAGGGATAGAAAGTCAGAAACATTGATGAGAGAGAAACATCGATCAGCTGCCTCTTGCACCCCCCCTACTGGGGATGTGCCTGCAGCCAAGGTACATGCCCCTGACCAGAATCGAACCCGGGACCCTTCAGTCCAAAGGCCGATGTTCTACCACTGAGCCAAACCGGTTTCGGCGAAAATATTTTATTTCCATCAAATAAGCAAAGTTTGCCTTTTCCCTATCAAAGCAAACACTTTGATGGTATACTGATGCAACAAATAATATATTCAGAAAGAATAGCAGCAATTTAATATATACACTATTAACACATTGTGCACAAACTAGAGGCCTGATGCACAAAATTTGTGCACTCAGTGGGGGTTAGGGGGACAGGTCCCCCAGCCTGTCCTGTACCCTGTCACAATGCAGGAGCCCCACCCATCCCTCTGGGACTCCTTGATGAATTGCCCCAAAAAGGTAGGTCGGAGCCGAGGATCCTGCTCTACGCCACATAGATCTGGGAGGCAGGACACCTAGGACCCCCAAGCAAGCCTCTCCATGTGGAGCCAAGGGACCCCCCTCCCCAGGCAGGCCTTGCCATGTGGAGCTGAGGGACCCTTACACAGGCCTTGCCATGTAGAGCCAGGGGACTCCCAGGCAGGCCATGCTGGACACCCAGGCAGGCCTTGCTTGTAGAGCCAGGGGACCCCCCAGGCAGGCCTCACCAGATCCCCAAGCAGGCCTCACTCTTAGAGCCGGGGTACCCACCTCCTCTCAGCTCCACATAGCCAAGAGGAGGAGGGACTACCAGGCAGGTTCCATGTTATGCACACAGCATCAAGCCAAACCCTGACACCTGCATGTGTCTGCTGTGTGCGCAGCCATCTTGTGAGGGTGCGAGGGCATCACAGCATGACCACCACTTAGGCTTTTATTAGTAAGGATACATGTTCATACGGACTTTATTCATAATAGCCAGAAAGTAGAAAAAGAGCAAGAGTCTATACACATTTGAATAAACATCCTCATATATAAAAATTGCGACCCCCGCGGCCCCCAGTGCTGCCATGCCTGGGCTTGGGGCTGGGTTTGTGCCTACGACCATGGGCTCCCAGCGTCGCCATTGCCAGGCTTGGGAACAGGTTTGCAGCTGCCATCATAGCCCCCAGCGCCTCCATTGCCGGGCTTGGGGCCAGGTTTGTGGCTGCTATCGCCACCCCTGCAGCCTCCAGCCCCGCCATGGCAGGCTTGGGTCCAGGTGTGTGGCTGCGATCACCACCTCCTCAGCCCCCAGCGCCACCTTGATTGGGCTTGGGGCCGGGTTTGTGGCTGCCATCGCTACCCCGAGGTCTCCAGTGCCACCATTGCACTGGGGGTGGGTGGTCCCTCAACCCAACCTGACCCCTTTCACATACTGGGAGCCCTCATGGGATGTCCATGGGCACCAACCATCGCCCCGCTCAACTCAGCCCTGGCTACCTGTGACCACCCAGCCCAGGGGCTGGGCAATCGCCACCACTTCCCCTCACAGCTCCCAGGGCCATCACCATTTCATCTCCAACCTGGGCCAGCACTCTCATCACTTGGCCCCATCCCTGCTCCTGATTGGCTGGTAGCATAGCCAATCAGGAGCCAAGGTAGGTAACATTTGCATGTTGCTCTTTTACTAGATAGGATGGCTACCAAATATCAATCAACAGCTCATTCAGTCATATTTTAATGTTATACATAAATAATGACAAGGCAAAGAACAGCAACTAGTCCAAAGGCTTGCAGGCCAAGGAACCACAGCATAACGGAAAAGAAAATGATGATCACTGGTTCCACAATCCGTTCTCCAAGGTACATCCTTGTAAAGCCTATGTTGATGAGGTTTTTGTTCAGATAACCAAAAAGTGTTCCCATTTTTTTTGGTAGTCATTTCCAAAAGGATTGCCAACATGGTTCTGCAATTCTTCACAATCCTGTCCGCTCCTCCTGTGGCAGCCGGCTCCACCACGGGCTTGCCCTGGGCTCCTCTTCGGTCCCCGTAGCCACCTTCTGGGCCAGCGCATCTCCGTCCTCGCCTCACGCCCCACCGTCACTGCTGCAGTCGCTGCGCCCCCCCCCCCCCCCCCCCCCCCCCCCCCCCCCCCCCCCGCCTCTGAGGAGCTGCTTGGCTGAGCACATTCCCGCCCCTGGGACAGCTGCCAGAGGGGCTAGGCAGCAAAGTGCGAGGCAGCGCTACCACCTGAGGGGACCTGCAGGCACCCAAAGCGCTGGCTGCTGATAGCAGTCTCCCCCCTGCAGCCCCCGGCCTAAGCGGTGAGCCTGAGAAGATTCTTGACATGATTTCAATGTTCTTGAATTTGTAGAGACTTAGCCTATGTCCTAATATGTGGTCTATCTATAAAAATGTGCCATGTGCACTTGAGAAGAATATATACCCTATCTTTGGGGTGAAATTTTCTGAAGATGTCAATTAATTCCAACTGATTTAGTGAGTCATTTAGATTGCTGTTTCTTTATAGATTTTTTGGGTCTAGATTTATCCAGTGTTGTCAATGGGATATGGAAGTTCACTACTATGAATGTATTGTGGTGGATTCCTCCCTTAATATCTTCAAGAATATTTTTTATGTATTTGGATGCTCCTGCACTGGGTGCATATATGTTTACCAGAGTTATATCCTCTTGTTGCACCAATCCCTTTAGTATTATGAAGTAGTCTTCCTCATCTCTTGTTATGGCTTTCACTTTGAGGTCTATTTTGTGATATAAAAATATTGCTACCTCAGCTTTTTAAATTCATTTCCATGTGTCTTAAAATATATCTTCCTTCACTTTCAGTACTGTGAGTCCCTTGTTCTGAGGTGGGTCTCTTGTAGACAGCATATGTATGGATCATATTTCTTTCCATTCAGCCATTTGATGTCTTTAGACTGGAGCATTTTATGCATTAATGTTTAAGGTTACTAATGATAAATACTTGTTTGTAGCAATTTTAATATTTTATGCATGTGTTCATTCTTCTCTTCTGATTTCTTCTTTTAATGACAGGCCCTTCAGCATTTCTTGCATTGCTGGCTTGATTGTAATAAGCTTCCTTAGCCTTTTCTTGTCTGTGAAGCTCCTTATTTCCCTTTCAATTTAAATGATAGCCTCACTGGAAAGAGGATTCTTGAAGTCATTCCCTTGCTTTGTATCTCTTTGTATACCTTATTCCATTTCCTTCTGGCTGGATGTGTTTCTGTTGGGAAGTAAGTTGATAGTTTAATGGGAGATTCCTTGTTAGCCTCTAAGATTACCTCTTTGTCACTAACAATTGCCATTGTAATTATGATGTGTCTTGGTGTGGGTCTTTTGGAGTTGATCTTCATTGGGACTCTCTTTGTGTGACTTCTTTCTTCCCTAAGTTAGTGAAGTTTTCTGTCATTATTTCTTCAAATAGATTTTTTAATCCTTACTTCTCTTCCTCTCTCTCTGGCACCCCTATTTTATAGATGTTGCTTCATTACATGTTGTCCCAAATCTCTGTTAAGCTCTTCTCCTGATTTTTAATAGTTTTTTCTCCAATTGCTGTTCTAATTGGGTATGTTTTAAACCCTGTCTTCTAACTCACTGATTTGGTCCTTTGCTTTTTTTTTTGTCTACTAGTGAAACCTTCCATTGTGGTTTTTATTTTAGCTATATCATTTTTCATTTTCTCATCCAGTCAGTTTAGGAACTGCATGACCCTTAGTCTGAATTATTTCTGACATATTTCTTGCCTCAATTTAATTTAGTTCTTTTTCTGGTGATATCTCCTTTCCTTTGTGGGTTGTCCTTTGTCTCCCCTTTTTTGCTGTCTTCTCTTTCTGGCCCTGGACTCCCTGCTTGGTATCCAAGGGGTTGAATCCTCTAGTGGTTCAATGATATGGGACTCACTAGACCAGAGGCTGGATTTGCCTTGAGTTTCACACTTTTATTGTCTGGTCTGGGTTGTACTCCCTTCTTCCATGATTCTGGTCCTTCAGTTGTCCACTTCAGATTCTTGGGGTGGTGGGGGTACATGCACAGTTCCTCTGTGTGCAATTCCCCATGAGGGCCCAGAGCCCTGTGGCATGCAATTCACTATGCAGCCCCAGCACTCAAGGTAGGTTAGTGCCCTAGGACCCTCTCGCAGTGCACATACAGCATGGTCCTGTGACCTGTGACTGGGCATACCAGGTCACACTAGCAGCTTTGAGCTGGGCTCAGGATAAGGCATGTGTTGTGTGAGAGCTCTGTGGGGGGCCTGGATGTGGAGTGCACGGTGAGCAAAGATGCTGTCTGTGTGTGGGAGGAGGTCAGGAGTTTCTTTAATAAATATTTTTTATTGATTTCAGAGAAGAAGAGAGAGGGAGAGATAGAAATAATGATTAGAGATTGGCTGCCTCTTGCATGCCCCACACTGGGGATCAAGCCCACAATCTGGGCATGTGCACTAACACCAGCCAGGCTACCAAGAATTTATTTATATGCCTATCTTACCCCCCTCATAATGTACTTTTTGGGATTACCTAACTAAAATTAGCATGCCACATATTCTGTACTTTTCCTAAATATTATCCATTTAATCTCTACAGTATAAGATCCTGTTTCCCCATTTTCCAACACTTTCTGTTCCTAATATTACCTCATTGTCTTTGGTATTCATTTGTATGTGAGTTTTCCTTGTGCATGGATTAAGTGTTGTACATCTCTTGTTAATTTGATCACATCAAGTTGGTTATTAGCCCAGTTGTCAGAATTTATAAGGTATGAGGTAAATAAGAGCTGGCTTTGTGAAATTATCGGCTGTGACACGGTTAACTTCTAACACCACTACAGTCAAGAGATCATGGATACCTGCCAGCAAAGGTAAGCATTATTATTACTTTTTCATTCTGTTAGCCTTTTGTGTGTAGTGCTGCAAGGTTTGGTACAATTTTGAAGTTCTGCAATTTACTTTTTCCCATTATACATTCACATTGGCATACAAAAATTATTTGTGAAGCTAGCTTCTTGGGCTTAGAGTGACATGAGTTCTCTTTATTGAATCATGGATTTGTGTACAACATGAGGATCTGGTTCTGTTAATGCATCTGGCATCTGGCAACTGAGGTCTGTTGTCTGTCTTCAATTCCACATTGTGGTTATGGTGTCTTAATTATATATCCCTGTTATATGTCCAGGTTCTGTGGTTTTGGATCAAATATGTATTCGGCTATGAGTCTGGTATTTTGGGTCTGTTTGGGTATGATTTGTGTCCTGCATTATTGTATTGGGTCCAAGTGCAGCTACAGATTCAGATTCTGGTGTATGGAATCTGGTCTTAAGAATTAACTGTCAGTCTCTGGCATCTGATTTCTGGCTTTTGTGCTGCTTTGTATGCTTGAGTCAGGGGAATCACTTCGAGTTTGATTCCCAGGGCTGGGGCCCAGCTTTTAGTTTATGGTTGCTGCAGGGTACAGCTTCTGGAGTGCAGGGTGTATGTTTGGGGGTCCTGATTTTGGCTTTGGTGTCTAGTGTCTGCCAACTGATGGTCATTGTGATGAATTTAATACTAACAAGACTCTCCAAGTTTATAGAGATGAGGCATGTTATTAAAAAGCTATGAAAATTCCCTGACAAGTGGTATGGGAAATCTGAGACTCTAACAGGGCCTAATAATTTATAGGCACAACTACTAAATCACAAGAACTTATCTTCCCTAATCTAGGATGCTTAGGAGCAAATGGGTTACATGTTCCAGACCATGCCCAGCAGAGCCATGTTGGTTCAAATACCTTTCCAGTGACATTTAAAAAATATATATTTTATTGATTTTTTTAGAGGAAGAGCGAGGGATAGAAAGTCAGAAACATCGATGAGAGAGAAACATCCATCAGCTGCCTCTTGCACACCCCCTACTGGGGATGTGCCCACAGCCAAGGTACATGCCCTTGACCAGAATCGAACCTGGGACCTTTCAGCTCGCAGGCCAATGCTCTATCCACTGAGCCAAACTGGTTTCAGCATCCAGTGACATTTTTTTAAAGGTGAAACTGATCAGAGAATGACACACCTAGAGAGTTGATGAATCTTCTATTGAGATATTCCATTGAGGCCTCCACTAAAATTGCCACTGTTAGACATCAGCTAAAATCTTAGTCCTGGCCATTGTGACTACCCTCACTGAATATTGTGCCATGCATCAGAAGGTCACCTGTTCAATTCCAGGGTTGGACACATGTCCAGGTTGTGGGTTCAACAAGAGGCAACTGATTGATATATCTCACAAATCGATGATGATTCTTTTTCCCTCTCTGAAATCAATAAAATCGTATTTTAAAACTCAAACAGGTAAAATCCTTAAGACAAAGGTGTGTGTTGTTCCTTACATCTGTGTGTTCTCTTCTCGTATTTCCTACTTTACTTTGTTTCTCTTAAGCTCTAAAGGTCCCTATGAGACTTGCAAACAGGGGATCAGTGGGCAGTGGCAGCTTTTCCCGGGCTAACCCCTTGAACTTGTCTTCAGGCCCCCTTGATCTTGTTTCTTCTATTTTAATCACTCCCTTTGTTTCACTATGTGGATGAAAATTGGTCATATGCTAACCTGATAAAGTTAAGGGTTAACAGAACCAAGGCTACAAGGGGAGACAGAAGGAAAAATGGTTGGCTGTTATTTAAATTTGCCTTTTCCATTGGAATTTCTTTCTGAGAATCTAAGCAATTGCCCTTGCAGTATAAATGAGAGAGAAACTAATTCAGCTCTGAAGATAAGGGGCACGTGCTCCCTTCAGCCCAAATCTCAGGTGCTCTTAGATAACTAAGAGTATTTATGGAGGTGTCAGAGGTAATGCCTCATGATGTTCCCCATAGGGAACCTCCAACTCAACTGTAATTAAGAAATTGACTCATCCAGGGATGCCCGTATAAAGGTTGGTCACCTAGTGCTCTGAGTCTTCACTCACAGGTGTATGAGACTGCCAGGGAGAGAAATCAGGGCATGTAAGAAGGTTGAATGCACTTAAAGACTAAGAGCCTCAAGGTACTCATAAGCAGCAGATTTTGACCCACTACATTATCTCCCTAGTGAATTTATTCAGACTGCCAATGTTAAAATGAAACAACAACAACAAAAACCCCACTACAATTAATACAGGAAATTGTGCCTCCAAAACCAGAAACTTCCAGAACCCAGCTCTCATTAATACTCCTGATAGAAATCCTGTTACTGGTAATTGCTTTACAGAAATAGGAAGATCTCACAAGAAATCTCATTATAAAATGGCCAGATTGCAGTGGTCTCTGGGTGCTTAAATTTAAAATAATAAAATATGTTAATAAAAGTTGTAGGAAATATTAGTTGTTTAATTTTCATTAAAATTGAAAATTGAGGTTTCCAAACATTAAAAATTCTCATACATTAAATTAATTTTAATTAAAAAATGAAAGTAGAGCCATGTCTGATGTCCTCAGTGGTTACAACATTTTCCTATGCATGAGAGGGTTGCAGGTTTGACTCTCAATCAAGGGCATGTACCTGGGCTGCAGGTCCGATCCCACTTTTAGTTAAGGCATGTATGGGAGGCAACCAATAGATGTGTCTCTGTCACATTGATCTTTCCCTCTCTTCCCCCCTCACTTCTCCCATTCTCTAAAAATCAATGGGAAAAAAAATCCTTGCTTCTCAGGTGAGGATTAAAAAAATATGAAAATATAAATTTAAGGAAAAAAGGTGAATTACTCTTGAATTATGTATATGGTCTATAGAATTTGTATGATATGTATTCATCTTTATATTATGTGTTGTGCATTTTCTCTCTCCAAATGGCATTACAGGATATAATCATTTATTGGCCTACAAAAATTAAATACTTATTTAAATTAAACAATATCTTGTAAGCTGGATAAAATATTTAATACTAACACTATTTTAAAGTTTAATTGATGTCTTACCCAGGTTTACAAAATGTATATCATAAATACTTAATTACTAGAGGCCCCATGCACAAAATTCATGCAAGAGTAGGCCTTTCTTCCCCTGGCTGCTGGCCCTGGCTTCCTTCTGGCACCTGAAACCCAGGCTTCCCTTGCAGCCTGTGTTCATCTGGGAGGTTGTCTGGAAGGACGTCTGGTCTAATTAGCATATTAAGCTTTTATTATTATAGAAGCTTCTTTTACAATCTTTTCAAATTTAAAATTTAAAAGACTTTTTAATTGACCCTAAAATGACTTGGTAATTCCAATGGATCCTGAAATGCCTCCAAAATTTAATTTCTCTCTTTACAAAAAGAGTTTTAAAAGTAATTACTACTGGAGAGGTGCTGCTCTTGCCTGCAGTGCAAGGGTGGTGGGGGTGGTAGAACTGCCAGGTCCAGGCTGATGCTGTTTCTCTTTCACTTTCCTTGTATTTTAATAGGTATTTGGTATTTTAGTAGGAATTGCATTGAATTATAGATTGCTTTGGGTAGTATGAACATTTTAATATATTGATTCCACCAATCTATGAACATGGTATATTCTTTTACTTGTTTATATATTCCTTATCTCTATTTTCAATGTCCTACAGTTTTCTGAGTACAGCTTTTACCTCCTTGGTTAAGTTTATTCCTAATTACCTTAATTTTTGGAGATTGTTTTCTTGCTTTCTATTTCTGAGAGTTCATCATTGATGTTTAAAAATGCCATCAATTTCTGGGTGTTAACTTTGTATCCTGCTACACTTCTGAATTTATGTATTGATTCTAGTCATTTTTTGATGGAGTATTTAGGGTTTTCTATGTACAATATCATGTCATCTGTGAATAATGACAGCTTATTTCCTTTTTTCCCCCAATTTAGATGCCTTTTATTTCTTGTCTAATCGCTATGGCTAGGGCTTCTAATACTATTTTGAACAAGAATGGTGAAAGAGGGCATCCATGTCTTGTCCCTCTTCTTAGGGGAAATGGTTTAGTTTTTGTTCATTGAGTATGATATATGTTTGTCATATATTGTTTTTATTATGTTGAGATATGATACCTCTATTCTCACTTTGCTGAGAGGTTTTTTTTTTTTTTTTTTTTTTTTATCAAGAAAGGGTGTTGGATTTTGTCAAATGCTTTGTCTGTATCAATTGATATGATCATGTGATTTTTGTCTGTGGGTGATCGATGTCGAAAATGGAACGACACAGCCAGAGTCAGGAAAGTTGCATAAAGAGGTGCAGTAATGGAGGACCAGCTGTAATCCACAACTGGCACCGAACTCTGCTACCTCTTGTCTTTTATTCTATTTATCTAATCACAATCGACACCTGGAGTAAAGCAGACTGATGGAATCACAAGGACAAATCTTTTTCTAAAACTTCCTCGTTCCTCCTTGCCCTGACTGTAGGACCCCCAATCTACAAGGAAATCACATACCATAAAATGTCATGAGGGATAATTTACACAGGTCAAAGGATTGAGTCAGAATGTCCCAGACCATGCTCCCAGGAACATCCCTGCATGCAGGGGTTCAAGGAAACGTGCCCAGAATTGTTCTTACTCAAAACCTGTATCCACATTGTCTTGCAATCTGTTTATGTGATGCAACATGTTTATTGATTTGTGAATATTGTACCACTTTGCATACCCAAGCGGAAAAATCAGACTTGGTGATGGTGTATGATCTTTGTAATGTATTGCTGGAAACAATTTGCTAATATTTTGTTATGGAATATAGCATCTATGTTTATCAGAGATATTGGTTTATAGTTCTCTTTCTCTGTAGTATCTTTATCTGGAATTAAGGTAATGCTTGTCTCATAGAAAGAGCTTGGAAGTGTTCCTTTTTCTTGAATTTTTTGGAATAGTTGGAAGAGTATAGGTGTTAGTTTTTCTTTGAATGCTTGGTAAAACTCCCCTGTGAAGCCATCTGATCCAGGGCTTCTGTTTCCTGGAAGTTTTTTTTTTTATTATCTGTTCAATTTCATCAGTCATTATTGACCTATCAGAATTTTCTGATTCTTCCTGATTGAGTTTTGGAAGATTGGAATTTTTCTATGAATATGTCCATTTTGTCCAGGTTGTCCATTATTTTGGAATAAAGTTATTTATAGTATTTTTTATGATTCTTTGTATTTATGAGGGCTCAGTGGTTAATTCACCTCTTTCATTTCTGATTTTATTTATTTCAATTCTCTTTATTTCTTGGGGCTAAAGTTTCATCGATCTTGTTTATCTTTTCAAAAAACCAGCTATTGGTTTTTATTGATCTTTTGTTTGTTTTGTTTTACTTTAGACTTTATGTCATTTATATCTACTCTGGTCTTTAGTATTTCCTTCCTTCTACTTATTCTGGTCTTTTCTTGTTGTTCTATTTCTAATTCTTTAAATTTTAGGGTTACATAACTGATTACAACTTCTTTTCTTTCTTTCTTTCTCCCTTTCTTTCTTCCTTTCTTTCTTCCTTCCTTCCTTCCTTTCTTTCTTTCTTTCTTTCTTTCTTTCTTTCTTTCTTTCTTTCTTTCTTTCTTTCTTTCCACTTATTTATTTATTTTTTGAGGTGGCCTTGTTGTGCTATGAACTTCCCTCTCAAGGCTGCTTTTGCTGTGCCCCATAGATTTGAGTTTGTTGTGTGTTCACTTTCATTTGTTTCCAGTGTGTTTTTTATTTCTTGTTTGATCTCCTTGATAGCCCATTTATTGTTTAATAGCATGCTATTTAGTCTACATGTCTTTGATTGTTTCTGAGTGTTTTGTTATGGTTAATTTTTAAATTTATGCTATTGTGGTCTTAGAAGATGCTTGATATGATTTCAATATTCTTGAATTTGTAGACTTAGCTTGTGTGCTAACATGTGGCCTATCTTTGAAAATGTCCCATGTGCACGTGAGAATTCTAGAATGAAATATCCTGAAAATGTCAATTAATTCCATCATTTAAGGTCGCTATTTCCTTATTGATTTTTTTTGGTCTAGAATATTTATCTTGTGATGTCAGTGGGGTGTAAAAGTCCCCTACTCTGATTGTATTACTCTTTATCTCACCCAGGAGTTTTTTATTTATTTATTTTTTAATTTTAATTTATTATTATTATTTTTAATATTTATTGTTCAGTTTATTAATTACATTGTTCCCTTCCCCCCCTATAGTTCCCTTCCACCTGGTACCCATCCCACCCTCCGCCCTCACCCACCTCCACTGTCTTCTCCCATAGTTGCATGATTTTTGTCCAGTCTCTTGCTGCACTTCCCACACCCCCTATTTCCCCAAGAGTTGTCAGTCCATTCCCTCTCTATGTCCGTGATTCTATTACATTCACCAGTATATCCTGTTCATCAGCTTATTAATTCACTTGATTTTTAGATTCATTTGTTGATAGATGTGTATTTGTTGTTCCTAATTTATACTTTTATATTTTTCTTCTTCCTCTTCTTAAAGAATATCTTTCAGCATTTCATATAATATTGGTTTGGTGGTGATGAACTCCTTTAGCTTTTTCTTATCTGCAAAGCACTTTATCTGACCCTCAATTCTGCATGATAGCTTTGCTGGATAGAGCAATCTTGGTTGTAGATTCTTGCTATTGATCACTTTGAATATTTCTTGCCACTCCTGTCTGGCCTGCATCGTTTCTGTTGAGAAATCTGCTGACAATCGTATGGGTGCTCCCCCATTATAGGTAACCAACTGTTTCTCTCTTGCTGCTTTTAATATTCTCTTTGTCTTTTGCTCTTGGCATTTTAATTATGATGTGCCTTGGTGTGGTCCTCTTAGGGTTCCTATATATTGGGGTTCGGTGCACTTCTTGGACTCCTAAGTCAATTTCTTTCAGCAGGTGTGGGAAGTTTTCGGTCACTATTTCTACAAATAGGTTTTCATTGTCTTGGTCTCTCTTTTTCTGGCACCCCTATAATTCGGATGTTGATATGCTTGAGGTTGTCCCAGAGGCCCCTTATACTATCTTCAATTTTTTGGATTCTTTTGGTTTCTTGCTTTTTCAGCTGATTGGATTTTACCTCTTTGTATTTCAAATCTTTAACTTGGTTCTTGGGGTGCTCCAGAGCACTTTTAGGTCTTTGTATAATATTTTTATTTCAGTCAGTGTATGCTTAATTTCTGGTTGGTCCTTTTTCATATCCTTGAGTCTCCTTTATATCCTTGAGGGTCTCCTTCATTTCCTTGTAGGACTCATTCATTTCCACGTTGGTCTTGATCATTTCCTTTGTGGTCTTACTTATTTCCTTATAGGCCTCGACCTTTTGTTGGAGCCTCTTGAGAAGCCCTATAACCGTGGTTTTGAATTCCATGCCCAGTCGTTTTTTTCCCTCCATTTCTTTCACATCTGATTTCTTTCCATGTCGCTGCATGGTGGCTGCTTCCCTGAGTTGGTCAGTTAGCTTTGTGTGGTAGACTTCCTACTAGGGACAGTGGGTCAGTCTCCCCAGTTACCTGAGGTGGATATGGGTTACACAGTCTTGTTGAAGTTAAGCTCAGGTTAATCGTTGTTAGCACTTGGAGGGGTTGACCTCCAGGCCAATTGTCTGTGAAGTTCAGCTGTGCTCAGGTTGGATGGGCGGAGTCTCCGGGTCAAGCAGATAGCGTTAGTTCCACCCTATGCCCCAGGGACTCTGAGCTGGGGGCAATGGCTGCCAGCACCTCTGAGAGAGAGCCGCTGTGGAGCTCCACTGGCTGCCAGGGAATTCAGACTCTCCCCAAATGAGTCTGCACACCCAATGTCTCACCCAGGGTCATAAAACAAAGCAGTCTGATGGTTTTCCGAATGAGAGAGCAAGTTGCAGAGCACTCTCTGCATGGTCACGCAGCTGAGCTGTTCGTGCCAGCTGCCTTCTCCACAAGCCGGGAGACCCCTGCAGCACCTGAGCTTCGGCGTGCCCTCCCACTGCCCAGTTTTTATCCCGTATGATAGTAGGTTCCCTGGACTTCGCCCAGAGCTGGAGAATCAGTCCAGTGGGATGACTTTGTCTCCCCGTTCAAGAAAACTGGCTGGTTTTCAGTTGCCCGCCCTCTCCGCTGGAGCGCGCTCCAAACCTCTCTCCATGCAAATCTTTCAACGCTGTCCGCCACCGCTCCTCCAAGTCACAGTGTCTTATTTTCACTTTTATTTGTGGAATTTTCACTCGGCCAGCTTTCTGGTGATTCTGGAAGGTGTTTGTTCTTTCGTTAAGTTATAGTATTAAAATTGCTGAGCATGATGGCAAGATAGGTGTTTTACCTATGCTGCCATCTTGGTTCTCTCACCCAGGAGTTTTTAAAAAAATGTAATTGGATGTTCCAGTATTGGGTGTATATATGTTTACCAGTGTTATATTTTATCATTATATCAATTGCTTTAGTGTTATGAAGTGGTCTTTATTATCTCTTATTATAGCCTTCACTTTGAAGTCTATTTTGTCAGATATAAGTATTGCTACCCCAGCTTTATTTGCATTTATATTTCTCTGGAAAAAAGTTTTTCCATCTCTTTACTTTCTGTTTGTGGGTCTCTTGTAGATAGCATATGTATAGGTCATGTTTTGTATTCATTTAGCTACCCTGTGTCTTTTGATTGAAGCATTTAATCCATTTACATTTAAGGTACTTAATAGGTACTTGTTTGTTGCCATTTTTATTCTTTATTCCTGTGTTCTACCTTCTCTTTCTATTTCTTCTTTTTACAACAGCCCCTTTAGCATTTCTTGGGTCATAACTATATTCATAAGGGCTTGAATTTTTGACATAAACATTTGTTTGGGGAAGATAAAATGTGATTATTACAAGTAAAGATGCTAGTATTGATAAAGTAAGTATAAGGGTAATTATTCCTTTTTAGATTTTACCAAAACTAACTTATTGAAAGTCAGTTGTACTAACCAATACTAAAAGAATAAGATCCTCTTCAACAAATAGGGACATATAAGAATAGTCATATGGCATCTACAAAGTGTCAATATCAGACAGCAGCTTTCAAATCCAAAATGATGAGATGTGATGTGGAATTTTAGTTGGTGTAGGAGGCATACAATAAGGAAGGTAGAGCCAATAAAGCCTGTGGCTATAAAGGATGTTGACCTGTAGATACCGTCTGAGATAGAAAATGATATTTTGTGATATTCTGAAGTTTGAAATAATGTGAAGTACAAGCCTACACAAATCATAATGAATAGTGCTTGAACCATATGACAAAATGTAAGAACACGAGTCACCCAAATGCAGTATTATGGATTTCATCTCTCTGTGAGGGACACGTTCAATCCTATTTTAAATGCAGGAAAGTTAACTCAACAGTTTATTATGGATTCGTATTTAAAAATGGAGGCCAATCCGATAAATTTTATTAAAGCAAACCAATCTAAGTTGAGAATTGAAAAATATAGTGGTTTAATGGATTATCTCAAATCTAGATCTGAAAATGACAATGTACCCATTGGTAAAATGGCCCTGGGGCTGCAGCATCTCCAGTTTCTCAGCTCATTCCCTCTCTCTAGGAGGCTGGGGAGAACATATATAGTAAAGTTCTTTATGCCACGGCAGTCAGAGTAGTGGGACTCGGCCAGGCAGGCACATAGAAGGACTGGGGCCCTTTCCGGCCCTGGGGTTAGGCAGCATGCCCTGTGGTCCTGGGTGCCTGTGGCTGCACCCGGCCTGAGTGAAGTTGGCCCAGGTCCTGGTTGCCTATAGCTGGCCAGAGGGAGGGAAGCCTGGGTCCCAGGTGTGGGGCAAGGCAGAGGCAGTTGGGAGCAATCAGGCCAGCAGGGGAGCACTTAGGGATGATCAGGCAGGTAGACAGAGGAGGTTAGGGGTCACACATCCCTGAAGGGGTCCCTGATTGGAGCGGGTACAGGCTGGGCTCAGGGAACCCCCCCCTCCATGCACGAATTTTGTGCACCGGGCCACTTGTATATAATAAAAGAGAAACATGCAAATTTGACCGTACCTTCGCTCCTGATTGGCTATGCTACCAGCCAATCAGGAGTGGGGGTGGGGGCCAAGTGGTATGAGCGCAGGGCCTGTGGGTGGAGATGAAATGGTAGTGACAGCCAGCGACTGGCCCCTGGGCACTGTGATGGGAAGTGGTGGTGAGCGCCCAGCCCCCAGGGCCAGGTGGTCGCAGGCAGCCAGGGCTGAGCTGAGTAGGGCGATGGCTGGGTGTCCAAGGCCGAGGCAGGCTGGGGTGGGGGGTGGTGAACCATCAGTTAGACATCCCCTGAGGGCTCCCAGTATGTGAGAGGGGGCAGGTTGGGTTGAGGGACCACCCACCCCCAGTGCATGAATTTTGTGCACCGGGCCCTTAGTTGCTTGATAAGTAGTTAAACATATTCTAAATCATAATATTTAGATAACAGTGAGATATTAATATCAAATGTGCCCACTGAAGGAAGTGCTCTTCTTGGCATCTTCTGGCAGAGTTTAATGCTGACACAGAGCAGGGCCGTGTGCTTTCTCAGGAGAGTTTCTGTTTTTGTGCCTTATTTCTCATTGATCACCTTGAAATATTCATAGCTAAACTTCTTTTCACTTTCCTTCTTCTTGCTAAGCATGGATTAAGATCTCAGTAGTTGCTTTTCTTTTTTTAAATTTTTAAAAAAATTTTCTTGAGGGGGTGGGAAAAAAAGGGGGAGTAGGCCCTTGGCCCCCCCTGGGCAAGGAGCCGCATCAGTCGCCATCCATCTCCGCTTTCCCCGGCCCGGCCCAGGGGGTTGGGGATGGGGGTGGGGGTGGGGCGGCCGACTGCCCTGGCGGGGGTTTCGCGGAGAGGAGGCCACGGCCGCGGCAAAAAGGTGAGAAAGGACACCGTCGCCGCCTTCCTTCCCCCCCAGAACGCCGGGCGGCCAACCGCTGCGGGCGGGCATCCTTTCCTCTCTTCTCTGGTTGGGGAAGGAAGCCCAGAGGCTGCGGAGGAGAGTGAGGAGGAGACAAACCCTTGTGTCAAGGGCTGACTTTCAGTAGATCGCAGCGAGTGAGCTGCTCTGCTACATAAGAAACCCCGACCCAGAAGCAGGTCCTCTAGGAATGGTTTAGCGCCAAGTTGCCTGATGGGCATGGGGGCGGCCCCCTTTCAGGCCGCACCCCCTCTCCCAGGACGGAGGGCTCTCCGCACCGGACCCGGTTCGCCCACGCCTCCACAGCGAAGCGGTTGGGCACCCGCCGGGCGGGATGGCGGAGACCAGCTATTGGAGGCCAACCGAGGCTCTGCAGCGGGATTCTGACTTAGAGGTGTTCAGTCATAATCCCACAGATGGTAGCTTCGCCCCATTGGCTCTTCAAGTAGTTGCTTTTCAAGCTATCATGTGTTATGTAAAAATGTTTCAATACTACACAAGTTTAATCTGCTCCACAGCCACTCCAATTCCAGCTGGGACTTGAAAAAAGTGTGTACAAGAAACACAATCTGCCCAGATTGTCAAAAGCATTGATGTGTATCTCCTAGGGTTTTTAGACCTCTCATATTCATCTGGAAAAGACTGATGCACTTAAGCTACATTTGCAAGAGCCGTTTTTGACTAATCTCACTACTTTTGTTTTTTTTTTAAAGTATTGCCTTTCATTTTATGTACTCCTGACCCCACCTTATTTTACCCACACAAGTAAACTAAAAGCCTTACAACAAAGATCTTTGAATAAATTTAATAATTTGGTAAATAGATCCTTCTTTCTCTAGTGCCCCAAAAGCTATCAATTCTTTTTGGATTCTATCTAGAGAAGAAAAATGGATAGACATATGCACAGTATTAACTTGGGTTACTTATTAAAGTTAATTTCAATCTCACCTAGATATACATAAAAAACACCCCATCTTCAGTCTCTCCCTCCTCATTCCCAAGCAGCAGTAACAGGAGAGTCAGGAATCCTGGGCCTAACAGGAAAATTGATTAACTTTGTCCCTTTATTAAGGCAATTCTCCGGACTGACTTGAATATTGGTGGGTGAACCTAGCAGATGTACCTTTTTCAAATTAAGCTTTTCAAGGATAAAAGCCAAGGTGAGCAGCTTGCCCAGGCTCCTCTGCAGCTGAAAGGGTGAGAATGGACACCGTCGCCGCCGTGGGCTCCACTCGCGTGCCTGACCCGGAGCGCCCCGCCTCCCAAGGCCAGAGTCCTCTCTGAATCCCTGAGGCCGGCTTCAGGATGTCCATGGTGTCCTGCACCCAGGTCAGAGGGGCGGGGGGGGGGGGGGGCGCACTCTCTCACACACACCAAAAAGCCTGCAGCTCCAGGTAGTCGGCGCCTCCTCCCCTCCTCCCAGACAGCCCCCCCTCCCTGGACCCACGGATGGAAAGGGCAATGCTGGTCTCACCTCGTGGGCTGCTTTCAGGTAAGCGTGGTGGGGTGGTAAGGAGGTGGGGGAGATGTGTCCAGAGTAGGGAGCGGACAGCAGTGGCCAGAGCTCCTCCTCCTCATCTGCAGCCAAGGCTGCTGCTGCTGTGCCCAAGGAGGTGCCAGCCTGGCTGCTGCTGTGCAGGAGGCTGACAGGCACTTGGCACTGGGAGGGAGGGAGGAGGGGACCTGGGAGGAGGGGCCAGGAGTGACCAATTGAGAGGGGTGAGCCAGGGAGGGATGAACTGGGGAGGTGTGGCCAACTGGGAGGAGAGGGGGAGGGGCTGCAACCTTCCTCTGGGAGTTGTGGCTCCTGTAGAGAGACCTGGGGGTCAGAGTTGAGCCTCAGCCTGGACCCCAGGAGGTGGTTCTCAGGGGTCAGCTTCAGCCCTCCTGGGAGGGGTCCTTGCTGTCACTTTTGCAGCTTATTCCTTGTTTGTTTTTTTTCTCCTTGGGGCTGCTTCTTTTGCTAGGAAATAATTTTCCATTCATTTTCAATGAAGATCTGTCACCTAAAAGGAAATAAATTTTTGGTAATGTTTTGTTAATTGTTTAATATGTGTTTGGCACTCTAGTAACAATGGCTTATTGAAACAATGCAAATTGGTCATTTCACAAAATAGGTTAATAATTTAGTTTTTGTTTTTGTACTAAATTGTTCCTGACACATAGACAATAATGAAGTTTTTGAATAAGAAATGAAAAACTATTTTGAGGGAACCCCTTTCATGTCCTATGTGGTTCAGGGTTCCAGGATCAGGGTTCAAGTTCTGGAGAAGGCTGCACACAAATGAAAAGAGACTAGAAAAATATGAATTTTGGAATATTGAGGGCCAGGCGGTGGCCCAACTCTAGTGGGAGGACTACACCTTGCTTTGGGCTTGCCATTATTTTTATTTAGGTTTTGGGAGACACCCATTGCCCTTAGGCAGGCAATAAGCAGATTATCTTCTCAGTAAGGATTTATATGATTATTTAATGAGGAAGTTGCTTCAGCTACCCTTGTCTCAATTAGATAGGAAGTGGTTGGCTCTGACCTTTCAGAGCTTTAAGGCTGACCAGCCTTTGGGATTCCTTGTCCACATCTTTCTATTAGTGAGGCAATGAATCAGTTTCTGGCATCTTCCCCCATTTCTTTACTTTAAAAAATATTGCATCTTCAGACTAAAAGTAAAACATATAAGAACAAAAAATGTTTGATTCCCAATTCCAATGTCCAACAGTTCTGAGTTCCAGTTTCAATGTCCAACAGTTTTGAGTCCCAGTTTCAATGTTCAACAGTTCCTTATGTGTACATGTCAGCAATGATATCTCGATGGTGGACAAATGGTGGCAATGCAGGTCTGACCCTCTCTGGTTTGGTCCTGGGCAACCTGCAGCAATGCACAGCTGCTGACTGCAAGCATGGTAAGGTGTTGTCAACATCTTTCATCTCTGGACTATTTCTCCTCTTCGTGGTTGGAGCAGAACTGTCAATTCCTCTCTGTTGCAGGAATCCACATGGTTTTGGAATTGTTTTCTGAAAATATACAAACATATTCTCGACCAAAAGTTAATAAAGGAGTCTTTTGACTTGGGATCCTATTTATTTTTTGCCCAAATGATTTTCCCTTATTCTGATATCATGTGTGTTTTTTATGGGTGTTCTGCTGTTAACATTACAAATGAAAATTAATTTTTTAAAGTAAAAAATTTTAATTTACGTACAGGATAATTTTTTTCTTCTTTCTTTCTTTCTTTTCCATCTTTATTGTTCAGTTTATTAATTACATTGATCCCCTTTTCCCCCCCTATAGTTCCCCTCCACCTGGTATACATCCCATCCTCCAGCCCTCACCTTCCCCTCCCCACTGTCCTCTCCCATAGTTGCATGATTTTTGTCCAGTCTCTTGCAGCACTTCCCACACCTCCTTTCTCCCCAAGAGTTGTCAGTCCATTCCCTCTCTATGTCCGTGATTCTGTTACATTCACCAGTTTATCCTGTTCATCAGCTTATTAATTCACTTGATTTTTAGATTCATTTGTTGATAGATGTGTATTTGTTGTTCATAATTTACACTTTTATCTTTTTCTTCTTTCTCTTATTAAAGAATATCTTTCAGCATTTCATATAATATTGGTTTGGTGGTGATGAACTCCTTTAGCTTTTTCTTATCTGCAAAGCACTTTATCTGACCCTCAATTCTGCATGATAGCTTTGCTGGATTGGTTGTAGATTCTTGCTATTGATCACTTTGAATATTTATTGCCACTCCTGTCTGGCCTGCATCGTTTCTGTTGAGAAATCCGCTGACAATCATACGGGTGCTCCCTTATAGGTAACCAACTGTTTCTCTCTTGCTGCTTTTAATATTCTCTCTTTGTCTTTTGCTCTTGGCGTTTTAATTATGATGTGCCTTGGTGTGGTCCTCTTAGGGTTCCTATATATTGGGGTTCGGTGCGTTTCTTGGACTCCTAAGTCGAGTTCTTTCACCATGTGTGGGAAGTTTTTGGTCACTATTTCTTCAAATAGGTTTCCATTGTCTTGGTCTCTCTCTTTTTCTGGCACCCCTATAATTCGGATGTTGATATGCTTGAGGTTGTCCCAGAGGCCCCTTACACTATCTTCAATTTTTTGGATTCTTTTGGTTTCTTGCTTTTTCAGCTGATTGGATTTTACGTCTTTGTATTTCAAATCTTTAACTTGGTTCTTGGGGTGCTCCAGAGCACTTTTAGGTCTTTGTATAATATTTTTTTTTCAGTCAGTGTATGCTTAATTTCTGGTTGGTCCTTTTTCATATCCTTGAGAGTCTCCTTCATATCCTTGAGGGTCTCCTTCATTTCCTTGTAGGACTCATTCATTTCCACGTTGGTCTTGATCATTTCCTTGCAGGTCTCATTCATATCCTTGAGGGTCTCATTCATTTCCTTTGTGGTCTTGCTTATTTCCTTATAGGCCTCGACCTTTTGTTGGAGCCTCTTGAGAAGCCCTATAACCGTGGTTTTGAATTCCATGTCCAGTCGTTTTTTTCCCTCCATTTCTTTCACATCTGATTTTTTTCCATGTCTCTGCATGGTGGCTGCTTCCCTGAGTTGGTCAATTAGCTTTGTGTGGTAGACATCCTCCAAGGGCCAGTGGCTCAGTTTCCCCAGTTACCTGAGGTAGATATGGGCTGCACAGTCTTGCTGAAGTTAAGCTCAGGTTAATCGTTGTTAGCACTTGGAGGGGTTGACCTCCAGGCCAATTGTCTGTGAAGTTCAGCAGTGCTAGGGTTGGATGGGCGGAGTCTCTGGGCCAAGCAGACAGCATTAGCTCCGCCCTATGAGGCCCCAGGGACTCTGTGCTGGGGCAATGGCCGCGAGCACCTCTGAGAGAGAGCCGCTGTGGAGCTCCACCATCTACCGGGGAATTCAGACTCTCCTCCAGTGAGTCTTTACACCCAACGTCTCACCCAGGGTCGTAAAACAAAGCAGTCTGATGGTTTCCCGAATGAGGGAGCAAGTTGAGAGTGTTCTCTACGCAGTTATTTAGTTGCGCTGTTCCCAAGGTCACGCACAAGCTTGCCTTCACCACAAGCTGGCAGACCCCTGCAGCACCCGAGCTTCGGCGTGCCCTTCTACTGTCCAATTTTTACCTTGTATGATAGTGGGTTCCCTTCCCCCAGGGCTGGAGAATCAGTCCAGTGGGACGTCTTTGTCTCCCTGTTCGAGAAAACTGGCTGGTTTTCAGCCGCCCGCCCTATCCGCTGGCACGCGCTCTCCAAACCTCTCTCCGCACGAATCTTCAATGCTGTCCTCCACCGCTCCTCTGAGTCACAGTGTCTTTTTTAAAAAAATATATTTTATTGATTTTTTACAGAGCAGAAGGGAGAGGGATAGAAAGTCAGAAACATCGATGAGAGAGAGACATCGATCAGCTGCCTCTTGCATGCCCCCTACTGGGGATGTGCCCGCAGCCAAGGTACATGCCCTTGCCGGAATCGAACCCGGAACCCTTCAGTCCGCAGTCTGATGCTCTATCCACTGAGCCAAACCGGTCTCGGCTCACAGTGTCTTATCTTCACTTTTATTTGTGGAATTTTCACTCGGCCAGCTTTCTGGTGATTCTGGAAGGTGTTTGTTCTTTCGTTAATTTGTAGTTTAAAATTGCTGAGCATGATGGCAAGATAGGTGTTTTACCTATGCCGCCATCTTGGTTCCTCCCACCGATAATTTTTTTCTTACATCATATTACTCCACTATCCACCACCCCCTTTTATTTATGGAGGCTTTAGAAAAATTTTTAATGATAACTTAAAAATTTTAATTATTTGCACAAAAATAGGTTCATCACATGTTAAGCAATTTTACCATGAGATGAACTACCAATAGAAATTTTAGTTAATACTTTAGGAACAGCTTTTTGTCCAGTACAATGAAATTCTCTTGAATATTCACTTATTTCATTTAGACAATTCAAATTAATCTGAGCCAAAATTCGTTTGGCTCAGTGGATAGAGCAGACTTAAGGGTCCTGGGTTTGATTCCAGTCAAGGGCATGTACCTTGGTTGTGGGCACATCCCCAGTAGATGGTATGCAGGAGGCAGCTGATTGATGTTTCTTATCGATGTTTCTAACTCTCTCTCCCTCTTCCTTCCTCTCTGTAAAAAATCAATAAAATATATTTAAAAATAAATAAATTAATAAGTTAATCTGAAAATGACTACTATTTTACCATTAATTTTAATACTCTAACAACAATCTTAGTTTATTCTGTAAATATTAGTGGAAAGGATTGTTCGCATTCTTGGATAGGCCCTGAGCATTCCTGATGCTAGATATATGGCAGCTACTATCAGCCAAGTCTGTCTGTTCCCTCAGTCCAGATCTGGGCTGGTCAAGTCTTTGTTACCTGGTTCCGATCTGAGCTGGAAGTGAAGCAGCCATGGGGACAGGAAACCTCCCTCAGCAGGTATAAGGGTTCAAGCCCCTGCAATGCTGCCTGGGTCTGTGCCCCACCTCTGTTGATCCCCAAGTTCTCTCCTGATGGCCCATCTGCAACTGTGCCTGTCTTAGGTTGTTCCTTCCCTGAGGAATTTTACCCATCTCTGGCTAACCAACCATCTTCCAGGGCCAAGCAGGGTAATGTGAGATTCATTGTTGTCTTCTTGGTAGCCCATGCACCTGGCATCCAAGCCTTGGGATCCCCTCACCTGCTGGCAGGGCCCTGGAACTGATCACAGATCTTAGGGAACCCAGGTTTCTTCCAGGGAAGGCCCAGCTCACACCATTGGATGAGAGACAAATCCATGGTACCAGCCACCACGAGTTTTCAACCTCAGCATGGATAGAAAACTTAGGCAACAGCTGTGGGCAATTGGATTTTGAGAAGAGAGTCTCTCTTGGTAAAAAGGGCAAGAGAGGTTCATATAGAATGCTCAAGTGCCTTCCCAGGGGGCCTTTCACACAGTGGAAGGGATTAAATCCTTTCATGTCCTTTTAAATTGCTGCCAAACATTCAAAGAATTAAAAATATCAAACATTATAATGACATTGTAGAATAATATTATGTAAATATATTCTTTGCTCTAAGCCATGGCAATTCAATTTTAAACTGGCTGTCAATTTCTTTTTATATAGACAAGGTCTAATTACATTTTCTGCACCTCTCCCAGGAGCACGTAGTGATAATAGATGGGTTTTTGCTTTTGCCTCCCCTCCTTTGGTATCCACACAAGCTCAAAGCCTCTCTTTAATTTTACGCACAAAGGAGCAGTGTTTTGATTTTGTGTCAAACAAAAAGGGGAAGCTAGGTGGCGACACCTATGTAATTATACTTCCTTGACCCACCCATATTCCTCCTGGATGAACCAAGGTGTTTAGTATTATTGGTAACTACATTAGGTGGGGATCAACCGACACACATAAGAGTTCTTGTCCATGAAGGGTCAGGAACATAAGTCAAAAATACTTCCCCAATTGCCCCAGGTAATATTACCATACAGCTGATTACTGCTATTATGGTCAGAAAGATGTTCTCAGGCATCTGTACAGTCTTCTTTACCATGCCCCAGGTGGTCTCTGGGCTGTTTGTTGTCCAGCTTGTCCTCCTCCTGTTTCTCATCTTCAGTAGATTGCTTGGGGTCGCTGCTCTCTGTGTCTGAGGTAGTTGATTGTCTGCACCTGCATGGTGTAGCTTCAGGTGCAAGGTCCTTATTAGTCTGGCTAGTTTCTCTCTTGGATCCCTGTTGCAGTTTAATATTTCTAGCAGGAATCCACACGGGTTTGGAAAAATTCTCTGAAAATATACAAGCATATCCTCTGCCAAAGATTAATAATGGATCGGTTCCCTTCCATAAACCAGATTCGGGATCTTTCCATTTAACTAGACCATTTTCTTTTTATATTCTGGCACCAATGTAGCTCCAAAGGTGTATTTCCATTTGCATCACAAATGAAAAAATTTAAAGTAATTAAGGCTTGGTGCAGCCTACCACAAGTGATTTCTCCATAATCCCCCTTTTTTGTTTTTCAAGTTGGGATTTTAGCCGCTAATGCTATCATTCAATAATGGCATGTCCTTGGGAATTATATGGTATTCCTCTAATGTGCTGAATTTTCCATCTTTTACAAAATTCCTGGAATTGACAGCTTGTATAAACAGACCCATTATCAGTTTTAGTAATTTTTGGAACTCCCATAATGGCAAAAGCAGCTAGGCAACAATTAATAACCTGTTTTGCAATTTCTCCTGCATATGCAGTAGCCCATAGGACTTTTGAAAAGGTGTCTAGAGACATGTAATGCTCCAAGGCGTCCAAAGGAAGTATAATGTGTTACATTAATTTGCCAGATATGGTCTCTTAGAAAACCTCTAGGGTTGACTCCTGTGTTAGGCCCTTGAGGTAGATGTAACATGCAAGTAGGACATTCCTTAATAATCTGTTTTGCCTGTTGTCAAGTGATTGAGAATTGTTTAGACAGCATTTTGGCAGGATAATGTAAAAGCTGATGAGATTCTAAGGCTTCTTTTAATAAAGTCACCAATTGATCAGCATGTGCATTTCCTTTTGTTAAAAGACCAGGTAGGACACTATGAGCCCTGATGTGAGTAATAAAAAGGATATTCTCTCTGTTGTACAATCTGCTGAATTTGTTTAAATAGTAAAAATAAATTTTGGTCACTAAGCCATTTCAACCAGGCAGTTTCAATTCTATTCACTAAGTTTGCAGTGTAAAAGGAATCGGAAATAATATTAAGAGGCTCTTGAAAATCCTGCAATGCAACCTTAATAGCTTCTAGTTCAATTTTTTGTACAGAAGTACGACTGGTCAGTATGACTCAGTCTGAATTTATTGTATGATAGGCAGCTTTCCCATTAGATAATCCATCAGTAGAAACAGTTAAAGCTCCAGGAATAGGTTCCTGCCTAATATTTTTTGGTATAATGATGGAGGTATTATATAAAAATTGTAGTAATTTATCTTTTAATAGGTGACAGCTAAGTTCCCCTGAATAACCACTTAACCAAATTTGCCAATTTATTTCAGTCTGAAATAACATTTCTAATAGCTTCCCAGTGAAGGGGAGGTAGATACACTGGGGCTCTTCCCTTCTAAGCTATTTACAGCATTTTCTAATTTGAAATAATAATTGGGCTATTAGTTCTACATATGTAACGCCAGTTTTAGAAGATTGATGCCCTAGGTGGACCCATTCAATAATGACAGGAGAATTTTTATTTGGAAAGATGAATCCAGTGGAACTATTTGCAGTAAGGTTAATTTGTCCCAATAAAGGTAATTCGGGCTGAACCTGTACTACTTGGGCTGAGGAAATTGCCTGCTCAACTCTTAGCAACTCATTCCTAGCTTCATCTGTTAATGTTTGGGGAGGGGAAAGATTAGAGTTACCTCTAAGTAAATTAAATAAATTTATCATTTCTCCTGTAGAGATCTTCAGGTAAGATCTCAACCAGTTAATACTCCCTAATAATTTCTGAAAGTAATTTAAAATTTTAAGACAATATTTTTTTATTTCCACCTTCTGAGGCTTGATGTATTGGTTATCAATTACAATCCTTACGATATTTGAAAAAAACCTCTCTTTATTTCCTTCCAAAATAATTTTTAGGTTACAGAGAGTTTCATTTAAAAATCTTTGTCACATGAAACAATTTCTCATAAAGTTATGGTGACCACTAGTACAGATTAGATTTAATATCAAAATTTTCAAATTTCTTCTTTTTATTAAGCTAGAATTTTATTTTTGAAGAGTATCCCCATTAGCTAATTTGCATATACAGAGGAATCATGGGAAGCCTTCAGTAACTTTCTTAGGAGACTTATTTAAATTGCTTACAAAGACATTGGCTTAGTCAAAGGAAGGGGATTGGCCTTTGTTATTTCAAGATGGTGGCCCCCATGGGAGCGGCAAGCCATGTGGCCATCATGGCAGCTGTTATAACAGAAATCTCACTAGCTGTTTTTGGTCTTTATTAGAATTGTTTATAAAACTATTGGCTTTTCATTTAGCTGAAAATCTTGATTATAATTTAAAAAGCTAATTTATTTAAGTAATTAAAGTAGGTATCTTTATTTATAAAACAAAGCAAATTTAGTAAATGTTTGATTCATAAGCCACAAATGTTGTCCCATCTCTAGCTTAATTAAGAATGCAGGCAGCTATGGGCTATTTGTTATTTTAAATTCCATCTTAAAATTTTGCCATCGAATTTTAAGAAATTTTTTTGCCCTCCTTTTGCCCTCCCAAAACCTTCATAACATTTAATATGTGGTTATTAATTTTTATTTGATAAAGTTTTCCATGCAATTTCAAATATATTAGATTGGTTACATTTCGAAAGATTCCTTTAAGATGAGAGAATACATTTCTTGTATTACTCCAGGTGCCCTTGGAGTTTCCCATGAATCATCTCTCGGTTAAAGCCTTGAAATTTTAACATGGAAAAAACTATGATATATATATATATATATATATATATATATATATATATTAAAGATTATAATACCTTTTTATAATTATCTTATGATATCAATTGTATTTTAAACGAGATTTTGCATAGAAAAATTTTGGTTGGAATTACAAAATTAATCTTCTTTTTAAATTAGACTAATAATAAGCTACTTATTTTGAATTCCTAATTATTTTTAGAGAAAACATAACATTTTTCAACAATTTTTTTTATATTTCAGGCATTTAATTACTACAACTATATAATTTCTCCCAATTTAATTTGCACTTTGAACTTTTAAAGCTGGCAAGTCAAGTATTTTACTATTTCCTAGATTAATAACACTTTACATTTCTAAGAAAAATACAAGGCATAATCAATTAATAGTTTCAATTCTGTCTCTAGGTTTTTCTCATGAGGCAAATTTAAACTTTAATTTTTATTTGCCAGTGGGTCTGGAAAACCAGGTTTGGTTTATTTGAATGTAAATTACCACATTTTTGTTTTTATTTATTTATTTATCTATATTTATTTATTTATTTTAAAAATATATCCTATTGATTTTTTATAGAGAGGAAGGGAGAGGGATAGAAAGTCAGAAACATTGATGAGAAACATCAGTCAGCTGCCTCTTGCACACCCCCTACTGGGGATGTGCCCACAACCAAGGTATATGCCCTTGACCGGAATCAAACCTGGGACCTTTCAGTCCGCAGGCCTGAATGGGTTCAGTATCCGCTGAGCCAAATGGGTTTCAGCAATTACCACATTTTTTTAAAGATTGCTCCTGGCAAAAAACTAGATTATCTATCTGCTGGGGAAGGGCATCTACCCCTTCCTCCATTAACTAAGGGCATAGCCAGTTTTCACCTGGGCTACTTAGATTTTTATAGTTAATACATTATTTATTTATATTTCAACAATTTCTTTGAGATTCAAATCCAATTCCAATTATTTTAAGGCATTTACTTTGGATAAGTTCTATAGCAGAGACAAATTTACTTATTTTCTTGAAGGCCTTAAAAGTTGACTTTTTAACGAGGTTCATTAGCATTTTAAAAACTACTCTTTTATTATGGAAATGTGAATCCTGTTGTTGGGAATTAGCTTGAGTTTCTTTTGAGAAGACTTTATTTTACCATTTTTCTTAGGAAAAAGAACCGGTTCTAGATTTTTTCATTTTCTATAGCTTTTGCAGAGAGAGTCCAGCTTAAGACAATCTAAATGTCCAAAATTGGACCATGTGCACATTCTGCCTTACAGCTACATTCTCTCTCCACAAGCACAGAAATTTCAGACACATTTCTAAAAATTTTAAGACTTTTTTATGGTGAGAAAGTAAATTTTAAATTAGCATACTGGGAGAGTGGGCATCCATATTGTCTCCCCATGTGTCTCTCCCTTCCCCCACACCCTGCTTACTTTGGGGGAAGCATCAACAACAGATCTGGCTGAATTTCTTTTCATGCTTAAAAGATAAAGACAGACCTCAAATTTTTTCTTTCTTTTTGCTTTCGAAAGTAATAACTATTACCCAATTTGGCCAAGATTTGCATTTCCCTACAAGTTCTTTCATAATTTTTAAACAATACGGGAGAGCAGATAGCCTTGCCCTCTCCTGCCACCTTTGAATTTCTCCACATCAGAGGTTGCTTCAGCAGTGGAGTTTCACTTCTTATTATTACAAATTTTAAATTCCAAATACCAATTAAGATTTTAATTTGAATAAGAAACCACATTCTTTTAGCAAGCAAATAAAAAGTTATAATGAGGTTTACTTTATATTTATAACCTAATTCTTCCCCATTAGCCTGGCTGAAAAAGACATTCCCACCCTACTTACAGATCGAGACTCTGCAGTTAGTCCATAGGCTTTGCATGTGGTAAACCTCCCTCACCTTTTTCTTGGTGAATATTTTTTCTCCTTCGTTCTTAGGTGAAAAATACCATCTCCTCCAGACATTCCGAGTTTGGGTGCCAGATGTGGAAACCCCTTTCACGTCCTGCCTGGTTCAGGGTTCCAGTTCAGGGTTCAGGTTTGAGAGAAGGCTGCACACAAGTGAAAAGAGACTAGAAAAATATGAATTTGGGAATATTGGGGGCCAGGCAGTGGCCCAACTCTAGTGGGAGGACTGCACCTTGCTTTGGCCTTGCCATTATTTTTATTTAGGTTTTGGTATATACCCATTGCCCTAGGTTTTGATATACACCCATTGCCCTTAGGCAGACAATAAGCAGATTATCTTCTTAGTAAGGATTTACTAAGTTGCTTCACCTGTTAAGCCCGGAACGCAAGCCGCACTCACGGAGCACCAAGAGACGATCTCATGTAAAAACAAAGGGTTTATTCAGACCAGCATGCTGGGGCCCGCAGCATACTCCAAACACAGAGCATTGGCCGTGAGCCCCGAGCCTTTGTTACACGACCGTTTTATAGACCGCGCACGGGGAGGGGGTGGTGTTCTGGGTTGTCCTATCCTGATTGGCTGGACAGGAGCAGGAACCTGCTTACAGGATGTGAAGTCAGGAGGCGGGCTAGTAGGAAGCGGGCTAACGGCAAGAGGGGGAGAAGCTGTTTTGGCCTTATTTGGCCATCCTCCTGCACATTCCTGTTGGCTTACCTAATGGGGGTTGGGGACGGACTAGTTTCTTTGTTTAGGAACGTAGTCACTTAAAATGGAGGATGGCTGGAACGGATCTCAAAATGGAGGAGGCTGGAACGGATTGGATTGCCCTTTCATTCCCCCCTTTTTCTTGTGGGCAGTTTCTAATCTTAGAGACCATCTGGTTCCGTCAGGGCAGCATATTGTTGCCTGATGATTAGAAGTTTGCTACATAATTGGTGCCAGACTGTCACTCCTCTGGTTTTAGTCTTCAAGGTGACAAGCTAGGAACCAGAGCAATAATTCCCTTTTTTGTTGTTTCTGTTTCTGCTCTCTTGTCCTCTAGTATATCTAGCCCTACATGGTCTCGGACTTTCTCACTGGTTAGTAAAAATGTTCTTACAATTACCAAAGCCCTCCGACCCACAGTCCCCATTAGTACTGTCCCCACTGAAGTCCAGTTCCCTCCTGTAGGCGTTGAGTCTCCTCCTGGCCTGCGTGGAGCCCAGGCTAGGGATCTCACAGGTGAGGCTGCTGGTTGCCAGGATCCAGGCTGTTTCCTGCTGCAGGAGCTGCGGGTGGTGTAGCCAGTCTGGACGCCGTGGGCGTGCTCAGGATAACAGCTGAGTATCCCTTTCAGGTTGGGGTGAGTCCTGGGGCAGTGAACTTCTTTACCCACGCTGTGTCCCTGGGCTGGAAGGGATATACAGGGTCCGTGGTGGGCACTGGCGATGCATTTCAAACCAGCTTATGGGTGGCTCTCTGGGTAAACTGCAGAACCTGTGAGGACTTGAGCAAGGAATGGTTATGAATTCCAGCTTTTACTTTCCTCTGACCCTCGGATGGATGAGGAGAGGTCTACTATATATGATCTCAAAAAGAGGAACCCCTCCTCGTAGGGGACACACCTGGCCCATAAGAGGGCAAAGACAGGAGGTTGGTCCAGTTTTTTTAAACTTCTTTTTAGAGCCCTGCTCCTGCCCGTCCTGATCTTTGTGGCTGGTATGCACAATGGAGTTTCCAATTGTGCCTAGGCTTGAGCTATATTTTGAGATACCTTGGCTATAAAGGTGGGGCTGTTATCTGATCCTATGACTACTGGCAGCCCTAACCTAGGTATAATCTCCTGGAATAATTTCTTAATTATTCTAGAGGTAATTTCTGTCCTAGTGGGGTATAGTTTAACCTATCCCAAGAAGGTGTCTATAAGAACTAGCAGGTATTTATTCCCTGACGCTGGTGGCTTAATCTCTGTGAAATATACCTTCTAATGCTCTCCTGTGGAACATCCTTGGGGCCTGAATTCTCAGGGGTACCCTCTTACCTTGTTTAGCATTTTATCTGTGCACAGACAGTATTTCTGGTGACTATATTTTTAATTATCTTATCTAAGCTTGGTATCTAGTAACTGCCTCGCAGAAGTTCAGAAGTCTTGGTGACCTCTAGGTGGTAGCCTGATGCTCAGCTGGTGTCACTGGGGGGCCAACGTCCAACCTAGAGCCTCTGGGACCAACAGTCTGGTCCACCAACCATCTGGTCCTTTGGTGACTTGCTTCTGTTCTGCCAATTCCTCCTCTTGTTTGGTGTAGGAGGGGGTCTGAGGTCCAGCAGGTTTACTAAAATTTGTAAAGGCCCCACTGGTTTTTGGGTGGCTTCCTTGGCAGTTGATCTGCAGCTCTACTTTCTCTGGTTTTAATTGTCTCCCCTTTCTGATGTCCTTCGCAGTGCACTATTGCAATTGCTCTTGGGAGCTAGATGACTTCTAATAAGGCTTAAATCTCTTCCTTATTATTAATGTCCTTTCCAGCTAAAGTTGGTAAACCTTTTTCTTGGGGGATGGCAATATGTCCCCTTGTTCAGAGACTGTGCCCAAATGGTATTGGTCTAGGGTGACTACCGCTGCTCCTGCATATCAGATCCCATCCTGAACATAACTGCTCCCGTCCGTGAACAGTACCTTGTCTGGTGATGATAGCGGGACATCTGTCAGGTCTGTTACCTCTATGCAGTCATGAATGGGTTCCTCTGGATCATTATCTGGAGCAGGCTGGCAGGGCTGATGGCCAGTGTCTTATGGAACCGGATGAGGGGCTGGTCTAGGAGAAGACCTTGGCACTGGGCGATCCTGGTGTTTTATGTCCATTTCTCCAGAGCACCTTGAAGGAGGCCCTCCACAGTATGGGGTGTTGCCAGGGCTAGTTCCTGGCCCAGAGTCAGCTTATCTGCCTCCTTTATCAGCAATGCTGTGGTGGCCACAGCCCAGAGGCATGCTGGCCACTCTGCTGCCACAGGGCCTAGTCTCTTAGACAGATAGGCAACAGGTCTCTTCCAGGGATCTAGGGTCTGAGTGAGAACCCCTTTGGCATTGCCCCTTACCTCACTTAAGTAGAGGTGGAAGGTCGTGGTAACGGCTGGCAAGGCTAGGGCAGGCGCTGAGACGAGAGCCTTCTTTAGCTGCTTAAGTGCCCACTGTTTCACTTCAGTCCAGCTCAGTGGCTGAGCTGGAGTGATGGTGGCTTGCAATTGACTACTACAGGAGCTTGATGACTTGCCAACCCAGAGGGGTTGTTTTCTGCCCAGACCATGGGATAGAGACGCTGTAATTCCTTCAAGTAGGTGGAGGGCTTATGCTCTTCCTCTGGCACTGCTTTTTCCATTTCCTGCAAGAGATATTCCTCTGAAAGAAGACAGTTTAAAAGAGCACAGGCAGGGGAGGATGTAACCGGACCCGGGTTCCTTGGACCCACAGTGGGATGTGCTCTGTCCCCCTCAAGGGATATATGGTGGTGTCCAAGTCAGGTGTACAGGCATTCTAGCATGACCAAACATGAACGTGTTACCATGTTCCTTCCGAGGTCCACAGTCCTTTTTGATATCCAAGGAAAACAGGCAATGTGTCCATTGGTTTCCTGGACTGACGTCTCCTTAGAGGTTACGGGTTCCATCGGCTCTGTCGAGACTGAATAGGCTGCCCAGTGTCCACCAGGAGACCAACAGACCTGCCCTCCACTTGTAAGATTACCCTGGGCTCCTGGGGATTAAGTGGAGAGGAGCCCCAGTCCTGTCAGTCCTCTTCCTCTAAGTTTAAGACTCTTGGGGTCTGAGTCTCTCCTTTTGCTTCCCCAGCTAACTTGCCGGGACATTCTCTCTTCTAATGCCCCTGCTTTTTTTTTTTTTTTTCAGTAAATACACTGATTCTTTCCTAACTGCTTTCTACCCTTTCTTTCCATACTCTGTCCTCTTTCTAGCCTTCAAATCTTCTTTCTATGTCCTTCAAAAATGCATAACCATGCCTCAAACCTCCTATTATTTAGAAAAGGCAGAGGGCTGAGGGAATTCTCTGCCACTTGCATTTCAAATTGTCACATTTTTCCTAGAGATAAAGATTTTAGCTTTAAATAAGCCTGAAATGGGGAATCTCTAGCTGTTGCCTTCAAGAGCCCTAACAGAACACGGTGAAAAGCGTCCAAGGAGTGGGTTCTGCTAATTCCATGTATCCAATAGATGCCTGAGCTTCCAAATCCTTGCATTCCTCTTTTCCTCATTTTAGCCTTACCTTGCTGAACATAAGGTACAAGTAGTGTCTGAGTAAACCTTTGTCCTGGAGTAATTTACATAACAAGATAACATTTTAGCTTAGCGTTAATTTCTCCTTTATAATCTGAATTAATGCCTTCAGGCAAAACAGTTAGTTCACTTAAGGGCGTCTCTACTCCTCCTTAAGATTAATCCTAAAATTCCCTGTGGCACAGGTTTACAAAACTTGCTTTAGTAAATGTCCTGATCCCACATTCTGACAAGCTTGAATTATCTCTGCAATGGATCTATCTTTTCTCAGGCATTTTCCACAATCAGCACTGACATTTTCATTTAGCTGAAAACCTTGACTATAATTTAACAAGCTAATTCATAAAGTAACTTAAGTAGGTATCTTCAATTCAAAAAAAGAAATTCATTCAACACAGATTAGGTATTTTACTTATTGGTTCTCATTTAAGATTCTGTTGTTCAAAATTTGGCTATATTTAAGAAATATAGACCCACACAAGTCCAATTATCAAAGAAAACATAACATTTTTTAAAATTATACTTTAAACATTTAATTACCACATTCATATAATTTCTCCGAGTTTAATTTGTATTTTGAACTTTTAAAGCTGAAAAGTCAAACATTTAGTTATCCTTAGATTAATAATACTCTAGTTTCCAAGAAAAACACAAGACATTATAAATTAATAGCTTCAGTTCTGTCCTCTAGGTTTTTCTCATGAGGAAGCAATACTCAGATTATTAAACAAGTCTTTATCATTTGGCTAACAGCCCAGGCTGCCTCTTGACTTTTCAAAAAGGCCTTCCTTTTTTTCTGTGCCTGGGGGCATTCAGTAGCCAGCCTGGACTATGCTTCTTCCTCTATTAACAAAGGGGGTAGCCAGTTACCTGGGCCATTAGATCGTTACAATTAATACATTATTCATCTATATTTCAACAATTTCTGAGTTTTAAATCCAGTTCCAATTATTTTAAGGCATTTACTTTGGATAAATTCTTTTTTTTTTTTTTCTTACAGACTTCTATATTTATATGAAGAAATAATTATACCTAGGCAGACAAAATATCAAACAAACATCTGTATTTACACCCTTTCAGTGAACAAGTACTCTTACAGCCTTGGGATCTGAGCAGATAACAGGAACACTGCCCAAGTCCCCTGATGGGGGGCCCAACAGGAACAGATGTGGGGGCCTCCCTTTCCCACATCCCAGACAGGACTCTCAGCCCTTGTTTCAGCAAAACAGAAATGCATTCATGTTGGACAAAAGAAAAAAGTCAATGGCACAACAAACAGATAAATGCCTTATCCTACAACCAAGGGAGTTTCTTTTCTAATTAGGAACACGTGGCCAAAGACTCCTCTTCCCCCACACCGTCTAGATCCTGGGCTGGGTCCTGGCGGCAGCACAGAGGAGCCCCGCGGGTGGTGGTGGCAGGGCGGGGCCGGCGGCAGATGGGACTTGGAGACCGCCCCCAAGCCTAGCCGCTTCTCTGGCCCCGGCTCCCTTTCCCCTGCTGCCCACACCCCCAAGCCTTTATCCAGAAATTAAATTTCTTAGCTTTCCTTTAGTCAAATTAGTCAGCTTTCTAGCAGCCATCTAAAGACTCCTATTACAGCCTAGCAGCAGGCCCAGAGCCTACCCTTACCTTCTGCCGTGTTGAAATCCCATTCAGTCCAGGCCAGAGGAAAAAAGTTTAAGATTCCCAGAACTAGCCTCCTGGGATCGGTCCCCATTCTCTGTCCCAGCCCTGGTGTGGGGTGGACTGAGAGAGTTATTCGGGGACAGAGGTCTGGAGAGATCTTCAGTTGAGCTGAGGAGAGGGTCCTGGTAAGGGGGTGGTCCTGAAAGGGCAACCGTCCTGAGTGCCCTGGGGCCAACAGGATTGTCTGTCTCTTTCCCAATTTTCCCTTGAGGGCAGGCAACCTTTTAACCACCGAGGCTTGTCAGTGACAGTGTCAATCCAGACATCAATTTAAGGAATTTGGTCCGGGCGGCCCGGATTGCCATGAACAGCACGGCGGACCTCACAAGCAACATTTAGGTCCAACGTCCCGGTGGAGGGCCGCCCAACCCTGAATGTGGGCCACTCCAATTCATAAAATTTCTGTAAAGCAAAATCATCAACCCAAGCTCCATAGTCATCCGCGCACACTTTCGAAATTCCTGAGAATTCTTAAGGAAACACTGTAATGAGGCGGAGGGTCCAGACGGACCCTGGCCCATTCTGACTGTTACTGCACAGGACTAAAACAGCGACAGACTTTGAGCTCGGTTTTTCACTTCTGGCCAATGATCCAGAGTCAAAGACAAAGGAGTGGAGGCAGATTGACCCATGACAAGGGACACACACAGACGACAACGAACAATGAACAAAAGACAAAGACAGTCGCGACACGTTCAGACAGGAACCAAAATGGCCTAGAGATGACAACTGGCCTAGCTGGCAACAGAATTTCAGAATCAGAATCAGAATTCACCAGACGTGAATTCACCAAACGGGAATTCACCAGACGGGAGGAATCCAGGCGTCCCTGGACCTCCCCAGACTCCACCAGGGCGTCCCCCGGGGATGTGGCCTGCGACCCAAAGACACGTCTGTCCGTCGCAGTCAGGGGAAGCTCACGCTCCGCCCCGACAGCCACCAGACCAAACAGATTTGCCAGCTCGGACTGGTTCCTAAGCGATCGCAACCGAAGGCGCCGTTACTTACCCCAAGAAGCGTCTGTTGGAGCCCGAAGGCGGCCGCGGGCATCTCGGTGGGACCTCCAAATGTTAAGCCCGGAACGCAAGCCGCACTCACGGAGCACCAAGAGACGATCTCATGTAAAAACAAAGGGTTTATTCAGACCAGCATGCTGGGGCCCGCAGCATACTCCAAACACAGAGCATTGGCCGTGAGCCCCGAGCCTTTGTTACACGACCGTTTTATAGACCGCGCACGGGGAGGGGGTGGTGTTCTGGGTTGTCCTATCCTGATTGGCTGGACAGGAGCAGGAACCTGCTTACAGGATGTGAAGTCAGGAGGCGGGCTAGTAGGAAGCGGGCTAACGGCAAGAGGGGGAGAAGCTGTTTTGGCCTTATTTGGCCATCCTCCTGCACATTCCTGTTGGCTTACCTAATGGGGGTTGGGGACGGACTAGTTTCTTTGTTTAGGAACGTAGTCACTTAAAATGGAGGATGGCTGGAACGGATCTCAAAATGGAGGAGGCTGGAACGGATTGGATTGCCCTTTCACACCTACTCTGGTCTCCATTAGATGGGGAATGGTTGGCTCTGACCTTTTAGAGCTTCAAGGTTGACCAGCCTTTTGGGTTCCTTGTCCACACCTTTCTATTAGTGAGGCAATGAATCGGTTTCCAGCACTATTTTCTTGATTTAAAATATCTTTCACATGTAAGAGTAAAACAAAACAAAACAAAACAAAACAAAACAAAAATACAGCTGGGCACCATGCTTGTCCTGCTTTTGAAGTATGGTAGAAACTGCTATATGAGTTCTATACTTATCTGTTTGCTAAAACAATAGAAAGTTATTTTGATTTTCTGAACTTATATGTGATTGAATACTCCATTGATGATGGTTTGAATATCCCATTGATTGTGATCTTACTGGTCATTGAAGCACATTCCTCTGGGAACCGGGACAGGACAATTATCCTAAATTGTCTCAGTAGCTACAGATAACTGAGTTTCAGTTGACTCAGTAGTCCCAGAATCAGAACATACCCTAAATTGTCTCAGTAGCTACAGATAGTACATTCCTGTTGACCCAGTGATCCCAGAATCTGGACAGCACAATTATTATAAATTGCCCAGGTGGTCCCAGATAATGTATTTCTGTTGATTCAGTGATTCTTAGATACTTGAGGTAACTAACTTACTCAATTTTTGCTTCTGTAAAAAATGCTTTTTTATGAATTCCTTGTTCTAAACCCAAAGATGTAATCAATAGTTTTGTGATATTCTGCCAATATAAGCCAGACGTGTTGAGCTATTTGGTGCTGCAGGGTCTGGAGCACCTTTGCTCTAGACCTCGTATGCCACCATCTTTTTTTTTTAATTTTTTAATTTTTACTTTTAAAAATATATTTTATTGATTTTTTACAGAGTGGAAGGGAAAGGGATAGAAAGTCAGAAACATCAATGAGAGAGACACATCGATCAGCTGCCTCTTGCACGCCCCCTACTGGTGATGTGCCCGCAGCCAAGGTACATGCCCTTGCCAGAATTGAACCCAGGACCCTTCAGTCCGCAGTCTGATGCTCTATCCACTGAGCCAAACTGGTCTCGGCGCCACCAGCTTTTAATAAATGACTCCATAATTCGACTTTCTGAGGCATCCTTTGTAAGATGGGGTTACACTACAACACTTTTTGTCTTTATTTTTTTATTTTTTTTATTTTTTGGTAATTTGCTAAAGTGATTTAAAAATCAAAGATTTGCCCAGGTCAGTGTTTGAGCATCAATTCATGAACCAGGAGGGTCACAGTTCAATTCTATAGTCAGGGGACTCTCTCATCATTGATATTTCTCTCTCTCTCTCTCTCTCTCTCTCTCTCTCTCTCTCTCTCTCTCTCTCTTCCTTCCTGTCTCTCAAGTCAATAAAAACATATTTTGAAAAAATAATAGTTTTAAACATGCCCAGATTAAAAAAAAATACACAATTAGAACATAGTAATGACCTTGAATGGTCATTTTTCTTCAGTGAATCATTCAGCAAACATGTATTATGTACTGACAGGGTCTACAAAGTGAGTAAGGCAGGTTGAAGTCCAAGCCATATATCTAAAGCTGTGTGAGAAAAAGCAGACTGTAGATAATTGAAATTACTTCTGTGTTGTTAAGAAGCATCTTCAGCCCTGGCTGGTTTGGCTCAGTGGATAAAGTGTTGGCCCGAGGACTGAAGGGTCCCGTGTTCGATTCCAGTCAAGGGCACACGTCCAGGTTGTGGTTTCAGTCCCCAATAGGGGAAGTACAGAAGGCAGCCTCAATGATTCTCTCTCTTTATTAGTGTTTCTATCTCTCTCCCACTTCCTTCCTCTATGAAATCAATAAAAACATATTTTTAAAAAATGGCCTTCATGTTGCTCTCTGAAGATACGCTTTCTTTCAAAAAGTGCACGTAGGCATCAGCTTGAAGCCTTAAAGGAAGACAACGCATGGTGTTTCTCATGTGTTCTCTTGTGGGTCAGCAGTGTAAGGACACAGTATAACAAAGGGGTCTCCCTCTGATATAGTGCAAGGTCAGTGGCACAGGGAGTGAGGGGTCACAGCCCAGCAGGTCCAGCCAAAGAACTATTTAGAACAAGCATGTCAAAGGCTAACAGGGGTCAGATAAACAAGGTGTAAGTTTATGCAGGCCACAAACAAACAAAAGCTGAAAGCTTTGATTTCCATAGAAACATAAGTTTATTCCAATAGAAACAGGCTGAATACAAAGGGCTGAAATAAATGAGTCATCCTTAACATAAAATAATAGAACATTTCAATATAAATTAATATTTTTCTTAAACATTAACTTACCAGACACTGAATAACTGCACAAATTAATAAGTGTAACACAAATAAACCTATTTTCCTTGTTGTCCAAAAGCAACACCCAATTTGTGCACACCAAACAAGTCAGTCCAAAACTAATGACGTGGCCACCAGCTGCTAAAATATTCACTGCTAGTATTAGTGGAGAGAAATGATGTGCCTGCAAGTAAGCACGTAGGGGAAATGAATGCAACACGATTGTAGTAATCAGTGATTAGTGAATGTTGCAGCTTGTTATTAATTATGTATAAAAGGATATAGTAAAAATTAAATTATAAAATTTTATTGAAACATTTCTTACATACTGTTATATTGGCTGGGCCGCAAAAATATTCATTGTGGGCAGCGAATTTGACATGCTCAATTTAGAAAATAAACAGCAATGTGTTAACAGCCACAGCCTGGCATCTGTTGAGCTAAATAGACTTTTAAGAAGAATCAACAAAATCATATTACCATAGTGTCCTGTCCTGTCATCAGTCACACTCTTTGGTAACTGTGTGTCCACATTTCAATTACCCACCAATCTTTACTGTGGACAGAAACCATGCCTAATTCACCAGGACATCTACAGCACCTAACACAATGTCTGGCACAGTAATAAGTGATTAATAACTATTTGCCAAATAAAAAGTTATAAAGGAGTATCTGAACAAATCACACACAGATGTAGAATCTCACTAAAAGAATTGTCTAAGTCAGTGGTTCTCAACCTTCCTAAGGCTGTGACTCTTTAGTACAGTTCCTCATGTTGTGGTGACCCCCAACCATAAAATTATTTTTGTAGCTACTTTATAACTGTAATTTTGCAACTGTTATGAATTGTAAATATCTGTTTTTTTCCAATGATCTTGGACACCCCCTGACAGTGGTTCTCAACCTGTGGGTTGTAACCCCTTTCACAGGGGTCGCCTGAGACCATTGGAAAACACAGATATTTAATTTATATTACAATTCATAACAGTAACAAAAGTATGATTATGAAGTACAACAAAAATAGTTTTATGGTTGGGGGTCACCACAACACAAAGAACTGCATTAAAGGGTCATGTCATTAGGAAGGCTGAGAACCACTGGTCTAAGTTAAGAGAAAAAAAATAAAGAAAATTTAAGAGCTTTTCTTGATTTTTGGATGAAGATGACAGTTTTGACATGTGACTGACCAATAGTTTTATTATTTCACTAGAGGCCTGGTGCATGAAATTTGTGCATGGGAGGGTGTGGTCCCTCAGCCCAACCTGCACCCTCTCCAATCAAGGAGCCATCAGGGCATGTCCTACTGACAGCTTAGGCCCACTCCCCGTGGTTCTCTGCTTTCTGCAGGGCCTGGTTGTTTCACTGCTGCCACTGCAACAAAGCCGACATGCCCCACTGTCTGTTCTCTGTTCAGTGGTAGATGAGCAGATCCAGCTGTGCTGAACACCTGGCGTGCGCCCCCCAATCTCCTCCCTTCCCCCCAATGTGTCTGACAGGACAGGGATCGCCAGCAATGAGATTGTCAGGACCAGGGACTCTGGGAGGGCTGAGAGGACTGGGTGCTGTCATCTTGTGGCTATGGGTGGCACCATATTTGTGATAGGGTGGTGGTTAATTTGCATATCACCCTTTTATTAGGTAGGAATATATTTTTACAAGTAAGTTTTCTTTATTGTCTATGTAAAATTATTAGTATACATTTTTCTTACTTCTTTTTATGGCTTTTCTATCTGTTTTAGACCTCATTTGAGGATATTATAGCTGATGCCAAATACTCATTTTATACTGTAAAAGATAGCGTGTCTACTGAGATTATATTTGTAGCAATGTTGAGTTTTACAAAACTTTCAAAAGTTTTATAGATAAGTATTACTTTGTTCTAGTGTAAAGATAATATCATAGTTTATGGTTACTTAACATCTGGTAAATAATACTCATCAATTCAGGCATTCATGATTATGACATTTTTGCCATCTCTCTTCAGATGAACAAATATGCCTTTTAGAATAAAAGCACATTATAAGCAGGTAATGTGTCAGCCAGTAAAATATTTCTTCTTGCTTCCTTACCTACTGAAGCTATAGTTCCAGTTACCTCCTACTGAGTAACAAACCGCACCAAAGCTGTGGCTTAAAGCAGTGGGACTGGGGACAGGCTATGGTGGTGCTGGTTCTTGCAGGTGGAGAAGGCGGGCTGCCCGGACACGGCTGTGCACCTGCTAGCCTCCTCTGGTTGCCCATGTCCCTGTCCTATAAGAACGTGGATTTGCAGATTCCTGCAGTCATTGTGAGTGTAAAGTCCGTGGTGCCTTTGTTTCCTGCCCCTGAGTCTGGAGATAAAGGTGCAAAAACTCCAGGAACTGTGGCAGTCTCACTAATACAGGCTTGCTCTGCCCTGTGTGCCTGTGACTTCACAGAAATGGTCAACTACACATCACATTCACACACAACCCTCTTTAAAGACACATCATGTACACAAAGTTGGAGAAATCTCACTACTGAACTGTGTTTCAGAAGACACCTTGGTATATAAAATCTATAAGAAAATATGTTTCTAAAGGAATAGAAATGGAGTGAGAGTGTAAGTGCAGTATGTTTGTGGGTGAGCCTGTTTTCTCTGGGCAGGTGAATAGACTGTACTGCCTGATTGCAGCCACACCTCCATCGCGGCCACAGGAGTGCATCAGGCAAACCCCAGAGACTGGTCAGCTTATACCCTAGCCCCAGGATGGCGAACCTATGACATGCATGTCAGCACTGACACACATAGCCAGTTTTGATGACAAGCTGCCGCATGCGGTCGCATACGGAGAAGTATGGGGCCGCAAGCCGAGAAGGACGTTTCATCCCTGGCTACTTCACTGCCAGGTGCAGTAGCCGAGGATGAAACATTTGCCGTAGTGTAGTGTAGATACTCTGTGCCAGAGGTCTGTAGGCCAAAACAACAGAACTCCAGCACAGAGCTCCTAGTTCTGGCCAGCGGAGCAGGGAGTAGTGGAATGCCATGGGGGACGCATCTCTGGGGGCCCTGTGATCGCCTTTACCAGCACCCACATAACCACAGCAACCATCATTCAATCTACTGTTCTGGGGTGTTGTGGATTTCTAATTGACCATCATTACTGAGATAAGTGAGGGGGAGGCTGGGAGAGGCGAGGACCTGTGCAATGGGTGCCATTTCCCACCATTATAACCAGCAGTGGCCATCTTAATTTATATAAGGAACATAGTGCAGACTCCATTTCACCACCGTTACTGTTGTGCATCCTTATTAACCCCTATTTCTGCTTATTAGCTCTGCCCTTTCCTAAAAGACCGTTACATGTGCCATCTTGTGATCACTTAGGCTAGTTAATCCCTAATTGCCTGCAGGGTTAATTCTATGTTCTGTCACTGCCCCCCTGATGGAGAACCCAAAAAATAAAAATCCAAGGTTAAGTAAAGGCAGTGGTAGTAGCAGTAGCAGATCCTTTCAATAGACACGGACCGAGATGTATGGCATTATAGAAAAAAATGGCAGATCATTTTGCGGTCTATGTACTGAAATGGTAGTAAGCAGAATGTGAAATATAAATAGACATTTTGAAACTAATCATTCCCAGCTCTTAAAAAAAGTGAGGATGAAAGGAAGGAATACATTTCCAGGCAGCTACACCTTTATAAGTGCCAATCTAATTCCATCCTTAAATTTATAAAAGGCTCTACAAATTTAACATCTGCAAGTTTGAGCATTGCTCACTCCATAGCTCAGCATGGAAAAGCTGGTCAGCTCAGTGAGGGAGAATTTATCAAAGAAACTCTCCTGAGATGTGCACCAGTTCTATTTCACGATATGCAGAATAAAGATGAAAGTATTAAGAGAATATCTGAATTATCACTCAGTAGAAATATTATAGACTAAATAATGAGACTGAACACAAATGTACAACATCAATTAAAGAGAGACATAAGTAATTGTAAATATTTTTCCATTTCTCTTGATGAAACTACTGATGTCACATCACATGCTCGGTTGGCAATTATTGCTCGATATTCTGATGGTCTCACAATGAGAGAAGAGTTGATACAGTTAGTATCACTGCCAACAAGTACATCTGGAAGCAAAATATGTAAGGTTGTTATACAAACATTCATGACCTAAGCATTGATATCTCTAAAGTTGTGTCAGTGATGACAGATGGGGCACCAAACATGGTGGGGAAAAAGTCAGATTTGTCAAGTTGTTTACAGAAGCTATTGGACATCCGATTGTGCCTTTTCATTGTATTATCCATCAGTAGGTTTTATGTGCCAAGGCAGGATTCACTGACTTGAACAACTTAATGTCAGTTGTTAAAAAAATAGTTGATTTAATAGCTGCTCGCCCCTTCACAAGCGAGAATTTTCTGTACTTTTACTGGAGTTTGATTCCACCTACACTGGGCTGTTGATGTACAATAATGTAAGATGGCTGAACCGAGGCAAAGTTCTTGAGCGCTTTGTGGAGTGCTTTGAAGAAAGTAAGGTATTTCTTGAGGATAAGGATCTGGGAAACTTCTCAGCTCAATGATGATAAGTGGGTCAACACCCTGATACTTTTTACAGATCTCTCTGTTCATATTAATGAACTGAACTTAAAGTTACAAGGTTTTGGCAAAAGTATTGATGTTATGTTTGGATAGATGAAAGCTTTTGAAAGTAAACTTAATATTTTCAAGCGAGATGTAGAAACTAAAACTCATAAGTAGTTTCCTTGAGTAACAAAGTATTTTGAGAAAGCCAGTGCAGCTGTACAAAATGAAATGGCACCCTTGAGTATAAACTACCACCATATTTTAGACTCGTTACTTGACCAGTTCAGTGATAGATTTAATCAATTTAGAAGCCTAGAACAGACCATAAAAATAATTAAGTATCCTGATGTAGTAGTCTACAGTAGTTTAGAATTAAATGGTTTCCAATGGATGCAAACTGATGATTTGGAGATGCAACTTGCAGAATTTCAAGACAGCATGTGGGCTCAGGTGTTTGTCGACTTGAGGTCAAAGCTTGAGAATCTGGAAAGGTGCCTTTTGGAGGATCAAGAGGAGTGCCACTACTAACAGGAAATTTGGAGTGCCTAGAACCGATTACCAGACACTTTTAGCACCCTGAAAAATATAGCAATGGCTTTACTCACAATTTTCCCCTCTACGTACTTTTGTGAGACCTTATTCTCAGCATTAAATAATATCACAACCAACAAAAGAAACAGATTGACAGATGAAGTTAGTAGTGCTTGCTTGGGTTTGAAGTGTACAAAATACCAACTTTCAATGGAAGGTTTAGCCAGTGAAATTCAGCAACAACAAGTCACTAATAGGCAGGCTAGTTAAAGAATTCCCCCTGCTCCTCACTTATCTTAGTTCACAGCACCCCACACAAATTAAATAACATCAAGACCACCAAAAGAAACCAACTGACAGATGAACAAAGAAGTCACTAAGCAGGTAAGTTAAATAATTAATTTTTGGTTTATTAAATACAGTTATATATTACAATTATACATTTTTGTTATTTAAACTATAAATATCATGAAATTATGTTTTTTTTTTTCTCGAAATGAAACCCCACTGGAGTTACGCTTGTTTTTTTTTGGCGAATTTTGACACACCAAGCTCAAAAGGTTGCCCATCATGGCCCTAGCCCCTGGGAGTACAGAGGGCTCCCTGGTGCTCTGTGTCCTGTAGGCCTGAAAGGATGAGAGCAGAGAAAGAAGGAAAAGACACAACTTTGTCCAGGTAGCTAATTGGTGTATTTGTAATGTCTTCTTTTTATGTTCTGTTGTATTAACATGTATTTTCACTAGGAAATCACCCAAGTCCTCCAGGTTTCCAGGTTGATTCAATAGGTTTCTCTTATTTTACTTTTAATTTCTCCTCTTCCTAGTTTTCTACAGAATTGTTTCAGTTAATGAACAAATATTGATACATTATTGTCAACTTAAGTCTACATTTCATTTAGGTTGTCATAGTCAAGGCTCAGTCTCAGTCCTGACACCTCTTTTAATTACTCTCCAGTCTTCCCACTGGCTGGGGTGTTAAGCTAGGACATGGGAGCAAGGGAGAAATGTGCTGCCAGGGTCCATGCTGTGCAGCCTGCAGGTACTGCATTGGGGAGGCATCTGGGCACTTCTTACACATGCAAAGTGACAGGAGTTGTTCCTAATTTAGAAAGGTTGGTTGGTCACAGTGTGGAGGTGGGACTGGACAGAGGAGACAGGAACCTGGGCAGTGGGATGGCTGGTGAGTGTGAATCTGGCCATGCTGAGGCAGGACGGGGTTGGGAGAAGAGCAGGGTGTGAAGACCAGAGAGGCCTGGTCAGCACTGTCCTGAGGATGAAGCCAGCACGGGTGTGGGAGCTTGTACCTAGGGGGCCTGGCCATTCGGACCCCAATAGGAGAGCTCATTTCGCTAACCTCTGAATTTATTGGCCATTGAAGGAAGGAAGGACTAAGAAGGAAGGGGGGAGAGTGCTGGTTGCATGCTGGACTGCAGCCAAAGGTACTATCTCATTGTCCTCCAAGCCACCCAGAGGGAGTGTCATCCCTAATGACAGGGGAGAACAAGGCTCCATTTCTCTGCCTGAAGCTGCATGGCCAGGAGGTGGTGGGGCCAGAAGCCAGCACTGTGCTGTTGTGCTCAGGCCCTGCCTGCAAGGGCCAGGGCCAGGGCCAGGGCCAGGTCTAGGGCTAAGGTTAGTGCTAGGGCCTGGGCAAGGGCTGGGGCTAGGGCTAGGGCTGGGGCTAAGACCAGGGCCAGAGCCAGGGCCAGGGCCAGGTCCACCGTGTTTGAGACCTGGGCCCTGGGATGGGAAGTTTGGGTCAGAGGCAGACCTCTGGATCATAAAATGGTTGTCTGGACCAGCCTGGATATTTGGACCCCAATAAAGCACTAGGCCCTGGGTTCCAGTGTGGGTCCATAGAATTGCCTTCTAGTCCTTACCATAAAAGTCTGGGTGTAGGTCTGAGTCCCAGATGGAGATCTGAGTCCCAGATGGAGGTCTGAGTCCTGGGATGGTGGTTCAGGCCAGGGAGGAAGGTCTGGGCCCAGGAGGGAGGTCTGCTGCCTGAGTTGGACATCTGGGCTTTGGAATGGGGCTCTGGACTAAGATGGAGATTGGTCCCCTTATTCAAGACTGGATTCTGGGTTTGAAGCCTGGGTTCCTGGATGGCCTTCTGGACCCTGCCATGAGGTCTGGGACCTGGATGTAAGTCTGAGCCCCAGAAGTAGGTCTGGGTGCTAGGAGGGAGGTCTGGTCACTAGAGGGTGCTCAGGACACAGGAAGGAGGTTTGGGTCAGGGACAGGACCTCTGGATCATGAAATGGTGGTCTGGACTAGCTTGGATATTTGTACCCCAATAAAGGACTAGGCACTGGGTTCTAGTTTGGGGCCTGTGATGGACTTCTGTTCTTCACCATAAAGGTCTGGGTCCTCGATGCAGGTCTGAGACCGAGGAGGAGGCCTAGTTCCTGGGAGGGCTGATGGGTTCCCTGAGGAATATATGGGCCCATGGCGGAGGTTTGGGACAGGGGCAGGACCTCTTTATCATGTACAGGTGATCTTCACTACTCTGGATGTCTGGTCCCAGATAAATGACTATCCACTGATTTGAAGGTCTAGGCCTCAGTATGGCATTTTGGGGCCCTGGCATGAAGGTCTGGGGCACAGATGTAGGTCTCAGTCCCAGATGGAGGTCTGCGTTCTAGGAGGGCGGTTTGGTTACTAGAGGGCTTTCTGGGTCCAGGGCAGAAGTTTGGGTCAGGGACAGGACCTCCAGATCATAAAATGGCAGTGTGCACTACTGTGGATGTCTGGACCCCATTATAAGACTAGACACTGTGTTTGAGGTCTGGGCCATGGAATGGCCTTCTGGGACCCGACTGAGGGTTGGGAAGCAGGTTGTAGGTCTGAGCCCCGGATTGGGTTCTGGATCCTGGGAGGTCTGTTCAGGTCAGAGATGGGAGGTCTGGGCCTTGGTGGGAGGTCTGGTGCCTGAGCTGGATATCTGGGTTATGGAATGGTGGTCTGGATCAGTGGTTGGCAAACTCATTAGTCAACAGAGAAAAATATCAACAGTACAATGATTGAAATTTGATTTGAGAGCCAAATTATTTAAACTTAAACTATATAGGTAGGTACATTGTTATTAACTTGATTAGAGGCCCGGTGCACGGAATTTGTGAGTGCGGGTGTGTGTCCCTCAGCCCAGCCTGCACCCTCTCCACAATGGGACCCCTTGAGGGATATTTGACTGGCATTTAGGCCTGATCCTATTAGGATCAGGCCTAACGAGCAGTTGGACATTCCTTTCACAATCCAGGACTGCTGGCTCCCAACTGCTCACCTGCCTGCCTTCCTGATTGCCCCTAACCACTTCTGCATGCCAGCCTGATCACCCCTAACCACTCCCCTGCCAGCCTGATTGATGTCTAACTGCTCCCCTGCAAGCCTGTTTTCTCCTAACTGCCCTCCCGTGCAGGACTGGTCACTTCTAACTGTCCTCCCCTGTAGTCCTGGGTCCCTCCCAACTGCCCTTGTGTGAAGGCCCAGTTGCCCCCAACTTCTCTTCTCTGCCAGCTTGGTCATCCCTAACTGCCCTCCCTGCTGGCCTGATCATGACAACTGCCCTCCCTTGTACATTTGATCCCTCCTAACTGCCCTTCCCTGTAGGCCTGGTCCCCCCCAACAGCTCTCCCCTGCAGGCCTGGTCACCCCTAACTCCCCTTCCCGGCAGGCCTGGCCCCCTCCAACTGCTCTCCTCTGCAGGCCTGGGTCCCCCCAAACTTCTCTTCCCTGCAGGCCCAGTAACCTCCAACTTCCCTCCTCTGCTGGCCTGGTCACCCCTAAATGCCCTCCCCTGTAGGCTTGATCACCCTCAACTGTGCTCCCTTGCAGGCCTGGTCCCTTCCAATTGCCCTCCCCTGATGGTCATCTTGTGGTGACCATCCTGTGTTCACATGGGGTCAGGATCTTTGACCACATGGGGGCAGCCATCTTGTGTGTTGGAGTGATGGTCAATCTGTATATTACTCTTTTTAGATAGGATAGAGGCCTGGTGCATGGGGTGGAGACTAGCTGGTTTGCCTTGAAGGGTGTCCCAGATCAGGGTGGGGATTCCCTGGGGGCATGGGGTGGCCTGAGCAAGATGCCTATGGTGGTTTGCAGGCTGGCCATGCCCCCTGGTGACCCAAGCTGAGGCCCTGGTATCTGGGATTTATTTATTTTCTATAATTGAAACTTTGTATCCTTTAGTGGAGGCCTAGGGTGGCCAGGTAGTGCGGAAAGCTTGGCTTTATCCATTGTCAGGGAAACCCAAGCCTTCTACTGAGTCTGGGCACCAGACCTCCCCTCAAGGGGCCAGACCTCCCTCCCTTGCCTGAGCTGCCCTCCCAGGACCCACCCTCCATCTAGGGCTCAGACCTACACCCGGGTCCCAAACCCAAGCCTCTCTCAGAGCCTGCAGCCATCTTGTTTGGGTTAATTTGCACACTTGATCCTGATTGGCTGGTGGGTGTGGCTTGTGGCTATAGAGTGATAGTTAATTTGCATATTATTCTTTTATTAGATAGGATTGGGGAACTCCTAAGCTGGCCTTTGCTAAAAACTCAAGGGGCCAAAGAGCCACATGTGGCTCACAAGTCACAGTTTCCCAACCACTAGTCTAGGATAGGGTCCTCTTATTCAAGAGTGGATTCTTTAGTTTAGGCCTGGGGCCCTGGATGGCAGTCTCGGCCCTACCACAAAGGTCTGAGACCCAGATGCAGGTCTGAGTGCTGGGAGGGAGGTCTGGTCACTAAAGGGCCCTCTGGGCCCAGGACAGAGGTTTGGGTGTAGGGCAGGACTTCTGGATCATAAAATGGTGCTCTGGACTACCCTGGATATTTGGATCCCCCAAAAGGACTAGGCACTGGGTTCTAGTCAAGGCCCCCATATGAACTTCTGGTCCTGGCCATAAAGGTCTGGGATCTGGATGTAGGTCTGAGACCCAGGAGGAGGTCTGGGTCCTGGTGGGCTGATTGGGCCCCTAAGGGCTGTATGCACCCAGAGTGGGGTTTGGGTCTGGGGCAGGACCTCTGGATCATGTAGTGGTAGTCTGTACTACTTTAGATGTCTGGACCCTAATAAATGATTATACACTTAGTTGGAAGTCCATGCCTCAGGGTGGCAATATAGGGCCGTGTCATGAAGGTCTGGGACCAGGATGTAGCTCTAAGCCCCAGATTGGTGTCTGTATTCTGGGAGGGAGATTCAGGTTAGGAAGGAGGTCTGGACCCCAGGGGGAGGTCTGGTGCCTGAGCTGGACATCTGGGTTATAGAATGGTGGTCGGGACTACTGATGGAGATCTGGTCCCCTGATTCAAGACTGGATTCTGTGTTTGAGGTCTGGGTCCCGTGATGGCCTTCTTGGCACCACCATGAAGGTCTAGAACCTGGATATGAGTCTGAGCCCCACATGTATGTCTGGGTGCTTAGAGGGAGTTGTAGTCCTTAGGGGGTGTTCTATATCCAAGAGGGAGATTAGTGTCAGAGGCAGGACCTTTGAATAATGAAATGGTGGTCTTGAACAGCGTATATATTTGGATGCCAATAAAGCACTAGGCCTTGGGTTCTAGTGTGGGCCCCCAAAATGGCCTTCTGGCCCTCACTATAATTGTCTGGGACCCTGATGTAGGTCTGAGCCCCAGGAGGAGGCCTGGGTCCTGAGAAGGCTGTTTGGGCCCCAGAGGGCTGTATTGGCCCAGGGCAGAGATATGGGGCAGGGGCAATAACTCTAGATACTATAGAGGTGGATATCACTACTGTGGATGTTTAGACTCTGATTAAAGACTATACACTGAGTTGAAGGTCTGGGCCTCAGGATGGCATTTAGGGGTCTCGGTATGAAGGTCTGGCAGCAGAATGTAGCTCTGAGCCCCAGACTGGGGTCTGGGTCATAGAGAGGGCAGTTTGGGCCAGGGAGGGAGATCTGTGTGCCAGTGGGAGGTCTGGTGCATGAGCTGGATTTCTGGGTTATGGAATGGAGGCCTGGACTACAGATGATGATCTGGTCATCTTATTCAAGACTGGATTCTGTGTTTGAGGCCTGGGACCCAGAATGGCCTTCTAGGCTCCTCCATGAAGTTATGGGATCCAGATATTGGTCTGAGACCCAGTAGGAAGTCTGGGTTCTGGGAGGAAGTTTTGAGCACTAGGCGGTTGTCTGGTCTCAGGGCAGAGGTTTGGGTCAGGGGCATGACCTCCAGATCATGAAATGGTGGTCTGCACTACTGTGGATGTCTGGACCCCATTATAGGAATAGACATTGTTTTTGAGGTCTGGGCTCCATAGTGGCCTTCTGGGTCCTGCCATGAGTGTCTGAAACCTGGATGTAGGTGACCCAGGATGTAGATATGGGTCCTGGGAGGAAGGTGTAGCCACTAGGGGGTGATCTGGACCCAGGAGGGAGGTTTGGGTCTGGGCCATGTCCTCTGGATCAGGAAATGGTGGTCTGGAGCACCCTTCAACCCCAATAATGGTCTAGGCACTTGCTTTTAGTCTGGGCCCACAGAATGGCTTTCAGGTTTTCCCATAAATATCTGGGACCCCAATGTAGTTCTGAGCCCCAGGAGGAGGCCTGGATCTTGGTAGGACTTTCTGAGTCTAAGGAGGAAGGTTTGGATCAGGGGCAGTCTTCTGAATTGTGAAATGGTGGTCTGGACTAGCCTGGTAATTTGGACTCTAATAAAGGACTAGGCACTGGGTTCTAGTGTGGGCACCCGGAATGGCATTCAGGTCCTCTCCATAACGGTCTGGGACCTGATGTTGATCTGAGCCCCAGGAGGAGGCCTGTGTCCTGGGAGGGCTGATGGGGACCTGGAGGGCTATATGGGCCCAGGTCTGAGATTTGGGGTTGGGGCAGGACCTCTGAGTCATGTAGTGGTGATCTACACTACTGTGGATGTCTGGACCCCAGTAAATGACTATATACTGAGTTGGAGGACTAGGCCTCAGGATGGCGTTTTGAGGCCTTGGCATGAAGGTCTGGGACCCTGATGTAGATCTAAGCCCCAGATGGATGTCAGGGTCCTGAGAGGGTGGCCAGGGCACTAGAGGGCTGTCTGGGCCCAGGGCAGAGACACAGGTCAGGGGCAGGACCTCTGTATCATTAAATGGTGGTCTACATTACTGTGGATGTCTGAACCCCATTATAGGACTATACACTGTGTTTGAGGTCTGGGCCCTGGAATGGCTTTCTGGAACCCGCCATGAGGGTCTGGGATCCAGGTGTAGGTCTGAGCCCTAGATGGAGGGTAGGTCCTGAGAGGGCAGCTCAGGCAAGGGAGGGAGGTCTGGCCCCTTGGGGGGGAAGTCTGGTGCCTGAGCTGGACATCTTGGTTATAGAATGGGGGTCTGGTCCCCTTATTTAAGACTGTCTGCAGTGTTTGAGGCTTGGGCTTTGGGATGGCCTACTTGGCCCCACCATGAAGGTCTGGGACCTGGATGTAGTTCTGAACCCCACATGTAGGTCTGGGTGCTGGGAGGGAGGTGTGGTCACTAGGGCACACTTTGGGACCAGGAAGGAGGTTTGGGTGAGGGGCAGGACCTCTAGATCATGAAATGTTGGTCTGAACTAGACTTGATATTTGGACCCAAAGAAAGGATTAGGTACTGGATTCTAGTCTTGGCCCCCAGATGGACTTGTGGTCTTCACCATAAAAGTCTGGGACCTGGAAGTAGGTTTGAGCCCCAGGAGGAGGTCTGGGTTTTGGAAGGCTGATAGGGCTCCAGAGGGCTGTATTGGCCCAGGGCAGAGGTTTGGGGCGGGGGCAAGGCCTTTGAATCATGTAGTGGTGGTCTCAACTACTGTGGCTATATGGACCCCAATAAATGCCTATATACTGAGTTGGAGGTCTGGTCTTCAGGATGGTGTTTTGGAGCCCCAGCATGACAGTCTGGAACCCGGATGTAGGACTGAGCCCCGGATAGAGGTTTTCGTCTTGGGAGGGCAGTTCAGGTCAGGGAGAGAGGGCTGGGCCCTGGGGTGAAGTCTGGTGCCTGAGCAGGACATCTGTGTTACGGAATGGTCGTCTGGATTACACATAGAAATCAGAACCCCTGATTCAAGACTGGATTCTATGTTTGAGGCCTGGGCCCCAGGATGGCTCTCTCTGCCCCATCATGAAGGTCTGGGACCCGGATGTATTTAGGAGCTCCAGATGTAGGTCTCGTGCCGGGAGGGAGGTCTGGTTACTAGAAAGCACTCTGGGTTCAGGAGGGAGGTTTGGGTTAGAGGCAGGACCTCTGGGTCAAATAGTGGTAATCTGTACTACTGGGATTGTCTGGACCCCCATAAATGCCTATACACTGAGTTGAAAGTCTGGGCCTCAAGATGGTGTTTTGGGGACTTGGCATGAAGGTCTGTGACCTGGATGGAGTGTGACTTGAGAAAGTGATTTGTGCAAGGGAGGGAGGTCTGGGCCCCGGGGTGAAGTCTGGTGCCTGAGCTGGACATCTGTGTTATAGAATTGTCATCTGGACTATAGATAGAGATCTCAAACTCTGATTCAAGACTGGATTTTGGGCCCAGGAAGCTGGCAAAGTGGGGAGATCTGTGTCTAAAAAAAGTCTGTGGCTGTTGGAGCTGGTATATGTGAAGAGAGCCCTTGGAGCTGGTGGCAGAGGAGATTCCTAGAAAGTAATCCATTGGGAACTGACAGAGAAGGACAGCCCAAAAATTTTGGGAGGGTCTTGGCTGCTAAACTCAATGGGGAAAGGGGCTTTGCACAGACATATGTGTGGAACCTGAGTTTGCACACTTGCATTTTTTCCTCTCCTAATCTGAGCTTCTGAGTACTAAGCCAGTAACCTGGAATCACTGGTGGGGGATACCCTGGGAGACTGCAGGGGAGAGCTGTTTTTCTGGAGCCTGGGGATCAGAACAGGTAGTCACCATTAGAGAGGCAGCTCTGGGGCAGCCTATTCCCACAAATCAGGGTTGAATACTACAGTGATAGTGGGATTTTAGTTCAGGCTAGAGAGGACCAATAGGCCCGGAGGTCAATCCAGAAACACTGCCACCCAGTGGCTGAATCACAAATTGACTCTTGTGTAACACAAATTAAGGAATCAATTTTATTTCTACTACTATTTCACCTTTTTTAAAGTGCCATTTTGTTTCCCCTTTATTCTACTTTAAAATTAGTGTTCCACAGTCTATTTTCATCTACCCATTAGTATCTTTTTACTCTACCTCAACTTCACCTTTATGCCACCACTCTCTTGCTAACCTTTCCCAATTTAGTGTCTTGTTTCCCTTACATTTTTCCTGATTTAGATTTTCCTTATTCTTTTTTTTACCCCCTGTTAAAATTTCACCCCACTTATATATCTAATCTCCAACTACCTGCTCCAAGTCCATACACACCTCTCGCTTCTCTAACTTCATTATCCTAAATTGTTTTTCTCTCTGTGCTGTTGTTGTTGTTTACTTGACTGTTGATTATATCAATATTTTATGCATATTTGTGAGATTGGTTTGCTTATTCTTTTCTTTTGGTTTGTTTCGTGGGTTTTTTGGCATTGTTTTTTGTTTTGTTGTTGTCATTTGCATAGTTTTTTTGATAGATTTATGCTTCTGTGTCCCCTCACCTCCCTTGATATTAGTTATTGTATGTAATTTGTATCAATCTCCAGGTACTTGTTGCTGGCTTTTGTTGGGATTAGTGGATGTCCTATTGGAGTTTTCACCCCATATTTATAGTTTATTTCCCTTTTCTCTCTTTTTACTTCTTCCCTTTTCCCCAATTTCATTTTGGCATCCCTTTCTTTTGTGTGTGTGTATGTGTGTGTGTGTGTGTGTGTATGTGTGTGTGTGTGTGTGTGTGTGTGTGTGTGTTTTCTCTTACTGTCTTCTTTCTCACCTATCACCTAATTTGCCTTTCTCTGGCAATCACCTTTAATTTGGAGTTACCAATACTGTGAATACATTCCTGTTCAGTGCCTGGTGCATTGCACCTGGTTGTGTTGTATTTTGTGCCTTTAAATCAATGAAGGAGACTGAGAACTACATAACCAAGCACATGGAGAAGAGAGACTATGGGGAGACAAAGAAACAGCCTGCAAATGAAAGAAAAACAAGCCTCACCAGAAAAGGAGGTAAATAACATGGAAGCAAGCAACCTGCCAGAGAAAGAATTCAGAGAAATGGTCATAAAGTGGCTGAAAAGAATGGAAGACAAATTTGACAATATGACTAAGAACCAAGAGGAACTGAAGAAGAACCAAGAGGAAATGAAGAAGATCCAAGAAGAAATAAAGAAGAGCCAAGAAGAAATGAAAAGTGACATTGCTGAGGTAAAGAACTCAATAGAAAGTATCAAGAGTAGACTAGAAGAAGCAGAGGACCACATCAGTGAGCTAGAAGACAAGGTAGGAAAAAATACCCAAATAGCAGCTTTTAGAAAAAAAATTAAAAAGCAGGTGAGCCTAAGGAAACTTTGGGACAACATGAAACCAAACAACATCTGCATAATAGGGCTTCCAGAGAGACAGGAAACTGAGCAAGAAATAGAAAACCTATTGGAAGAAATAATGACAGAAAACTTCCCTGATATAGGGAAGAAAACACTCACACAAATATAAGAAGCTCACAGCGTCCCAAGCAAAATAAACCCTAAAAGACCTACGCCAAGGCATATTATAATTAAACTAGAGCCCGGCGCATGAAATTCATGAAGGGGGGCAGGGGGGTGTCCCTCAGCCCAGCCTGCAGCCTCTCCAATCTGGAACCCCTGGAGGGATGTCTGACTGCACATTTTGTCTCGATCCCAGTAGGATCGGGCCAAAACAGGCAGACGGACATCCTTTTCACAATCCAGGACTGCTAGCTCGCCTGCCTGCCTCCCTGATTGCCCCTAACTGCTTCTGCCTGCCAGCCTGATCACCCCTTAACCACTCCCCTGCCAGCCTGATTGATGTCTAATTCCTTCCCTGCCAGTCTGTTTGCCCCCAATTTTCCTTCTCTGCCAGCCTGGTTACCCCTAATTGCCCTCCCCTGCAGACTTGATCACCTCCAAACTGCCCTCTGTTGCAGGTCTGGTCCCTCCCAACTGCCCTCTTCTGCTGGCCTGATGACACACAACTGCCCTCCCTTGAAGGCCTGGAACCTCCCACTGTCCTCCCCTGCTGGCCATCTTGTGGTGGCCATCTTGTGTCCACATGGGGGCAGGATCTTTGACCACATGGGGGCAGCCCTCTTGTGTGTTGGAGTGATGGTCAACCTGCAAATTACTCTTTTATTAGATAGGATAGAGGCCTGGTGCATGGGTGGGGGCCAGCTGGTTTGCCCTGAAGGTTGTCCTGGATCAGGGTGGGAGTTCCCTTGGGGTGTGGGGCGGCCTGGGCAAGGGGCCTGTGGTGCTTTGCAGGCCAGCCATGACCCCCAGCATCCCAAGTGGAGACCCTAGGATCTGGAATTTATTTATCTTTTACTATTGACACTTTGTAGCCTGGAGCGGAGTCAAGCCTTCTGCTTGCTCCATGGCGACAACCATTTCTGTTTGAAACTTTGTAGCCTAGAGTTGAGGCCTAGGCTAGGACTGTAGAAGTTTGGCTTCCTTCATCGCCTCATCAACCTTAGCCTCTTCTCTCCAGCTCTGTGATTGCTGTCATTTCTGTTGGGATTATGTATCTTCTATACTTGAAACTTTGTAGCATTGAGTAGAAGCCTAGGCTGACAAGGGCGGGTGGAAAGCTTGGCTTCCTCTGTTGCCAGGGAAACCCAAGCCTCTTTCCTGCTCTTAGTGACAACAGCCATCTTGGTTGGGGTTTATTTGCATAACTTGTTCCTGATTGGCTAGTGGGCATGGCTATGGGTGTGGCTTGATAGGAGGTATGGTCAATTTGCATGTTACTCTTTTATTAGATAGGATTGGCAAACACCAATGACAAAGTAAGAATCTTAAAAGCTGCCAGAGAGAGAGAGACAGAAAGTCACCTACAAAGGAACCCCCATCAGATTAACAAATAATTTCTCAACAGAAACGTATTGGCCAGAGGGCAATGGAATGAAATATACGAAGTCATGCAAAGGAAGGGTCTGAATCCTAGAATACTGTACCCATCAAGGTTATCAATAAAAACTGAAGGTCAAATCAGGAGTTTCACAGACAAAAAGAGACTAAGGGAATTCATTACCACCCAACCAGCAATGGAAGAAATGCTAAAGGGTCTGCTGTAAAAAGAAATAGGAAGTGAAGGAGGAACACAGAGGTAAAGAACAAAAATGGTGACAAATAAGTACCTATCAATAACAACTTTAAATGTAAACAGCTTAAATGCTCCAATCAAAAGACATAGGTTAATGGACTGGATAAAAAAAACATGACCCATATATCTGCTATCTACAAGACACCCATCTCCAAAATAAAGACGCACACAGACTGAGGGTGAAAGGATGGGAAAAGGTTCTTCAGGCAAATGGAAATGGGAAAAAAGCTAGGGTAACAATACTTATATCCAACAAATTGATCTCAAAGGGAAGGACATAACAAGAAATAAAGAAAGCCACTTCATAATACTAAAGGGAACAATCCAATAAGAAGGAATAACTCTGGTAAACATATATGCACCCAATACAGGAGCACCCAAATACATAAATAAGCTCCTGGAGGATGTCAAGGGAGAGACTGTCAGCAATACAATCATAGTAAGAGACTTTAATACCCCACTATCACCATTGGACAAATCCTCTAAACAAAAATATCAGTAAAGAAACATCAATTCTCAATGATTCACTAGCCTAGATGAAATTAATTGACATTTTCAGATCATTTCACCCCAAAGCCACAGAACATTCTTCTCAAGTGCACATGGGTCATTTTCAAGGATAGACCATACGTTTGGTCATAAGTCTCTCCAAATTCAAGAAGATAGAAATCAAGCATCTTCTCAGATCACAGTGGCATAAAGCTGGAAATCAACTACAATAAAAACAATCCAAAGAAATCAAACACATGAAGACTAAACAGCATGCTATTTAACAATGACTGGATTACAAGAGAGATCAAGAAAGAAATAGAAAACATAATGGCAACAAATGACAATGATAGCACAACAGTCCAAAATCTATGGGACACAGTGAAAGCAGTTTTGAGAGGGAAGTTCATAGCGCTACAATCCTACTGCAAAAAACTAGGAACAGCGGCAATAAATTATCTAACCCAACAACTCAAAGAGTTAGAAAGAAAGCAACAAGAAAAGCCCAGTGTAAGCAGAATGAAGGAAATAGTAAAAATCAGAGCAGAGATAAACGACATAGAGACCAAAGAAACAATACAAAAGATCAACCAAAGCAAGAGCTGGTTCTTTGAAAGGATAAAAAAGATTGATGAACCTCTAGCCAGGCTCACCAAGAAGCAAAGAGAGAGGACCCTAATAAATAAAATCAGAAATGAAAGAGGTGAAATAACAACAGACTCCATTAAAATACAAAGGATTTTTAAAAATACTATGAACAATTCTACTCCAACAAATTGGACAACCTGGAGGATATGGCTATATTCCTAGAAAAATATAACCTCCCAAAACTCCATCAGGAAGAATCTAAACAGCTCAATAGAAAAATAACTATGGGAGCACCAAGATGGCAGCATAGGTAAACACCTATTGTTCTGCCCCGCGCAACGATTTAAGAACTACAACATAACAGCAGAACAGACAGCACCCAGAATTGCCAGAAAGCTGGCTGAATGAAAACTCCACTAATAAGAGTAAAGGTGGGACACTGAGACTCAGGAGCGCAGCCTTTCAGATGGAAACAGGTTAGGAGCCACCCTGGTCGCGGCGCGGACTGGGGCTGGAGCAGCAATCCCTGCCGGATTTCTCCTATGGGGAGGGCTGAGACGGGAGACGTCCCACTACACAGATTCCCCAGCACCAGACGAGGTCCGAGATCCGGGGTACATGGAGCCGTCCCACTGCACAGATTCCCCAGTGCCAGGCAAGGTCTGAGGTCAGGGGGAAGCACCCTGGAAGCGGGGCCCGGCAGAGGCTCCTAGTCACAAGAGTCACGCAAACCCGCGACTTGCCCCCTGGAAACTTGTCTCCTGGTTCCGGAAACCATCTATTTTACAACCTTGGGCTAGACTTTTGGTGTGCAGGCACATTTGGGGAAAGGCAGAGTTGTCTGGCAAGGGGAAGAGACTAGCGGCTTTCTCGTGGAGGTGTCTGCAGCCATCCCCATCCAACAGAGACCTGCGCGCGCGCGAGCGCTGCATAGGACGCAGCTGACGCTGACGCAGCTCAGAGACTCCGCCCATCCAACCTGAACACAGTCTCCCTTCACAGCCAATTGGCCTGGAGGTCAAACCCTCCTAGGGCTTACAACAACAAGCTGGGTTTAAATTCTAAAACACTGAATACAACCCATAAAGGATTGCAGTAAGAGTACCCACCTCAGGTAACTGGGGAGGCTGAGCCACTGTCCCTTTGAGGATATCCACCACATAAAGAAGTCACCATGCAGAGACATGGAAAGAAATCAGGTGTGAAAGAAATGGAGGAGAAAAGACGACAAGACATAGAATTCAAAACCACGGTTATAAGGCTTTTCAAGAGGCTCCTACAAAAGGCCGATCAACTTAATAAGAATTACCAGGAAATAAACAAGACCAACCAGGAAATGAATGACAATTACAAGGAAATGAATGATACTTACAAGGAAATAGATGAGACCCTCAAAGAAATGAACAAGACCTCTGAGGATACGAACCAGACCCTCACGGATAAAAAAAAGGACCAACTAGAAATCAAGCATACACAGACTGAAATAAAAAATATTACACAAAGTCCTAAAAGCAGTCCAGAGAGCCACAAGAACCAAGTCAAAGATTTAAAATACAAAAAAGCAAAATCCACTCAGCTGGAAAAGCAAGAAACAAAAAGAATTCAGATAATTGAAGATAGCGTAAGGGGCCTCTGGGATAATCTCAAGCATGCCAACATCCGAATTATTGGGGTGCCAGAAAAAGAGAGAGAGCAAGTTAATGAAAACCTACTTGAAGAAATAGTGACTGAAAACTTCCCCCACCTGGTGAAAGAAACTGACTTAAAAGCCCAAGAAGTACACAGAACCCCAAAATATAGGAAACTAAAGAGGACCACACCAAGACATACCATAATTAAAATGCCAAGAGCAAAAGATAAAGAGAGAATATTAAAAGCAGCAAGAGAAAAACAGTTGGTTACCTACAGGGGAGCACCCATATGATTGTCAGCGGATTTCTCAAAGGAAACGATGCAGGCCAGACGCGAGTGGCAAGAAATACTCAAAATAATGAAGAGCAAGAATCTACAACCAAGATTACTCTATCCAGCAAAGCTATCATGCAGAATTGAGGATCAGATAAAGTGCTTCGCAGATAAGAAAAAGCTAAAGGAGTTCATCACCACCAAACCAGTATTATATGAAATGCTGAAAGATATTCTTTAAGAAGAGGAAGAAGAAAAAGGTAAAAATATAAATTATGAACAACAAATACACATCTATCAACAAATGAACATAAAACTCAAGTGAATTTATAGGCTGATGAACAAGATAAACTGGTGAATATAACAGAAACATGGACATAGAGAGGGAATGGACTGACAATTCTTGGGGTAAAAAGGGTTTGGGAAGTACAGCAAGAGATTGGACAAAAATCTTGCAACAATGGGAGAGGACATTGGGGAGGGGGAGGTGAGGGTGGAGGGTGGGATAGATACAGGGTGGAAGGGAGATATAGGGGGATAAAAAAGGGGGAAACAATGTAATTAATAAACTGAACAATAAAGAAAAAAATCAGTAATAAAAAAAAGAAAAGAAAAATAACTATGGAAGAAATTAAACCAGTTATAAAAAAGATTCCAGCAAACAAAAGCCCAGGGCCAGATGGCTTCACAGGGGAGTTTTACCAAACATTCAAGGAAGAACTAACACCTATTTCTCCTCAGACTATTCCAGAAAATTCAAGAGGATGGAACACTTCCAAACTCCTCTATGAAGTCAGCATCACCCTAACACCAAAACCCGATAAAGATGACACAATGAAAGAGAATTACAGGCCAATAGCCCTCATGAATATAGATGCCAAAATCCTCAATAAAATTCTAGCAAATCGGATCCAGCAGTACATCAGAAACATCATACATCATGACCAAGTAGGATTTATCCCAAGAATGTAAGGATGGTACAATATCCGCAAATCAATAAATGTGATACATCACATAAACAAATTGAGAGGTAAAAGTCACATAGTCATATCAATTGATGCAGAAAAATCATTTGACAAAATCCAACACCCTTTCTTTTTTCTTTTTTTTCCTTTTTAAAAAAAATATATGTTATTGATTTCTTTACAGAGAGGAAGAAAGTCAGAAACATCGATGAGAGAGAAGCATGGATCAGCTGCCTCTTGCACACCCTGCACTAGGGATGTGCCTGCAACCAAGGTACATGCCCTTGATTGAATTGAACCCTGGAGCTTTCAGTCCCTAGGCCAATGCTCTATCCACTGAGCCAAACTAGTTTCAATCCAAGATTTTTCTTTTTTTATTTCATTAAAAAAATCTTTATTGTTCAGTTTATTAATTACATTGTTCCCTCCCCCCTTATAGCTCCCCTCCACCTGGTACCCATCCCACCTTCCGCCCTCACCCCCCTCACTGTCCTCTCCCATAGTTGCATGATTTTTGTCCAGTCTCTTGCTGCACTTCCCATACCCCTTTACTCCCCAAGAATTCTCAGTCCATTCCCTCTCTATGTCTGTGATTCTGTTACATTCACCAGTTTATCCTGTTCATCAGCTTATTAATTCACTTGATTTTTAGATTCATTTGTTGATAGATGTGTATTTGTTGTTCATAATTTACACTTTTATCTTTTTCTTCTTCCTCTTCTTAAAGGATATCTTTCAGCATTTCATATAATACTGGTTTGGTGGTGATGAACTCCTTTAGCTTTTTCTTATTTGAGAAGCACTTTATCTGACCTTCAATTCTGCATGATAGCTTTGCTGGATAGAGTAATCTTGGTTGTAAATTCTTGCTATTCATCACTTTATTTCTTGCCACTCCCGTCTGGCCTGCATAGTTTCTGTTGAGAAATCTGCTGACAATCGTATGGGTGCTCCCTTATAGGTAACCAACTGTTTTTCTCTTGCTGCTTTTAATATTCTCTCCTTATCTTTTGCTCTTGGCATTTTAATTATGATGTGCCTTGGTGTGGTCCTCTTAGGGTTCCTATATATTGGGGTTCGGTGCGCTTCTTGGACTCCTAAGTCAATTTCTTTCAGCAGGTGTGGGAAGTTTTCGGTCACTATTTCTTCAAATAGGTTTTCATTGTTTTGCTCTCTCTCTTTTTCTGGCACCCCTATAATTCGGATGTTGGCATGCTTGAGGTTGTCCCAGAGGTCCCTTACACTATCTTCAATTGTTTGGATTCTTTTAGTTTCTTGCTTTTTCAGCTGAGTGGATTTTACCTCTTTGTATTTCAAATCTTTAACTCGGTTCTTGGGGTGCTCTAGAGTACTTTCAGGTCTTTGTATAATAATTTTTATTTCAGTCAGTGTATGCTTAATTTCTGGTTGGTCCTTTTTCATATCCTTGAGAGTCTTGATCATATCCTTGTAGGTCTCATTTATTTCCTTGTAGGACTCATTCATTTCCACATTAGTCTTGTTCATTTCCTTGCAGGTCTCGTTCATATCCTTGAGGGTCTCGTTCATTTCCTTGTAGGTCTTGCTTATTTCCTTGTAGCTCTCGACCTTTTCTAGGAGCCTCTTGAGAAGCCCTATAACTGTGGTTTTGAATTCCATGCCCAGTCGTTTTTTTTCCCTCCATTTCTTTCACATCTGATTTCTTTCCATGTCTCTGCATGGTGGTTGCTTCCCTGAGTTGGTCAATTAGCTTTGTGTGGTAGACGTCCTCCAAGCGACAGTGGCTCAGTTTCCCCAGTTACCTGCGGTGGATATGGGTTGCACAGTCTTGTTGAAGTTAAGTTCAGTTTAATCGTTGTTAGCACTTGGAGGGGTTGACCTCCAGACCAATTGTCTGTGAAGTTCAGCTGTGCTCAGGTTGGATGGACGGAATCTCTGGGCCAAGCAGACTGCATCAGCTCTGCCCTATGCAGCCCCAGGGATTCTGTGCCGGGGGCAATGGCCACCAGCACCTCTGAGTGAGAGCCACTGCTGAGCTCCACCGGCTGCTGGAGAATTTAGACTCTCCCCAAATGAGTCTGCACACCCAACGTCTCACCCAGGGTCATAAAACAAAGCAGTCTGACGGTTTCCTGAATGAAAGAGCAAGTCACGAGCGCTGTCTGTACGGTCAGGCAGCTGCGCTGTTCCCAAGTTCATGCACACTCCACACAAGCTCACCTTCTCCACAAGCCGGCAGACCCCTGCAGCACCCAAGCTTCAGCGTGCCCTCCCACTGTCCATTTTTTACCCTGTATAATAGTGGGTTCCCTGGACTTTGCCCGGAGATGGGGGATCCGTCCAGTGGGACGTCTTTGTCTCCCCCGTTCGAGAAAACTGGCCAGTTTTCAGTCGCCCACCCTATCCGCTGGCATGCGCTCCTCCAAACCTCTCTCCGCGCGTATCTTCAACGCTTACTGCCACCGCTCCTCCGAGTCACAGTGTCTTATCTTCACTTTTATTTGTGGAATTTTCACTCAGCCAGCTTTCTGGTGATTCTGGATGGTGTTTGTTCTTTAGTTAAGTTGTATTTTTAAAATTGCTGTGTATGACGGAAAGATAGGTGTTTTACCTATGCCACCATCTTGGTTCTCCCAACACCCTTTCTTGATAAAAACTCTCAACAGGATGGGAATAGAATGATCATACCTCAACATAATAAAAGCTATATATGATAAACCCACAGCAAATATCATATTCAATGGGCAAAAACTACAAACATTTCCCCTAAGAACAGGAACAAGACAGGGATGCCTACTCTCACCAATCCTGTTTGACATAGTACTGGAAGTATTAGCCATTGCAACTATACAAAAAGAAGAAATAAAAGGCATCCAAATTGGAAAAGAATAAGTAAAGCTATCCTTACTTGCAGATGACATGATATTGTACATAAACAACCTAAAAGATTCCAAAAAACCCCTAATAGACTTAGTAAATGAGTTCAGCAAGTTTTGTTGCAGGATACAAAATTAATGGCAAGAAACCTATTGCATTTCTATATAGTGAACTTACAGAAAGAGAGACTAAAAAAGCAATCCCATTTACCATCACACCAAAAAAATTAAGATACCTAGGAATAAACTTAACTAAGGAGGTAAAAGGACCTATTCACAGAAAACTACAGGACACTGAAAAAAGAGATAGAGGAAGACATAAACAGGTGGAAGAACATACCATGTCCATGGATTGGGACAATCAACATCATTAAAATGTCCATGCTACCCAAAGCAATCTATAAATTTAATGCACTCCCCATTAAAATACCAATGGCATATTTCACAGACCTAGAAACAACTCTCCAAAAATTCATCTGGAATAAAAAAGACTCCGAATAGCCACAGCAATCCTGAGAAAGAAGCACAAAGTCGGTGGGATTTCAATACCAGATTTCAACCTGTATTACAAAGCTACTGTTCTCAAAACAGCCTGGTACTGGCACAAGAACAGACATATAGACCAATGGAATAGAATAGAGAATCCAGATATCAACCCAAATCAATATCCTCAATTAATATTTGACAAAGGAGGCATGAACATATAATGGAGTCAAGACAATCTCTTCAATAAATGATGTTGGAAAAATTGGACAGATACATGCAAAAAAAAAAAAATGAAACTAGAGCACCAACTTACATCATACACAAAAATAAACTCAAATGGATACAGGACTTAAACATAAGACGGGAAACCATAAAAATATTAGAGGAATCCACAGGAAGAGAAATCTCAGACATATGCTGAAAGAACTTCTTCACTGATAACTGTTCCTAGGGCAATGGAAGCTAAAGAGAGAATAAACAAATGGGACTACATCAAAATAAAAAGCTTTTGCGCAGCTAAAGAAACCATCAGCAAAACAACAAGAAAACCCACTGTATGGGAGAAATTTGCAAATGTTATCAGTGATACATGTTTAATCTCAAGCATCTGCAGGCAACTCATACAACTTAATGAAAGGAGGACAAATGATCCAATAAAAAAATGGGCCACGGACCTAAATAGAATCTTTTCGAAAGAAGAGAAAAGGAAGGCCCAGAGACATATGAAAACCTGCTCAAAGTCACTAATTATCTGAGAGATGCAAATCAAAACAACAATACAGTACCGTCTCACAAAGGTCAGATGGCTTTCATCAACAAATCAACAAACGACAAGTGCTGGCGAGGATGCGAAGAAAAAGAAACCCTTGTGCAATGCTGGTGGGATTGCAGACTGGTGCAGCCACTGTGGAGAACAGTATGGAGTTTCCTCAAAAAATTAAAAATGGAGACTGGCTGCTCTGAAAAGCCATCTTTGCATTGTTCCTGTGGCTTCCTCTCAGCTCGCTGCAACCACCTCCGCTGTGCACCGCCTCCACTGCTGCAGACTCAGGCAGCTCCTTCGCCAGAGTCCTCCAACTCTCGCTTTTTTTTTTTAAAGAAAATCCTCTGCATAGGATCACGGGCGTGCCCCACCATGTCAGACACTGGACACCAGCTTCGAGATCACCACCAAGGAGTTAAAGGAGAAGAAGGAAGTTGTGGAGGAGGCAGAGAATGGAAGAGATGCACCTGTGAATGGAAATGCTAATGAGGAAAATGGGGAGCAGGAGGCTGACAATAAGGTAGATCAAGAAGAGGAAGAAGGAGGGGAGGAGGAGAAGGAAGAAGAGGAAGGTGATGGTGAGGAAGAGGATGGAGATGAAGATGAGGAGGCTGAGGCAGCTACAGGCAAACAGGCAGCTAAAGATGATGAGGATGACGTTGACACCAAGAAGCAGAGGACTGATGAGGATGACTAGACAGCAAAAAAAGGAAAAGTTAAAGGCCTGTCCACCCACCTCTGGGCTGTGCCACCTGCAGATGACACACTCTTCACCACCCAACCAAAACCACAATGGGAATTTGCAACACGGGAGAAAAAAGAGAACCAAAACTTCCAAGGCCCTGCTTTTTTCCCTTTAAAAGTACTTTAAAAAGGAAAATTTGTTTGTATTTTTTATTTACATTTTATATTTTTGTACATATTGTTAGGGGGTCAGCCATTTTTAATGATCCTGGGATGACCAAACCAGCCTTTGGAGCATTCTCTGTCCTACTTCCGACTTTACTTATGGTGTGACCATGTTCATTATAATCTCAAAGGATAAAAAAAAAAAAAACCTTGTAAAAAAAGCAAAAACAACAACAACAACAACAAAACAATCTTATTCCGAGCATTCCAGTAACTTTTGTATGTACTTAGCTGTACTATAAGTAGTTGGTTTGTATGAGATGGTTAAAAAGGCCAAAGATAAAAAGATTTCTTTTTCCCTTTTTTTGTCTATGAAATTGCTGTTTATTTTTTTGGCCTGTTTGATGTATGTGTGAAACAATGTTATCCACAATAAACGGGAATTTTATTTTGCTAAGTTGTTCTAACAAACAAACAAACAAAAAATTAAAAATGGAATGCCCATTTGACCCAGTGATCCCACTTCTAGGAATATATCCCAAGAAACTAGAAACGTGAATTAGAAAGGATATATGCACCCCTATGTTCATAGCAACACAATTTACCATAGCTAAGATTTAGAAACAGCCTAAGTGCCCATGAGCAGATGAGTAGACTAAAAAACTGTGGCACATCTAGACAATGAAATACTATGCTGCAGTAAAAAAGAAGGAGCTCCTACCATTTGCAACAACATGGATGGAGCTGGAGAGTGTTATGCTAAGTGAAATTAGCCAGGCAGAGAAAGATAAATATCACATGATCTTACTCATTTGTGGAATATAATGAACGGCATAGACTGATGAACAAGAACGGATTCAGCCGAACCGGTTTGGCTCAGTGGATAGAGCGTCGGCCTGCGGACTGAAAGGTCCCAGGTTCGATTCTGGTCAAGGGCATGTACCTTGGCTGAGGGTACATCCCCAGTTGGAGATGTGCAAGAGGCAGCGGATAGATGTTTCTCTCCCATCGATGTTTCTGACTTTCTATCCCTCTCCCTTCCTCTCTGTGAAAAGTCAATAAAATAGATTAAAAAAAAAAAGAACGGATCCAGTGACTGAGAAAAGTCCATCAGAATGTCAAACCTCAGGGTCAATGGGAGGGGGATGGCGGGAATAAGGGGGAAAGTCAATATATTTGACCTCTTGAACTAAGGTAAGTAATTTGTGTTTTTATATCCCTGACAAAGTTTATATAAAGGTATAAAAAAGTTGGCAGCTAGTTTGAGATTGAATTGACATGGCCTAGAGCTTGTCATCTCCTATGGATACCAGTCCTTAGGCTAGGCCCCCTTTAACCTCCTGTGACACCATAACACCCTTACATGATATTATTCTACAATGTCATTATAATTTTTGATATTTTACAATAGCATATTGTAAAGTTTCCCAAAGAAACTTACAAACTAATTCTTTGAATGTTTGGCAGCAATTTAAAAAAGGGCAGGAAAGGAATTAATCCCTTTCAAAAGGAATTAAGGCACTGGGAAGGCACTTGAGCATTCTGTATTGGCCCCTCTTGCCCTTTTTGCCAAGAGGGACCCTCTTCTCACAATCTAAGTGCACACAGCTGTTGCCTGAGCTTTCAGTTCAAGCTATGGTTGAAATCTCTGGGTGGCTGGCACCATGGCTCTGTCTCTTGACCAATGGTGTGAGCTGGGCTCTCCCTGGAGAAGAAACCTGAGTCCCTCGAGATATGTGATCAGTAATGGGTCCCTGCCAGCAGGCAGTAGGCGAGGAGATCCCAAGGCAGGCACTAGGCGTGGAGGCCACAGGGGCATAGACTACCAAGGAGACAGAACTGAGCCTTACAACACCCTGCTTGGCCCTAGAGGATGGCTGGTTAGCCATAGATGGGTAAGATTCCTCAGGGAAGGAACAACCTAAGACAGGCACAGTAACAGAGGGGCCAACAGGAGAGAACTAAAAGGTCAACAGAGTTGGAGCACAGACCCTCACCCCCTAACCTTGCAGGGGCCTGAACTCTCACCCCTTCTGAGGGAGGTCTCCTACCCCCAGGGCTTCTTCCCTTCCCACGCACAGCTCAGATCAGGATCCAGGTTACAGACAGAGACTCAGCCAGCAACAGCTGCCTTATATCTAAATCTAGTCTAGTACCAGGAATGTTCAGGGCCTACTCAAGAATGCAAATAATCCTTTCCACTAATATTTACAAGGTAAACTAAGATTATTGCTTGAGTATTAAATTTGACAGCAAAATAGTAGTCAAGTTTTCAGATTAATTTAAATTGGCCAAGTGAAATAAGTGAATACTCAAGAAAATTTAAGTGTACTGGACAAAAAGCTGTTGCTAAAATATTAACTACATTTTTCATTAGTAGTTCATCTCATTGTAGAAATGCCTAACATGCAAAGAACCTAAAGCAGTCATATTTTTGTGCAAAAATTAAAATTTGAAGTTACCAAGACTGGAATATAAAATTTCCAAAGCCTCCATTAATCAAAAAAAAGGGGGGGGGATAGTGGGGTAATATCATGTAAGGGAAAATATCCTGTAAGTAAATTACATCTAGAAAATTCTGACTCCAGAAAATTAATTTCTATTTGTAATGCCAACAGCAGGACACCCATGAAAAACACACATGGTGTCCAAATAAGCCAAAGGAAAATCATCTGGGCAAAAATAAAAAGAATTCCAAGTCTAATTTACAGAAAAGTTCCCTTTATTCATTTTTGGTCAAGAATATGTTTGTATATTTTCAGAAAAGAACTCCAAGACCATATGGATTCCTGCAACAAAGAGGAACTGTCAGGTCTGTTCCAACCGCAAGGATAGTCCAGAGATGAAAGACACTGACAACACCTTGCCATGATAGCAGTCAGCAGCTGTGTGTTGCTGCAAGTGGCCCAGGACCAAACCAGAGAGGGTGGGACCTGCATTGCCACCATATGTCCATCATCCAGATACTATTGCTGACATGTACACATAAGGAACTATTTGACATTGAAACTGGGACTCAGAACAGTTGGACATTGAAACTGAGACTCAAACATTTTTTGTTCTTATACATTTATTTCCAGTATGCAGATGCAAGATCTTTTTAAAGAAAAGAAACAGGGGCAAAAGATTGATACAGAGGCAAAGAAGCATTGAACAGACTGTCAAACTACAGGGGGAAGGCAGGGGATGGTGGGGGGTGGGCTGTAAGAGATCAACCAAAGGACTTATATGCATGCCTATAAGTATAACCAATGGATATAAGACACTGGGGCAGGGGGGCAAGTGAGGGCATGTGCTGGGGGTAGGAGAGCCTGGGGTGAGGACAATAGGGTGAAAAAAAGAAAACATATATACTACTATTTGTAAAACTTTAAAGGAAAAAAAAGTCTATTATTGTATCCATGCATGTATTGCCAACTGACTTTTATTTTTTATTTTTACAAAGCTAGCAAAGTCATTAAGTAGGGAAACAATAATCTTTTTTAACAATTGGTGTTAAAACAACTGAATGTCCAAAAGTAAAATAAATAAATTAATGAATAAATGAATGAATGAATAAATAAATAAATGAATAATAATTTAAAAAGACTGTATTCTGTGTTTGAGGCCTGGGCCCCAGGATGGCCATCTCAGCCCCGCCATGAAGGTCTGTTACCCAGATATAGGCTGAGCACCAGATGGAGTTCTGGGTGCTGGGAAAGAGGTCTGGTCATTTAGAGGCACTCTGGGCCCAGGAGGGATGTTTGGTTCATGGGCAGGAGCTCTGGATCATGAAATGTTTGTCTGGACCAGCCTGAGTATTTCTACCTCAATAAAGATCTAGGCACTGGGTTCTAGCCGGGGCCCCTGAATGGCCTTTGGGTCTTCGTCATAAAGGTCTGGACCCTGATGTAGGTCTCAGCCCCAGGAGGAGGCTTGGGTCCTGGCAGGGCTGATGGGGCCCCGTAGGACTGTCTGGGCCCAAGGAGGAAGGTTTAGTCCAGGGGTAGAACCTCTGAATCATGAAATGGTGGTCTGAAACAGCTTATATATTTGGATGCCAATAAAACACTTGACTCTAGTGTGGGTCCCCGGAATGGCCATCTAGTCCTCATCATAATTGTCTGGGACCCTGATGTAGGTCTGAGCCCCAGGAGGAGGCCTGTGTCCTGAGAGGGCTGTTTGGGCCCCAGAGAGCTGTATGGGCCCAGGGCAGAGATTTGGGGCAGTGGCAAAACCTCTGCATTATATAGACGTGGTTATCATTACTGTGGAAATCTGGACCCTGATAAATGACTATACACTGTGTTGGAGGTCTGGGCCTCATGATGGCATTTTAGGGCCCTGGCATGAAGGTCTGGAATCAGGATGTAGCTCTGTGCCACGGACTGGGGTCCTGAGAGGGTACGCACCAGAAAGAGGTCTCCGCACCAGGGGGAGGTCTGGTGCCTGAGCTGGGCATCTGGGTTATGGAATGAAGGTCTGGACTATGGATGATGATCTGGTCCCCTTATTCAAGACTGGATTCTTTGTTTTAGGCCTGGAACCCAGAATGACTTTCTAGGATACACCATGAATGTATGGGACCTGGGTGTAGGTCTGAGACCCAGAAGGAAGTCTGGACCCTGGGAGGGAGGTTTGGGCACTAGACAGCTATCTGGTCCCAGGCCAGAGGTTTGGGTCAGGGACGTGACCTCCGGATTATGAAATGGTGGTCTGCACTACTGTGGATGTCTGGATCCCATTATAGGACTAGGCACTGTGTTTGAGGTCTGGGCCCCGAAATGGCCTTCTGGGCCCTACCATGTTGTCTGAGAACAGGATGTAGGTGAGCCCAGGATGTAGGTGTGGGTCCTGGGAGGGAGGTGTAGTCACTAGGGGGTGCTCTGGACTCATGAGGGAGGTTTGGGTCAGGGGCAGGTTCTCTGTATCAGCAAATGGTGGTTTGGACCAACCTGGATATTTCAAACCCAATAAATCCCTAGGCATTGGCTTCTAGTCTAGGCCCATGAAATGGCTTTCAGGTCTTCCGCATAATAGTCTGGGACCCCAATGTAGTTCTGAGCCCCAAGAGGAGACCTGGATCTTGGGAGGAATGATGGGGTCCCATAAGGCTGTCTGGACCCAAGGAGGGAGGTTTGGATCAGGGGCAGGACTTCTGGATTGTGAAATGGTGGTCTGGATTAGTCTGGTAATTTGGACCCTAATAAAAAAAAACCTAGTCACTGGGTTCTAGAGCGGGTCCCTGGAATGGCCTTCAGATCCTCACCATAAAGATATGGGATTCGAATATAGGTCTGAGCCCCAGGAGAAGGCCTGGGTCCTGGGAGGGTTGATTGGGCCCAGGTCCAAGGTTTGGGGCTGAGGAAGGACCTCTAGGTCATGTCGTGGTGGTCTTCACTACTGTGGATGTGGATAGAGATCATGCCCCTGATTCAAGACTGAATTCTGTGTTTGAGGTTTGGGCCCCAGGATAGACTTCTTGGCCCTGCCATGAAAATATGGGATCTGGATATAGGTCTGAGCCCCAGATATAGTTCTGGGTGCTGAGAGGGAGGTATGGTCACTAGGGTGCGCTCTAGTCCCAGGTCAGAGGTTTGGGGCAAGGGCAGAACCTCTCAATCATATAATGGTGCTTTGCTCTACTGTGGAGGTTCAGACCCCTATACACTGAGTTGGAGGTCTGGGCCTCAGGAGGGCCTCAGGATGGGCTCAGACCCGGAAGTAGGTCTGAGTCCAAATTGGAGGTCTGGGTTCTGGGAGGGAGTTTTGGGGACTAAAGGGCTGTCTGGGCCCAGGGTGGATGTTTGGGTGTGGGGCAGGATCTTCGGATCATGAAATGGTAGTCTGCACTACTGTGGATGTCTGGAACCGATTATAGCACCAGACAGTGTTTTCAAGGTCTGGGCTCCAGATTTGTTTTCTAGGCGCCACCATAAAAGTATGGGACCTGGATATAGGTCTGACCCCAGATGTAGGAATGGGTGCTGAGAGGTAAGTCTGGTCACTAGGTTTGGGATGTAGGACTGAACCCCAGCAGGAGCTAGGGTCCTAGGAGGGCTGATTAGGTACTGGACAATTGTATGGGTCCATGGTGAATGTTTTGGGCAGGGGCATGTCCTCTGGATCATGTAATAGTGGTCATCTGCACAACTGTGGATGTCTGAAACCTGATAAATGACTATACACTGAGTTTGAGGTCTAGGCTTCCGGATGGCATTTTCGGATCCTGATATGAAGTTTTGAGACAGGGATGTGGATCTGAGTTCCAAGTGATTGTTTGTGTTGTGGGAGGAGGTTTGGGCACTAGAGGGCTGTCTGGGGATAGGGCGAAGGTTTGGGTCAGGGGCAGGACTTCTGAATCATGAAATGGTGGTCTACACTACTGTGAATGTTTGCACCCCATTATAGTACCAGACACTGTGTTTGAGGTCTGGGCCCTAGAATGGCTTCTGGGCCCTGAATGAGGTTCTGGGACCAGGATGTAGCTCTGAGCCCTGGACTAGTGTTGGGCTTGGGAGGGCGGTTCTGGCCAGGGAAGGAGATATGGGCCCCCGGGGGAGGTCTGGTGCCTGTGCTGGACATCTGGGTTATGGAATGGGAATCTGGACTACACATGGAGAACTGGTCCCCTGATTGAAGACTGTATGCTGTGTTTGAAGCCTGGGCCTTGGTATTGCCTTCACAGACCAGCCATGAAAGTTGGGACCCTGAACCCCAGATGTAGGTCTGGAGGCTAAGAGGGAGGTCTGGTCACTAGGGGGTGATCTGAGACCAAGAAGGAGATTTGGGTAAGAAGCAGGACCTCTGAATCATAAAATGGTGGTCTGCATTACTGTGGATGTCTGGCCATAGGACTAGAAACTGTATTCAAGGTCTGGGCCCTGGAATGGCTTTCTGGGCCTTGCCATGAGGGTCTGGGATCTTGATGTAGGTCTGAGGCCCGGCTGGAGGTCTGGGTCCTGGAAGGATGGTTCTGGCCAGGGAGGGAGGTCTGGGCCCTGGGGGGTTGGGGGGGGGGCGGGGAGTCCGGTGCCTGAGCTGGACATCTGTTTTATGGAATGGTCATCTGGACTACATCTGAAACCCTGATTCAAGACTGGATTCTTTGTTTAGGCCTAGGCCCTAAAATGGCCTTTTGGGCCCTGCCATAAAGTTCTGGAACCCAGATCTATTTCTGAGCCCCAGATGTAGGTCTGGGGGCTGGGAGGGAGATCTGGTCACTAGGAGACACTTTGGGATCAGGAGGGAGGTTTGGGTCAGGGACAGGACCTATAAATCATGAAATGTTTGTCTGGACAAGCCTGGATATTTCAACTTCAATAAAGGTCTAGGCATTGGGTTCTAGTCTGGGCTCCTTGAATGGCTTTCGCGTCCTTACCATAAATGTTTGGGACCCTGATGTATGTGTGAGCTCCAGGAAGAGGCCTGAGTTCCAGGAGTGCTGATCCGGCCGTGGTGGGCTGTCTGGGCCCAAGGAGGGAGGTTTGGGTCAGGGTCAGGACCTCTGGATTATGAAACGGTGGTCTGGGCTAGCCTGGATATTTGGACCCCAATAAAGGACTAGGGACTGGATTCTATTGTGGGCCTCCGGAATGGCCTTCAGGAACTTGCCATAAAGATCTGTGACCCAAATGTAGGTCTGAGCTCCAGGAGGAGGCTTGGGTCCTGAGAGGGCTGTATGGGCTCAGGTCAGAGGTTTGGGGCTGGGGCAGGACCTCTGGGTCATGTAGTGGTGGTCTTTACTACTGGGGTTATCTAGACCTCGATAAATACAATGAGTTAGAAGTATGGAACTCAGGTGGTGTTTTGGGGCCCCAGGATGAAGGTCTGGGACCCGCCTGTAGGTTGGAGGTTTGGGCACTGGAGGGCTCTCTGGTCATAAGGCGAAGATTTGAGTGAGGTGCAGGACTTCTGGATTATGAAATATGGTCTGCACTACTGTGGATGTCTGGACCCCATTGTAGGACTAGACACTGTTCAAGGTCTGGCCCCAGAATGGTCTTCTGGGCCCTGCCATTAGGGTCTGGGACCCGGATGGAAGTGTGGGTTCTGGGAGGGCAGTTCGAGCCAGGGAGGCAGGTCTGTGCCTCGGTTGGGGGTGGGGAGAGTCTGGTATCTGTGCTGGACATCTGGTTATAGAATGGTCATCTGTACTACAGATAGAGATCTGGAACCCTGATACAAGACTGGATTTTGTGTTTAGGCCTGGGCTCCAAGATGGCCTTCTCAGTCCCACCATGAAGTTCTAGGACCCGGCTTTATTTCTGAGCCCTAGATATAGGTGTCCGTGGGTTCCAGTGTGGGGCCCAGAATACCCTCCTGTTCCTTGCCATAATTGTCTGGGACCCCAAAGTATGTCTGAGCCCCAGGAGGAGGCCTGGGACCTGGGAGGGTTGATCAGACTCCAGACTTCTGTATGGGCCCAGGGCTGCAGTTTGGGGCAGTGGCCAAACCTCTGGATCATGTAGTGGTGTCTGGACCCTGATAAATGACTATCACTAAGTTGGAGGTTTGGGCCTCAGGATGGCATTTTGGGGCCCTGGTATGAAGTTCTGAGACCAAGATTTAGTTCTGAGCCCCAGATGGATATCTTAGTCCTTGTAGAGAGATTTGGGCACTATAAGGCTGTCTGGGGCCAGGACAGAGGTTTGGGTCAGGGGCACAACATCTGGACCATGAAATGATGGTCTGTACTACTGTGGATGTCTGGATCCTGTTATAGGACCAGACACTGTGTTAAAAGTCTGGGCCCTGGAATGGCCTTCTTTGACCTGACTGATGGTCTGGGACTAGGATGTAGATGATGGGAGAGTGGTTTTGGCCAGGGAGGGAGATCTGGGCCCCAGGGGGATGTCTAGTGCCAGAGATGGACATCTGGGTTATGGAATGGTCATCTGTACTACAGATAGAGATCTGGTCCCCTGATTCAAGATTGGATTCTGTGTAACAGGCCTGGGCTGCTTCGCCATGAAGTTCTGGGACCTGGATGTAGGTCTGAGCCTTGGTTGGAGGTCTGGGTCCTGAGAGGATGGTTTGGGCCAGGGAGGGAAGTCTTTGCCATATATGTTCTCCCCAGCCTCCTGGGGAGAGGGCACTGGTGGGGAGGTCTGGTACCTCATGTGGACATCTGATTTATGAAGTTGTGGTCTGTGTTATGGAAAGTACCATAAACACACACATACAGAAAACACACACACACACACAAGAGGGAGAAGAAAATACCATAAATGCACACACACACACACAAATAAGAGGGAGAAGAAAATACCATAAATGCACACACACACATACAGGAGGAAGAAGGAAATAGCATAAACATACACACACACATAGGAGGGAGAAGGAAAGTACTGTAAACACTCACACCCACACATAGGAGGGAGAAGGGAAGTACTGTAAACACACACACACACACACACACACACACACACACACATAGGAGGGAGAAGGGAAGTACCATTAACACACACACACACACACACACACACTCATAGGAAGGAGAAGGAAAGTACAATAAACAAAAACACACACACACACACACAGGAGGGAGAAGGGAAGTACCATAAACACACACACACACACACACACACACACACACACACTCCCACACATTGGAGGGACCAGCTTATGTAACTGGACAACCAAGGAGTCTGGGCTGCCTGTATCTACTTGAGCCAATTAAGGAGAAACAGGGATGAATCATAAGAGTGTTTATTTATCCACAAAATCTGCTCAACCTCTCCCCATAAGCCAGCTGCTTATATTGGGTAAATGGACAAGGGATACATAAAAAAGTGAGAATCACAGGTTTGGGGAGGTAGGCACAGTATAATTATTACAGACTAGTGGCCCGGTGCATGAAATTCATGCATGAAGGAGGGGGATGTCTCTCAGCCCAGCCTGCATCTGCTCCAATCAGGGACCCCTTCAGGGATGTGTGACCCCTAACCACTTCTGCTTACCTGCCTGATCGCCCCTAAGTGCTCCCCTGCTGGCCTGATTGCTCCTAACTGCCTCTGCCTTGCCCCACACCTGGGACCCAGGCTTCCCTCCCTCTGGCCAGCTATAGGCACCCAGGACCTGGGCCAGTTTCACTCAGGCAGGCTGCAGTCACAGGCAGCCACAGGCACCCAGAAGAACCACAGCGCATGCTGCCTAACCCCAGGGCCGAAAAGGGCCCCCGCCCCTCTATATGCCTGCCTGGCCGAGTCCCACTACTCTGACTGCCGTGGCTTAAAGAACTTTGCCATATATGTTCTCCCCAGCCTCCTGGGGAGAGGGCGTGAGCTGAGAAACTGGAGATGCTGCAGCCCTGCTGAGGACGCGCCTTCCTCAGCATCTCCAGAAGCCGGAGCACCGGTTGGAAGGCTCCCTGCTCGGATCCTGGCCTGAGGAGGTGGAGAGTCACGGAGTGTGTGTGGTCCTTGGGGAAAGGGTGACCTTACTGGACTCGCACACACTGTCACTGACAAGGGCATAAGGTCATGGAGACTGAAGGAGCAGAGAAATGCATCCAGAACTGGGGGGTCCCGTGCCAACCCAGCAGGCGGGCGCCTCTCCAACAGCACACCTCGCAGACTGTGTGCCCCACAGCCCCAGACAGGCCTCCTGCAGCGCCCCCACCTGGGGAGCGCATGCACGCTGCAGGGCTGCCACCTCTGGGTCCCAGGCGCCCACCTCAACCCGCCCCTCCGCGGGGCCACGTCTCCCGCAGGCCTCGCAGGCCTTGCTTCCTGTCTTGCTAGCCATGCCCCCTGCTCCTGATTGGCTGGTAGCATAGCCAATCAGGAGCCAAGGTAGGTCAAATTTGCTTGGTACCCTTTTATTAGATAGGATTCCAAGTAATAAGGGCTAGGGGGTGGCAGAGGGCTGGCACCTGGTAGTGCCCTGGTGCCAGATTACAGGCAATTGGGGCTGATGGTTACAAAGGGCAGGCACCTCCAGGCCTGGATTGTTTTAGCCTCAAGGTTATAGATCTTTCCATAATGATAGGCTGTTTTCAGAAAAGGGGGATGGAGCGCATTCCAATGTTAGCTCCAGGGCATACAACTCTAGGCCAGGTTAGAATGTGCTTTCTCTAATCAGAAAAGAATGATCACGGTCATCAGAGCATGATAAACATTTCTTATAATATTAGCTAGTCCCCGATATTCTACTTCTGCCCCAACAATAGTACCCTGAACAAGCCTGACTTCCTCTGATCTGTAAGCTAAGTAGTGCCAGGCCAGGTTAGCGCTTGGGTGGTAGATCACCTGGGAATTCCGGGTGCTGCAAGCTGTTTTCCCCAAGAGATAGCCACCCACCCCCACAGGCACATGAGCTAGCTACATGCCTGAAACCTGGTGGCCAGGGCCAAGATGCCTGGTGGCTGGACCCAGGGTGCCTGTGTCTCTTGTTCCCAAGGAATTTTTTCATGCCTCCTACCATTGGGCCTTCCCTCAGGAACTGTGGCATCCTGTTGTATGCCACCATTCCCACCCTCTTCCTGCCATTCTATGAAAATCCCTCCACCTCACACTCTGGTTGTTGCCCATCCTCTCCCCTCCTCCCTTGGAGGGGTGGAGGGAACACCAGACTACTCTGATCATCAGGCCCCAGGGGGGGACCTCTCACTGATCATGGCCCCTAAATAGGAAAACATGTGGACCACCTTACAGAGGGTAGTCTCTTACCTAGGCACACCCAGATAGAAGCCCAAAGCATTTTAATGGGGACCTCGTGCCATGAAAAGGGGTTACTGAGTGAAGCCCTGATGCTATGGAGGGAGGCAGTCCCCAACCTGCAATAGGAACCCCGATCCCCTGTCCAAAGGCTCGTGCCACCCCTCACCCTCTGGGGGCTCCATCCTGTCCCGTTGGGGAGGGTAAACTCTACTGCACCACCCAGGGAATTCCACTCCCTAAGGAGGTGCCCTCCTGCACCCTTTGGAAGCTCAGAATTCGGACTGGGGGCAGCTAAAGGGCTCAGCTAGAGATCTAGTCCCAGCATGGTCAGGGGTTGGGATAACCAGCTCTGCCTGGGGGCCAAGGGTCGAGGGTCCCGAGGCCAGGGTTGTGTACTTGGGGCTCATGGAGACCATTGCCAGCATCTTGGGCCAGAATGCCCTGAATACCCCCTGTCTCCTCTGATCTAGGAAGCTAAGCAGGATCAGGCCTGGTTAGTGCTTGGATGGGAGACCAACTGGGAACACAGGGTGCTGTTGGCTTTTTTGCCCCTGGATGCCCACCCTCCCACCACAGACACACAAGCTAATATGAATAGCAGCCCTATCCAGGGTCTTGGTGTCTCTTTTTCCAAGGGTATGCCACGCCAGCCCAGCCCCATGAGGCCACCCCTCTGGAACTGTAGCTCACTGCAATTGGCCACCATACCTGCCCCCTTGCTGTAACTCTGTGAAATGCCCACTGACCCCCAACCTCCAACTCCTGCTCAGGGGAACAGCCCTGTGTCTCCCCTCTGCCCCTTGGCAGTGTGGAGAGAACCCCATTGCTAGTTTGGAAACCAGCACCGCTCAGTGCCCCTCTGAGGGCCACCGCCAATTAGGAAATATGTCTCCTGATTTATAAAGGCACGCCTCCATTAGAGAGGGTCTTCTACCCCCGCATGCCTGAAAGGAAGCCTGAAGCTCTGCTCTGGGGACCTGAAACCCCCAAACAGGGGGAACTGAATGAAACCTTGATGCTATGGAGATGCTAAAAGATGCTAAGAGAACCCAACACACATGATGGATGGCAGGTGCCCCCCTCACCTCCCACCATACCCAGTTGGGGTGGGCACCCCTTTCCGCACCACCCAGCAAATCCACCTCCACAGGCGGTGACCTCCTGCACCCTTGGAAAATTCAGAAGTTTGGTAGGGGGAAGTTAATGTGCTCAGCAAGAGATCTGGTCCCAGTGAGGGGATGGAGGGGGACAATGGTAGCACCAGTCCCATGTGGGGGCCGAGGGCTGTGGGGCTGGTAGCCCTACAAGGCTCTTGGGGCTCTAGAGGCATCCTCCAGCATCTATGACCACACTGCTCTGAATACACCAAATCTCTTTTGATCCCTGAAGCTAAGCTGGGTCAGACCTGGTTAGTGCTTGGATGGCAGACCATTGGGAATACCTGGGCTGTAGGCTTTTTTGTTGCAGAGATGGTCACTTGCCCTTCATAGGAACACAGGCCCACAAACCGGGTGGCCAAATCCTAAGTGCCAGTGTATCTTGTTCCCATGGAATTTCTCCACACCTCTGACCACTGTCTCAAGGGGCCTTTCTCTAGAACTATCCTGCCCTGTTGGAAGCCACTATGTTTGCCCCTTTCCTGCCATTCTGTGAAACACCCTACCCCCTGTTCCCCAACCACCACCCTGTGGAGTGAATCCACCTCTCCCTACCTCTCCTTGGAGGTGTGGAGAGAACCACAAGCCTACTCTTGTAACTGAGACCAGCTTGAGCCACCCCTCAACCACCGCCCTCAAACACAGAAATGCATTACCCCGCTTATGGAGGGCACCACTCAATTAGAGAAATTGTCTCTTACCACGGTGTACCTGGGTGGAAGCCCTCAGTGCTTCTCTAGGGACCCAGCACCTCAAAACAACCAGAATGGAATGAATATTTGCTGATGTGGAGGGAGGTAATCCCCAAACTGCTAAGGGCATGCACCCAACCAAAGTCCAGTGCTGCCCTTCACCTTCTGCCATCCCTCAGTTGCTCTGTACTACTCAGATGGGGAGGGCACCCCATCCTGAGCTGCCCATAGAATTCCACCACCCAATGAGGTGCCCTCCTCCACAGTTGGGAAGCTCAGAAGATGGACAGGGGGAAGCTAAAATGCTCAGCTAGAAATATGGTTGGGGCTCCTGGAGGCTGCCTCATATGTCTTTGGCCATAGCACCCAGAAAACACATGATTGCCTCTTAGCCAGGCCTGCTAAGCAAGGACAGGCCTGGCTAATATATAGATGGGAGACCACCTGGGAGTAGCGGGTGTTGTAGCCTTTTTTTGTCCTAGAGAGGGTGTCCGGTGACACCTCTAGTAGGGTGGCACTTACAGTTGTGGCCTTTGAGAGATCTGCAGTTCTGAAAGAGCAGGGTAGGCAAGTACAGGGGGTGTCATGGAAGTGTGTTGGTACTGGGAGCTCTGTCTGTGGCAGAGAAAAAGCTTGGGAGTGGGAGCCTGGGGTGTCACAGTAGTTTGTGAGCAGTGGAAGATGTGAAGTGTGACACAGGAGTGTGGGTAGTGGTAGATCTGAAGGTGTAACCGTAGTGTGTGGATAGCGAGAGCCCTGTGTTGTCACAGTGGCACTGGGCAGTGGGGATGTTGGAGGGTTATGTTGGAATGTGGGCTGTGGAAGCCCTGTGCTGGATAGTGGACAGGGAGCACCCTTGATGGACACAGTGGAGCCATAGACTTATTGAAGTGGGAGGAACAGGAGCCCCAGGGTCACTAATGAGTGATGTGCTCAAGAGGGCTGAAGTTTTCACAGTGAGATGAGGAGAGCAAGTGTCCTCAAGTTTCACATTTGCGTGGTGATGCCAGGAGCCTTGTGGTGTCACAATGGAGAATGTGCAGTGGGGGCCCAGTGGGAAGGGGCAAAGGTGATTGTGGGCACTGCTTGTCCTAGGGCAGTGGTTGGCAAACTGTGGCTCGCAAGCTGCGATTTGTTGCTCTGTTGACTAATGAGTTTGATGACCACTGCCCTGGGATGTCACAGTGGTTGTGTTTCTGTAGGGATACCTCAGTTGTCACAGAGCAATTGGCCTTTGAGAGCCCCGAAGTATGAGTGGTGTGTAGACAGTGTGCACCTGGAGTGCTACAGTGGAGATTGGTACATGAAAGTCCTGGGTTAGGGCAGTTGGTTCTATCAGATGTTACTATGGGGTATAGGCATCTAGAAGCATCATGTGCTATTGTGGTAAATCAAATCGAGACTCCTAGTCCTATCTAATAAAAGAGTAACATACAAATGTGACAGTACCTTGGCTCCTGATTGGCTATGCTACCAGCCAATCAGGAGCAGGGGTGCGACTGGGGGCGTGGCCACGGCTTTCCTGGCCGCCAGTGAACATTTCCCTTCACGGAGTTTCACTTCAAGCCTGTGGGGAACACTTCCCTTCACACCCGCTCAGGAGGGGAACCAAGCGCTTCACACCAGCGCCAGCTGGGAACACTTTGCTTCACGCTGGTGCTGGCAGGGTGGGGAATGAAGCAGGGACCACGCCTCTGCACAGGGTGTTTTTGAGGGCCTAGCGAACCAGCGGGAGAGGCTTGGTCCTTGAAGCGTCCGTAGTGTGGGGAGGGCTGGGCCAGGACAACACCATACTTTCAAAGAAAGTTGTTTCCCACTTAAATATCCTCTGATGAGTATCTTTAAAAAAGAAGTAAATATTCAGCCATTGTCACACCTTGAAAAGTTAAGGTAATTCCTTAATATTACCTAATATCCACTGTATGTTCAAATGTCTTTGTCTCAAAGATGTCTTTCACTGTTAGTTTTGCCCCCTCTGGAGGCTACCCAAGGTCTTATTTCAGCCCTGATGTTGGGCTGCTTCCCCCGACCATAAGTTCCCAATGCACTTCCAGCCAGAGTTAAAGGGGGCTTCTTCTGCTTTTAAGACATCGCCATATCCAGTGCCTGCCAGGCCTCGGTGAAAGCACTACTCCTTAGGGCTGGGGTGCTGGGAGCTGAAGCAGAGAGGCTGTGAGGCCCAGCTCACCCAGGATGCTGGCTCCTCATCACCCCCTCCCAATTATCCTGGCCCAGCCTTCCCTATGCATACCTGCTAATGGAGAGCGTGAGGTGGTCCTGGCAGCTGGATGGGAGGCCAGCAGAGGATCTGGCCGCAGCATGAGGGAAGGGAGGCCTACACCCTCCCCTAATCCAGAGGGGCTTGACAGGGGACCACAGGCCACGCCCCCCACCCAGCAGGGCTTGACAGGGAACCTCAAGGTGCGCTTCCCGTCCTGGTGCTGGTCTAGGGTACCTCAGGCTGCTCCCCTCACCCCAGCTCCAAGCGATGGGACCTCAGGCCATGCCTCCCACCTGGTGCAGCTTGACAGGGGACTACAGGCCACACTCCCAACCCGGTAGGGCTTGACAGACACCCTCAAGGTGCGCTTCCCTCCTGTTGCTGGGTTAGGGGACCTCAGACTGTTCTTTCTACCCACCAGGGCTTGACAGGGGGCCTCAGGCTGCACTGCCACCTGGCAGGGCTTGACAGGGGACCTCAAGCAGCACCCCCAACCCGGCACAAGGTTGGGGGACCTCAGACCATACCCTCCGCCCTAGCACCAGGTCAGGGGTTCTGAGGCTGTGCCCCTCCTGCCTGGCAGGGCTTGACAGGGGACCTCAGGCTGTGCCCCCCACCCAGCAGGACTTCACAGGGGACCTGAGCATGTGCTCCTGTGCCAGTGAGGACTGACGGGAGACATGAGGCTGTGCCTCCTTCCTGGTGCTGGGCTGGGGGACTTGAGGCTGTGCTCCTCTGCCTGGTGGTGCTTGACGGGGGACCTCAGGCCATTCCCCCTACCCAGCGGGGCTTGACAGGGGATCTCAGGTTGTGTCTCCCAGTTGGTGGGACTTGATGGGGGACCTCAGGCCATGCCTCCCATTCTGGTGCTAGGCCAGGGGACCTGAGGACATGCCCTGGGGGCTTAATAAGAGTGGGACTGGTGGGGTCTGGATCTACCCCAATGTGTGTGGGGGTGCAGCTGGGTTTGGGTCTCACGTGATTTTGAGGCACATGTGAGTGAGTGGGGACTTGACTCTGGGTCCCGTGGTGCACCCCAGACTCTGACAGGAGGAAGATTTTCATATACATTTTACTAATTTTTTTTAGTCTCTGAAACTTCTATTATAGAGAAAGAGCAAATAGCAATATTAAATTATTTCCTCTAATAACCTTTTAATGTGCATGAATTTTGTGCACCAAGCCACTAGTATGTTATAATGGAATATGGGAAGTGGTTACCAAGGGATTCTCTATAGAATGTAGGCAGTGGGATAGTTGAATGTGTCAGAGAAGAGTGAGTACATTGACAGCCATGAGGAATGATATTTAAGTGTGAGTCTGAAGAGCCATTGCGAGTCACAGTGGAGCTTTGTCAGTATGTCTCCTAGGGTGTCCAAGTGGGTTTTTCAGTAAGTTTTCTTTAGTGTCACTTTAGAATGTTGGTAATGTGAGTCCAGAATGTGTTGCAAATGTGTGTGTGTAGTGGGACCTCCTGTGGTGTGACAGTGGAAAGAAGGTATTGAGATCTTATCAGATTGGCAGTGGAAGACAATAATGTCATACATAATTGTGGAAATTGCGGACTCCAGGATGTCACAGAAGACTGTTGATATCAGGCCAGTGGGAACTCTGAGGTTGTAACAGAGCAGTGTGATCAGTGGAAGACCTTGTGTGTCCAGCGTTGTGTCTGCAGAGGGAGCATTGTGTGTGTCAGTGTGTAAGGTAGGCAATGTATCCCTGGGCTGTGATGTGTTGGCAGTGAAATATCTTGGGTGTCAGAAGGGAATGTGGACAGACAGGGCCCAACCTTGTAACTGTGGAGTGATGGCATTGCCATCTCTGGAGCATCTCAGTGGAGTTTTGTGCCTGGAAACTTTGTTTTCCTTGTAGAGGGTGGCATTTGAAGTGAGGGCTTTGGGAGGGGTAGTGGGCATCCTTGCATGTCACAGGGGATTATAAAGAGTTGGATCACTGCAGTGACAACATGATTAGAGCGTGGGATACACTTTCATATCAGATAGGAGTGTGGGCAGTGGGAGACTTACATTGTCACAGTGGAATGTGTGCTATGTAAGTGCTGAATGTGTCCCTGATGTGTTTGTGCCGTGTGACATCTGGGGTATCATAGTGTAGTGTGTATTAGAAGCCCAGCAGACTCACAGTGGGATGTTGGCCATGAGGGACCCAGTGTGTTACTTGGGAGATGGAGCAGTGAGAGCCCTCAGGTAAAAAGGTAGTGTGTTGCAGGTGTACGGGGAGTGTCACAGTAAATATTGGAAGATATGGTTAATGGGTTTAAAAATGGATTCTGGCTTTTGTTTTATGGCTAAGTGGCCTTTGGTGCCTGTCTGAGCACCAAAGAGTCCCAAATTCCATTCTAGATCAAGGGCATATACTTAGCTTATGGTTTGCACCCACCTCCCATCAGGCCATGTGCTTTGGACAACCAGACGATGTGCGTCTTTCACATAGATGTTTATCTCTTTAGCTATCCCTCCTCCTTCCTGCCTCCCCCTTTCCACTGTCTCTGAAAAGCAATAAAAGTAATATCCTCAAATGATGATTTACAACAGGAAAGGATTCTGCACATTGGGACCATTGGGTGTAATAGCAGAGGGTAAGCAGTGGGAATCATGAAAGTGCCACAGTAGATATTGGCTGTGTGAGTCTTAGGATGTTAATGGAAATTATGGACAATAAGAAGCTGCAGGTTTCACTGTATAGTCAGGCCAGTGTATGTTTTGAAGGTGTCACTGTATATTGGGGTCTATGGGCAGTGGGAATAATGGAGTATTACATTGGAATCCTGTGCTGGGATGTTGGCTTGTGGACAGGGAGCACCTTAATTGTCATGGTGAAATGTTGAAAGTAGGAGTCTAGACAGAAGTAGTAAGTGGGCAGCAAGAGCCAAGGGGTTCACCAATGAGTCATATGCATTAGAGTTCTGACAGTTTCACCGTGTGGTGAGGAGAGGAGTGACCTCGAGTATTACATATGTGTGTTGATGTCAACAGACTTGAGGTGTCACAATCTAGAATGTGTAGTGGGGGCCTAATGGGAATGGGAAAGGAGAGTGTAGTCACTGGTTGGGCTGGGGTGTCACAGTGGATGTGTTTCTATAAGGATACTTCAATTGTCAAAGAGCAATTTGGGCTGTGAGGACTGAGAAGTGTAAGAGGGGAGTGTGAACACTGGCTACCCTGGCATGTTATAATGGAGATTTTTCTATGGAAGTCCTGGGGTATGTTGTAAGATAATGGGCAGCTGGTCTTCCCTGATGTTACTGTGGGATATGGGGATTTGGAAGCACTGGGTGTCAGGTGGATAAAAAGAATTGAGATTCCTAGCATGTCGAATGGGATATGGGGATTGGTAGTCAAGGGATTCACAATAGAAATGTGAAAAGTGGGATACTTGAAAGTCCCAGAGAAAAGTGAGTACATTGAGAGCCATGGGGTATCATGCTTAAGTCTGAAGAGAATGCATCTCACAGAGGAGCTTTGGCAGTATGTACCCTAGAGTCTCCAGTGGACTTGTCAATGATGTTTCTTTTGTATTATTCTTATGTGATGTTAAAATATGTTACTAATGGGTCTATGTAGTAGGACTGCTGTGGTGTGACAGTAGAAACTGGGTATTGAAAACCCATCAGATTGAAAATGGCATACAAGCCACTTAGGGGAATGTGGACAGAGAAGGCCCAACAGTATAATTGTGGAGTGTTGGCATTGTGATTTCTGGAGTGTTACAATGGTGTTTTATGCCTGGAAACCATTTTTGTCCAAGTAGAGAGAGTGGGCAATTGGAATCTTTGGTTTGAGAGTGGACAGTGGGCATTGGGAGAAGTGGGATGTCCCAGTTAAATGTGGGTGGTGGGAGTCCTCATATGTCACAGTACAGTGTAAAGAGTGTCAAATGATTTGGGGTGTGCCATCCTTGTGTATCACAGATGAGTATAGGTAGTGGAAGCCTTACAGTGTCACATGGAATGTGTGCTGTGTAAGTCTAAAACGTCTCCCAAATGTGTTTGTGCAGTGTAACATCTGGGGTATCATAGTATAAATTGTGTATTAGGAGCCCAGCAGGCTCCCATTGGAATGAGTTCTGAGTGGACCCACTGTGTTCCATTGGAGGATGTGCAGTGGGAGCCATCAAGGGAAAGAGACAAAGAGGATTGTGGACAGTGGAAACCATGAGGTGTCATTGTGGAGGTGGGGGTAATGAAATACCTTGAGTGTTACATGGAATTTGGATTGTTAGAGCCAAGCACTGTAACAGTGGAGTATGATGAGCATTGCAAGCTCTTGAGTGTCCCACCAAAGGATGGGCCTTTAATTCCCAGTGGTATTAAGGTTGATAATGGGCAGCTGATAGTTTAGAGCAGTGGTCGGCAAACTCATTAGTCAACAGAACCAAATATCAACAGTACAACAATTGAAATTTCTTTTGAGAGCCAAATTTTTTAAACTTAAACTTCTTCTAATGCCACTTCTTCAAAATAGACTTGCCCAGGCCATGGTATTTTGTGTAAGAGCACACTCAAGGAGCCAAAGAGCCGCATGTGGCTTGGGAGCCGCAGTTTACTGACCACTCGTTTAGCGCATTACTCATTTTGGCATTTGGAGGCATGGAGTGTCACAATGTAATATAAGTATTGGTGTTTGGGGTTCAGAATATCCTGTGAGAGAATTGAATGTCTCAGAGGGGCTTGAGGACATTGAAAGTACTGGAATGTCATATGAGAGTATGGGCATTAATTGTCATCTTGGGTCACTGCCAAGTTAAAGCAGTATGTGGCCTAGAGTGTCACAGTGGAAAAGGAAATGGGGTTCTAGGTTGTCACACTAGAATCTAGGTGTTGAAATTCCGCAAGGTTCACAGGTGTGCATAGTAGAACTTCTGCAATATCAGAATGGAAAAGTGGTATTGGAAGGCCAGCAGATTGACAGTGCTGTGTGACCCACAGGAGACCTTGTCTGGCTCTGTGGTATTTATTTGGAAGCCCTAGAATGTTAAACAGTATTGTGTCCAGTGACTGTTCTTGGGTGGCAATTGTAATTGTGGCATTTGAGAGCTCTGCAGTTGTGGCAAAGTTGTATGGGCAAGGTGAGACCTGAGGTGTTACAGTAGTTTTGAGCAGTGGGAGACTGAAGTCTGACACTGGAGTGTGAGTGATAGACCTGAAGGTGTTACAGTTGTATGTGAGAACACTGTGTTGTCACAGTGGATAGTAGGCAGTGGGGGTGATGGAGCTATGGAAGCCCTGTGCTGCCATGTTGGATAGTGGATAGGGAGCACCCTGGATTGCCATGGTAAAGTGCTGGAAGTAGGGGCCTTAGACAGAAAGAAATAGGAGATGGGCAGCAGGAGCCAAGAGGTTTACCAATGAAGCAGATGCTTTAGAACTTTGACAGTTTCACCGTGTAATGAGGAGAGTGAGTGACCTCAAGTTTTACATATTTGTGTTGATGTCAGCAGACTTGAGGTGTCACAATTCAGAATATGCATTGAGGGCCTAGTGGGATTGGGAAAGGAAAATGTAGTCAATGTTAACAATGGAATGTAGCTTTGCTGTTTGGGGAACAAGGGATTGTGTAATATGTAACCAGAACTGTTTAAAAGAGTGGAGTAAAATAAACTTGGGGCCGCAGTCCTAAAGAGGGCTTTGCGGACCTCCTGATCCCATATCTTTAGTTTCTTCTTTATTTCTATCCATCTATCTCTGTCTTTCCGTAAGCCTTGCCTCCCTTTCAGGGACTGTTCGACTGATGCCGGTGGGCTCCGGCAAGGCAGTACATTGGTGTGTCTCTCTATCAGTGTTCCTCTCTTCCTTCCTCTCTCTCTAAAATCAGTTAAAACATAACAAAACAAAACATACTGGAGGCCGGGAGTAGAAGTGGTAATGATGCGACGGCTGGAGTTTGCAGGGTCAGTACTATAGAGGAGGGTTTTAAGCAGAAAAAGAGTCTCTGAAATGTCATGAAGATTCTTCTTGATTCATTGGTTGAGCACCAAGCTACACATAGATGGATGAGATCCCAAAAGGCCTGGAAGAACAGGACTGAAGACCGAGCCTCTTCTCAGAGGCAGGAACCTTCAGGCTTGGGAGTCCCTCCTCGAGGACCTGGGCGCAGAGACTCCCTGAAGACGAGTCCCCTAGGAGAGAGCTGGGACCGGTCATAGCTGCTCTAGAAGCAACTGGACTTCTTTTAAAAGCAAGCCTCAGAATTACCACGTCTGTCTGAAATTTAATAAGTTGTTGCCAAACGAAGCACAAGATCTACAGAAACCCGTCCAGGTATGGCTGCCTCAGGATGAATAGTGTGGTGTCCAGCATCACCCCCCCCCCCCCCAAAAAAAAGAAAAAACACAACAAACAAACCACAAAACAAAAAACAAACAACAATAAAAAAAAAACACTAGATGCAAATAAGCCAACATGTGACTGATCGTCAAGAGAAAATAGTAGAAACCAATACAGAATGACAGGGTTGATGATAAACCACCCCAGTATTTTAAAAGTACATTCAGGTGTTTACAACAAACAAAAATAAAAATGAAAGAAAGGAAGAATGTATGTATAAAAAATCTAAAACCTTATGCCTATTGATGGGCTCAACAATAAGTTGTGTGTTGTGGAAAAAAGGGATTTGTGAACTGGGAGACATGGAAACAGCAACTGTCTAAACTATAGCACAGATGAAAACTCAAAAAGGCTACCTCCTCTGCCTCCCAGCAGCAATCTTTATAAGACAGCGGTCTCTCCAAAGGCCTAAAGCTTTATCCCCCAAGGCCCAGGAGGAGAGGAGAGGTGGGAAATGTCAGAAAGGAGACCATGTTCACAGGCGGGCTGCCCTGGTTGATGTTTCATTCAGGCTGAAGGGAGAAGGAACAGGCGCCCCACTGTTGGGACTGGCAGCCTAGACTGCATGGGGCAGGCACACAAGGGGCCTCTCTGCATCCGGAGGCTTTGGAAGCAGAGGCAGAGCCTCTACCCGACAATAGAGCTGAGGAGCCCCCAGGCGGTGTGCCTGGCTGGAGGGCACCAGTGGGCACCAGCATGACTGGAGGCCCCTGCAGGGGTGGGAGGACCCCCTCTCCCATTGCTCCCCCCAAGCGCCCAATCCACTCAGGGCATAGACAGCCCTGGTTTTATAAGGGATTTTATTTTATTGAGACCAAAGCATCGTTCCTTATAATTATGGCCTTTTGTTCATGATTTGCCTTAATACACACACACACACACACACACACACACACACACACACACACACACACACAGTGAATGGGACATGCCCCACTAAGACTCTTGAGCTGGATGTCCCTTAGCCAGAAAATGGCTGTCTGCAACTCATTCACCTACCAACCCCTCAGCTGCAAGCCTGGTTTCTCTGTTTCCTATGACACCTGCACCCAGAAAGCCTGGGGAGCGGCCCCTCCCCCCACAGGCCCACTGAAGCAGGGAGGCTGGCGGGACTGGCAGCAGGTGCTAAGGAACATCACAAGGCACCACCCAGGCATGTGGGGGCCCTACTGCCCCTTCCCAGGTGCACGGGGGCTCTGTCTGTCTCTGTAACTGCCTGTCTTTCCAGTTACTTCTCTGTCTGGACCCAAGAACAAGCCCGGAAGTTACGGCCTGGGCACTTGGGTAACAATACAGAATCCCAGCACCTCGTTCCTTGGGGCCCTCAGTTCAAGTGTTAGCCCCCAGGGACCTGACAACATGCTGTGCTTCTGCCCTAACAAAGGTGTGACTGATCCTGGGGGAGCTGGTTCAGCAGGACCAGTGGGGTGAGGGCGGAGGGGAGGGTGGCTTCGATGCTGACAGGGGCGCTGGGAGCCCCAACAGCACAGGGGCTGGACCTTAGGTCAGAACAGAGTTCATAAGCCACCCCTGCTTCCCGGGTCGCCCTGCTGAGGTCCGGGCATCTGAAACCCAGGAGCAGGCAGAAGGTGGGACATTTGCTAGTAGATCTGCTGCCTCTTCACTTGGGCAGGTCTTGCAGCTCCTGAGAGGTTCCTCGCCTGTAACACTGGGTTAAGGAGCCTGGCCTCTCTGTTCCTAACAGTTAGGAGCCAGCTGGGATGACACACTTGACCTGCAGTGGGATGAAGGGCTCTGGGCATGAACATCAGGGAACAACCTGTCTCAGCTCCTATTTCACTCTTCGGCATGTAGTGCTCTCTATATTGTGTAAGAACGTTTTTACAATCTTCTGTACATTTTAAGGCACCTCAATGCTTTTTGAAATAGCATGGGTGTGGAGTAAACATAAACATTTTTTTGTTGTGAATCCTCACTAGATACTATTTTTTTCCCATTGCTTTTTAGGGAGTGGAAGGGAGAGAGGAGAGAAAGAGAGAAAAATATCAGTGTGTGGATGAAAGGGGTCACATGCTGACCTGACAAACTCAGGGGATGCCTGCATGACAGTCTTGAAAACTCAGAGACCTAAAGTCACCTCAAAGGATGGTCTGAAATTAAACTTTATGTAAAAGCAGTTATGGTGGGCAGTTACATCCTAGGCCAGTATCTTCACTCACAAGGTCAACCTTTACCTTAACTGAGCCTATCTGTCTTTCTGCATCTATGATAACATACCCTTGAAATGTCTAGGTAACTTGTAACTTGCCTTTTTCTGGAGCCCCTGGGGCACAAATATGGTGGGTACCAGAACAGATACCACAAATTCCTTCATTATCATATTAACTGTTTCTGCATCCACCTAAGTATGTGTCCATCCTTTTATTTTTATCCAATCCCAGGGGTTTCCCACCGCATTACTTTATTCCACCTCCTTAATCTATTACCAATGAATTTCATGTAACTGACTTATGTCTCTCCTTTGATTGCAATGTATAAATACAAATGTAACTGACCATTCTTTGGAGCATTATCTCAATTTGTTGAGGTTCTGCTTCCAGGCATATATCGACAGTTTGGCTAAAATAAACTCACAAAAATTCTTTATAGGTTTCAATGTGGTTGTTTTTATTTTTTTTACATTAACAGATGTGAGACAGAAACATGGACTGGTCGCCTCCCCCACTCACCCCTTCACCCCTTCTGGGTCAGGGAGTGAACCCACAACCCAGGCACATGCCCTTGACTGGGAATTGAACCTGTGACTCTTTGGTGCTCAGGCCAACACTCTAACCACCTAACCACACTGGCCAGGGCAAAAGATAGACAAACATTTAAAAAAGCTATAACATGCTCCCAAACTCTCTCTCACAATATTCTTGAGCTAATGGCCTACACAAATAGTAGAACTGCCTCATTACAAACACGATTTTCAGAAAGGCCAGCCTGTGGCCTTTTCTTAGATACCACAAAACACCAGAAAAGGAGGGTGGCAATATACAGATGGAGAATACATGAAGTAGAGCATTTTCTCTGATATGCTAGAGAATTAGATAATTCTCTGTTCCTAATTCATTTCACAATAAAAGGAACTGGCCTCTTTGGAGAAAGAACTGATAAAGCTTTGGGTGAGAGAAGGTACAGGTGAGTTAATGTGCCAGAAAGCAAGGAAGTGCATAGAGACTGGTGGAGGCATCGGGGAATCTACTGTCAACCTCAAGAAATTTAAACATCAAAACAACCTATTTACTATGGATTTTAGCACATTGAACAACAAAAAATGTACCAATCCACACACACACAAAAATGAGAGAAGAGAGGGAAAAGTAAAAGCTTCTTTTTAAGAAGACTGTTGGGTGAAAAAAATGTGAAATTAATGATAATATTATAAAATTACTTTTTTTCAATCACTAATATAATTTATTCAAGCAAGAATTATCATTGGGTCTATAGTATTGAGTGCAAGTTAATTGGAAAACAGACTATTAACAAAGTCAAGTATTTTTAATAATGTATAAATCTAGTGGGAGCCACATTATGAAGTTATCAAACTCTGTATCCCATTTAAAAAAATTGTTGAAAGTATTACATAGGTCCTCCTTTCCCCCATTAATCTCTTCCAGCCTCTCCCCAACCGAGGCCCTAACCACCTCTTTGTCTGTGTCCAAGGGTGATGCATATATGCATCCAAGTTCATTGGTAGATCTCGTCCCACCCTGCCTTCCCTCTGAGGTACAACAGTCTGTTCATGCTTCTGTGTTTCTGGATCTATTTTTGTTTATCAGTTTATTTAGTTCATTAGATTCCACATATGAGTGAGGTCATGTAATACTGATCTTTCTCTGACTAGATTATTTCGCTCAGCCTTATACTCTCCAGGTCCCTCTATGCTGTTGCAAATGGTATGTACCAAAGTTTTTATTTTTTATTTTTTAATCCATTAATCTGTTAATGGTCACTTGCGCTGTTTCCAGAACTTCGCTATTTTAAATGATGCTGCTATGAATGTATGGGTGCATATATTTTTTCTGATGAGTGTTTCAGGTTTCTTAGATATATTCCTAGAAGTGGGATCACTGGGTCAAATGGGAGTTCCTTTATATATTTATTTATTTTAGGAAACTCCATACTGTTTTCCATAGTGACTTGTTGTCTTTTCTCCATTTAAAACCATGACTAGGCTGGCCAGCATGCTCAGTGGTTCAGCGTTGACCCATGAACCAGGGGGTTACAGTTGTATTCCCTTCAGTGCATACACCAAGGTTTTGGGATAGCTTACCAGTAGGGGGCATGGAAGAAATAGACAATCTATGATTCTCTCTCATCATTTTCGTTTCTATCTGTGTCTCCCTCATTCTTCCTCTTTCAGAAATCAATAAAAGCCTTTAAAAATTTAAAACCAAGACTATTTTTGATGTAACTAGTTTGGGGTCTCTGCATAGGCCATGGCTTTCATAAAGGAAGAGTTTGCTCAGGCAGCTATAGACACAATCTCAAAATTTCCAACATCAAAAAGCAAGAATGTCCCACCTGCCTGTGTTTGGGAGGCAGTTTCTCAGATCAAAGTAACATTATAAATTAATATATAAGATATTAAGGCTGACTGTCCTGTATTTTTTCTTTTTTAAACAAGTTCAAAATTATTTGCATGAAATAAAAATCTGGAAATTGTAGACACACTAGAGTTTTCAGATTCAGACATTGTCTGAACAAAAGATAATCTGTTTTACATCTCTATGAAATATGCCTGAAAAGTTAAACGTGTAACCTGCTTGTCTAGTCCATGTTTCTTCTTATGCTCGGAAAGATGAAGCTGTGCTTTGACTTGAATCCAATGAGTTTCATAAACAGATGGTCCCTTTTCCCTGACTTATATGCTGAGCCAGGTCAAAGGAAAAGATGCCCCCATAGAGTTCTCACAATGACCAGGGCACATCAACCTCAGTCCCTTGACTTATAAGGAGAAGGCTGCCCCACATGCCAATTTCTGTTCAAGCTCCAGGGTAAATCCTCTCCTGTGCTGTACAGGCTAACAGCTCTCCCTTCACACAGCCCTGAGGTCCCTGGGAAGGCAGAGATGTAGTGTAGAAGAAGATGAGACTGCTGGGTCTTCTCCTGTACCTGGTGACAGCCTCCCAAGATGAGGATCTCAGGGGTCAGACAGAGGTCATGGGGTGGTGATAAATGCACATGACTGACAGGACTGATTCTCCTTGTCCCCAGGTGTGCTGTCCTAGGTGCAGCTGAACGAGTAGGGCTCAGAACTGGTGAAGCCCTCACAGATCCTCTCCATCACCTGCACGGTCTCTAGATTGTCTTTAAGGATCAGCAGAGTACACTGAACCCACCAGCCCCAGGAAAGGGCTTTAGTGGGTTGGGGTTATATGAGGTTATGGAGGTACAAAATATAACCCAACACAGAAATCCAGACTCAGCACCACCAGGGACGTGTCCAAGAACCAAGTTGTTTTTGTTTGTTCATTTGTTTACATTGAGGAGTCTGAGAGTCAAGGACACGTCCACAGTAAGGGGAAGTCAGTGTGAACCCACACACAAACCTCCCTAAGGAAGACAGCAGGAATGGGCTGCAGGGGCGCTCAGGACACCTGGGGGTGATCTTGACTCACAAAGCCCAGCGAATAGCCCCAGGAGCAGGGGCAGAGGGAGGTGGGAAAGGAAGGGCCTTCCTGTTGGGCACAGGGATTTCCTTTCAAAACTCGCAGCTGCCTCCAGGGACAGCTCTTGCTTTTCCTCTGTGACTCTTAATTTTCCACATTCTCATGCAGACACCAGAGGAGATCACATTGCTGTTGGCAGATGATATATGGGCAGTGACTGGGGACTCTCCTTCATCAACGTGATACTGCACATAGTAAATCCTAAAGACTCCACTTAAAAACTGCTAGATTTAATAAATGAATTCATCAATGTAGCAAGATAAAAAATTAACTCCCAGATATTGATGGTACTTTTATTATACACCCATAATGAAATCTCAGCCGAGACCGGTTTGGCTCAGTGGATAGAGTGTCAGACTGCGGACTCAAGGGTCCCGGGTTCGATTCCGGTCAAGGCCATGTACCTTGGCTGTGGGCACATCCCCTATAGGGGGCGTGCAAGAGGCAGTTGATCGATGTTTCTCTCTCATTGATGTTTCTGGCTTTCTATCCGTCTTCTTTCCTCTCTGTAAAAAATCAATAAAAAATATATTAAAAAAATAAAATAAAAGCAGCAAGAGAAAAATAGTTACCTATAAGGGAGCACCCATACGATTGTCAGCAGATTTCTCAACAGAAACTATGCAGGCCAGATGGGAGTGGCAAGAAATATTCAAAGTGATGAATAGCAAGAATCTACAACCAAGATTACTCTACCCAGCAAAACTATCATTCAGAATTGAAGGTCAGATAAAGTGTTTCGCAGATTAGAAAAAGCTAAAGGAGTTCATCACTGCCAAACCAATATTATATAAAATGCTGAAAGGTATTCTTTAAGAAGAGGAAGAAGAAAAAGGTAAAAATAAAAATTATGAACAACAAATACACATCTATCAACAAATGAATCTAAAAATCAAGTGAATTAAAAATCAGATGAACAGCATAAACTGGTGAATATAACAGAATCATAGGCATAGAGAGGAAATGGACTGACAATTCTTGGGGATAAAAGGGGTGTGGGAAGTGCAGCAAGAGACTGGACAAAAATCATGCAACTATGGGAGAGGACAGTGGTGGGGAGGTAAAGGCAGAGGGTGGGATGGGTACTGGATGGAGAGGAGCTATAGGGGGAAAAAAGGGGGAACAATGTAATTTAATAAACTGAACAATAAAGATTAAAATATTTTACAAAAAGACTGAACACAGACACTCACCATGGGGTTGGGTTCAGCTGGGTTTTCCGTGTTGCTATTTTAAGAGGTAATTTATGGAGAAAGAGAAAGACAGTATTGTGAGTGGACATGAGTGAGGGTAACAGTAGATGTGTGAGAGTCTCCCGACCAGGATATCTTTGTGCTTGCAGGTGTCCAGTGTGAAGTGCAGCTGGTAGAGTCTGGGGGAGTCTTAGTGCAGCCTGAGGGGTCTCTGAGACTCTCCTGTGCAGCCTCTGGATTCACCTTCAGTAGCTCTGGCATGCACTGAGTTCACCAGGCTCCAGGAAAGGGACTCTAGTGGTTGGCAGTTATATGGAGTGATGGAAGTCAGAAATACTATCCAGACTGTGTGAAGGGCCGCTTCACCATCTCCATAGACAATGTCAAGAACAGGTTGTATCTGCAAATGAGCAACCTGATAGCCGAGGACACAGCCTTATATTACTGTGCAAGAAACACAGTGAAGGGAAGTCAGTGTGAGCCCATACAAAAACCTCGCTGCAGCAGAGGCTGTGACCAGCAGGGGGCAGACAGGACCCACAGATTTTGTGTTGCAGCCCCAGGAGCAGTTGGAGATGGTATTTATGGCTCTTTCCTCTGATGGTTCTGGGTTTCCTCTCCATATAACATTTTATCCAAGTGTCTCTCTAGAGCTATGCCTCTGTGAGTACCACTAATGGCTCTGTGTTTTAACTGTTTTATTATATTAGTAGGATCAGTCTCACATGCAGCACAGGTGAAGTTTCATGTTTGCAGGAAGAGAAATGCAGAGGATGAGGGTTCAAGGTGTTTTTTATGTACTGGTAGGTGGATTTTGCTCCCACCTTCTCTCCGAACCAACTAGAAATTAAAACTAAATTGGGGCTCAATCACCCTGAAATACCAATTAAAGACTACTGAAGAGGAGACATTTAACCATGGAACAGGGAGAAACTATCTGGAGATTGGAAGGAAGGGAGAAGACTCAAAAGTGGCTGGCCCTTTTCCCTGGTTGGCAGGCCAAGATGATGGAGGGACAGTTCAGCTGCAGAGGTTCCCCAGACAGGTGTGCAGCCTAGACCAAGACCAGGTCTCACCTGGAGTGCCAGAGACATGAATAGGCACTCACATAGCACCCAGTTGTGAAATGCAGAGAGGTTTTTGTCTGCCAAAAAATGGCAGAGCCTGCTGGAGACAAAGTGACCCCTTTAAAGGGCCTACTAGCAAAATGAGTGTTAGCAGCCACTCATGCTGTGCTCTATGGTAAGAAGTGTGGTCAGAAGGCACCTGCCTGAGGAGAGTCAGGATGGGTGGTTTTGGGGAGGGATCTGGGGAAGAGCCTCAGGACCCTGAACTGTGCTCTCCATCATTCCTCAGCATCCATTTTTCTTGTGAGGAGCTATCCCCACCCAATTGTATCAGCCTGGGGAAAGCAAATCACTCACCTCTGGAACCCTGTCATCCCCACCTTGCATCTTAAGCCCTGCTGAGCAGTCAGGGGCATAGGCCTGGGAATAGACATCTGGGCAGTCTCAGGAGGAGTGAGAGAGTGGCTTTGGTGAGGCCATTGACCACTTTCCCTTGAACCTCACTGGTGTATGCTCCTCACAGGAGATCTGAGAAAAACAATCTTTTATCTCTGGTCTGCACAGGCCCCAAATGCCTGACCACCAAGGAGTCCAAGGCACCAAGTTCAGGAAAAAATCAGGGACAGACTCAGACATTTGGCTCTGGAGCAGAAAACACACCCACCATCTTTCCTGAAATCTGATCAGTACTTCCTAGAGCCCCATCCTCCTGATTCTATAAGAAGCTCTTTTATAGTCTGAGCCTTTCCAGGTACCGAGGTTAACAGCCAGTCAGCAGGTGGAGCAGGAACAAGAGGATCCAGGGATGCCTTTGGAGGTTTGCCCAAACCTGCCCTGGGCCCCATGGTGGCAAAGACCAGCCTTTTTAGCTCAACTTGTTTCTTCCTATGCACATCGAAGCCCAGTAGAGGCAGCACTAACTGTGGGTCAGTTGTATCTTCAAAATGCTTGCCAAGGGCTAGGCACAGACCACATCTATGATCAGCCTGCACCAGAGAATCTCCCAAGAGGTCCTAAACCAGCAAACCCATTGGCCATCTTCAGACAACATTGGAGCAGCATCCAAGAATCTTCACACACAGCATATCCAAAGGGAGATTGAAGCAGGCATTACATACTCTGTTGAGGTGAACGCTAACTTTTCCTTTTTACTCTTTTCATTATATTTGGTTTTTAATTTTTTTACTGTCTTTTGTATTCTTATTTTTCTCTTTTCCTACTCTATATTTTCCCATTTACATTCCTTATTCCTTATTATTCCTTCTTTTATTTTATATTGTTTGTTATTCTTTTTCTTCTTTCTTTAAAAAAATTTTCTTTTGTGTTTGTTTTTAGTTTTTATTCATGGTGGTGATGGTGTTTTGTTCTTATTTTTTTGCATTGTATACATCTGTTTATCAATTTCATGATGTGGTCTGGCTTGAGCCTCACAGTCAGCCAGTATGAAGGTTAATACAAGCCATGAATGGGACAATAGAAATCAAGACCCAATTACAAAAAGAGGGCCCACATAACTCACAACAGGGAAATTCCAGAGCATGCTGCTCAAGACATCAAGGAGACTATACTAGTGGGATTCACAGGACAATTATTGCATCAGACCTCCCCACAAAGATTGGGTGTCATAGCAGTTCTACCTAATGCATAGGAAGAAACAAAAAGAGACCCTGTATTGGGGAGTCAGACCAAACAATAGGAATCTCCAGAAAACAAGCTAAATCAAATGAAGGCAAACAATTTACCATATATAGAGTTCAAAATTATGGTTATATAAAAGGATGCTCAATGAACTTAGTGGGAACTAAAATGGCATGAAAAATTACATAGAGACTCTGAATAAGAACCAGTTGGAAATGAAGAATACCATATCTGCCATCAAGAATATATTAGAAGGACCCTAGTCAGTTTGGCTCAGTGGGTAGAGTGTCAGCCTGCAGACTGAAGAGGTCCAGGTTTGATTCCTATCAAGGACACGTGCCTAGGTTGCGGGTTTGATTCTCAGTGTGGGGCATTCAGGAGGCAGCCAATCAATGATTCTCTCTCATCATTGATGTTTCTATCTCTCTCTCCCTCTGTTTTCCTTTCTGAAATGAATATATATATATATATATATATATATATATATATATATATATTAAAAAGAATACACTAGAAGGAATTAAATGTATGTTGGATGAAGCAGAGGATCTAAACAGTGATTTTGGGAGAAAAAGTAGTGGGAGGGGAGGACATTCAGAAAAGAAAAAATAATGAAAAATAATGAAGATAGTTTTAGGAAAATTTGGGACAACATGTAATAAAACAACATCTGCATCATAGTGGTATCAGAAGGAGGAGCCACTGAGCAAGTGATCAAGAACTTATTTGATGAAATAACAACTGAAACTTTCCTTAAACTGGTGAAGGAAAAATCACACAAGTATAGGAATCACAGATTCTCAAATAAGATGAACCCAAAGAGGTCCACAACAACACAGACAATCATTTAAATGACAATATTAAATACAAAGAGAGAATCTTAAAAGCAGCAAGAGAAAAGTAGTTAATTAACTATAGGGTTAATTATGTCAGCTGATTTATCAACAGAAATATTTTAGGCCAGAGGGATTGGCAACAAATATTCAAAGTGATGAAAAGCAAGAACATACAACCAAGACTGCTTTACCCAGCAAGGCTTTTAGAATTGAAGGCAAAATAAAGAGTTTCTCAGAAAAAAAGCTAAAGGAGTTTGTTACTATCAAACCAGTATTACAAGAAATGTTAAGGGTCTGCTAGAAGAGAAGGAGGAAGTGAAAAAGAAGGCAAAATTACAGAGGTGAAAGCATAAAATGGCAATAAATATGTACCAAGGAATAACCACTTTAAATGTAAATGGATTAAATGCTACAATCAAAAGACATAGGGTAGCTGATTGGATAAGAAAACCAGACTCACATATATACTGTCCACAACTGACATGCTCCAGAATGAATCACACAGAGAAAAGTAAAGGAACGAAAAAAGAAATTTCATGCAAATAGAAATGAAAAAAAAATCTGTTGTCCTAATACTTATATCTGACAAAAAAGACTTTGAAATAATGACTGTAGAATGAGCCAAAGAGACTACATAATAATAAAAGTAGCAATCCAACAAAAGGATGTAACTCAGTTAAACGTTTATAAGCCCAACAATGGAGTACCTAAATATATAAAGCAAATCTTGAGCCTGGACAGTGTACCTCAGTGGTTGAGCACTGAGCTATGAAACAAGAGGTCACAGTTGGATTCCTGCTCAGCACACAAGTCAAAGTTTCAGGCTCTATCCCCAATAGGGTGTATGTAAGAGGCAATTTTCTCTCATCATTGAAGAGTCTATCTCTCTCTCCCTCTACCTTCTTGTCTGAAATCAATAAAAATAGTTTTAAAAAAACAAATCTTGAAGGACATGAAGGGAGAGATCGACAGTAATATGTTCATTGTATAGAGCTTTAACACCTCATTGAAATCCATAGATAGATGTTCCAGACAGAAAACCAACAAGAAAACATAGATCTTCAATGACATACTAGAGCAGATAGATTTCATTGAGATCTTCAGAGCATTCTATCCCAAAGGAGCAGAATATATATGTTTTCCAGGGGCATATGAAACATTTTCTAGGATGGACCATATGTTAGTACACAAAGTAATTCTCAATAAGTTTAAGAAAATTGAAATAATACTGAGCATCTTCTCTAAATTAATAAAAGGGTAATATGCAAATTGGTCAGGACGCCCTCACAGTAATGACTGAATAGCAGGTTGCTGTTCAGTGGGGTGACCAGGCCAGCAAGGGGTCTGTGAGGGGCACAAGGCCAGCAGGGAGGGGCAGTGGGGGCGACCAGGCCAGCTGGGGGGAGGGAGTTGGGGGCAACCAGGGCAGCAGGGAGGGCAGTTGGGGGCGACCAGGCAGACAGGCAGAGGTGGCTAGGAGTGATCAGGCTTTTAGGGAGGCAGTTAGGGGTGATTAGGCAGGCAAGCAAGTGAGCAGCTAGGAGCCAGCAGTCCCAGATTGTGAGAGGAATGTCTGACTGCTGGTGTAGGGCCGAGCCTAAACCAGTAGTTGAACATCCCCTGAGGGATCTGAATAGAAGGGTGCAGACTGGATTGAGGGGATCCCCTAAATTTTGTGCACTGGGCCTCTAGTAATGGTATAACATTAGAAATCATCATAAGAAAAAAATAACCCAAGAGAAACACAAAAAGTAATTGAGGTGAAGGAACATGTTACTGAACAATAAACAGGTTATCAATGTGATCAAGGAAGAAACCAAAAGTTACCTTAGAGCAAATGAAAATGAAAATCCAAAATCCATGGGACAAAGCACAGGCATTTATAAGAGGAATCTGAACCAGGCCAAACCTAACTCAGGAAACAGAAACAAAGAAGAACAATCTAACTATACAGCTGAAGGAACTGGGATACAAAGTCTGGTGTGAGTAGAAAAAAGGAAATAATAAACATCATAGAAGAAATCAACAAAACACAGTCTAAAGAAATTAATGAAACCATGAGCTGGTTCTTTGAAAAGATAGACTAGATTGACAACCTTTTAAACAGACTAGTCAAGAAATAGAGATGACACACAAAAAATTGAAAATGAAAGGGAAGTAACAACTAACACCATAGAAATAGAAAGGGTTATAATAAACTATTATGAATAACTATATACCAACATATTGGACAACATGGGCAAAAATGCTAAATTCCTAGAATCATATGTCATTTCAAAATTGAATCGGGAACAATCAGAAAATCTAAATAGACCAAATTAACCTAATGAAATCAAAGCAGGAATCAAAAACCTCCCAACAAACAAAAGTCTTGGACTAGATAACTTCATAGGTGAATCTCACCAGACATGTAAAGGAGAACTAACACCTTTTATTATTAAAATATTCCCAAAAATTCAGAAGGAAGGAAAACTTCCAAGCTGCTTTCCACTGTCCATATCCTCCCTAGATCTGTTCCAGACCCTGAGCTCCATGGCCAGATCCCTGCTGACTCTCCCCAGCTCTTCCCACAGTATCAAGGGCAGAGCTCACCCTGTAAAACCCACTTTTCCCTCTTCATCCACCAGAACCCCTTTCACAGGTGCATCCAGTTGTGTATACCCCAGAACAGGTCACAGACAGGAGACCTGAAGCTTAGCCCAGACATGGCGACAGATGTCCCAAGGGTCACATACAGACATCAGAATCTCAATAACAAGATTTTCATAAACTCAGCCTAATTATTCCTAAACCATTACCCACAAACTCATCCAAACACACTTGATCATGATGGAAATTCTATATCCAAATGTATGAAACTAGATCCACAAAAGAGTCTAGAGAATAAACACACAAAGGAAGCAGTGCAGCTACTACATGTCCAGCACCAAACTCCCTTGAAGGAATAGGACCCAGGAGCTCTGTTTGTGTCTCTATAGTTCATGCTTCTGGTTCCCAGGGACCCATGTAGATGCTCTACTCTCCCCCAACACTTGGTCCACTGGCTCTAGGGTCACACTCTGGTCTTCGTTTATCCTCTGATCACTTTTAGGGGAAATGGTGTCAGATGTAACTTCCAGCCTCCTGAACCTGAACCTCCTGCACTTTTACTACTTTGTAGTGTTGTGAGCGTTGATTATTCTTGATTGCTCTTACTGGTAAAAGTCAAAGGCATCTCTCATTTAAACCTTCTCTTTTTATATGTACAACAATTTGCTCTCCTGGGTCATTTGTACAGGTCTCCTGCACTAAGTGGGCCCAGTGGGTAGGGCAGAGGCCCAGATGTGGAGAGTAATTCCTAATATATGGCACCATTGGGCATGTCACACTCTGTAACAATGACCTTACATAATAACAGAGTCCAACCCCAGATCTGGGACATGCAAATTGAGCTCCCTCTGCTCATAAAAACCAGCCAATCCTGACTCTGCAGCTCTGGGACAGGACCCCAGCCCCAGTATTCCCAGGTGTTCCCATTCCCTGATCAGGACTGAACACAGACCACTCACCATGGGGTTTGGCCTCAGCTGCGTTTTCCTTGTGGCTATTTCGAGAGGTAATTTATGGAGAACAAGACACACTGAGTATGTGAGTGGACATGAGTGAGAGAAACTGTACGGGCCAGCATTTCCTGACTAGAATGTCTTTGTGTTTGCAGTGTGAGGTGCAGCTGGTAGAGTCTGGGGGACTCTTGTTGCATTCTCGGGGGGTCTCTGAGACTCTTGTGTGCAGCCTCTAAATTTACCTCCAGTAGCTACTACATGGACTGGGTCTGCCAGGTTCCAGGGAAGGGACTCAAGTGGATTTGTGCTATTACTGGTAATGGTGAAAGCACCAACTATGCAGACTCTGTGAAGGGCCATTTCACCATCTCCAGAGACAACACAGAGAACATGCTGTATCTGCAAGTGAACAGACTGAGAGCCAGAGACACTGTCTTGTATTACTGTGCAAGACACAGTGAGGGAAGTCAGCGTGAGCAAACCTCCCTGCCGGAGCAGTTGTGACCACCAGGGGTCGCTTAGGGTCCCTGAACACAAGGGCCATCCCAGCAGCAGATGCATTTTGAAGTTTGGGCTGGTTTCCTGTGTGGTTTCCTCTTCATGGCACAGTTTCCCTCAGGGAACCTCTGGATTCCTGATTCTGCGCTTACCCCTGACGTGTCTGAGTTAGAAAAGTCTTTTAAACAGAGACAACTTTCTCATGTGGAAAAACCATAGAGTGTCTTTCAGACAATCTTGTGTCCAAATGACAATTAATAATCAAATCTGCTGGCCCAGGCCCCCTAAATCTAACCAGAAGGTGTGCTAACTCAACAGTGCGTTCCCACACAGCCCAGGGTCCCAGCTCACCAGCAGTAGGATGCTGGACAGTGGCCACCACAGGCACATGAACCCAAAGCTAGAGAAGAAAGACCCTGGTCATTAACTTGTCATCACTCTCATAGTACCAATAGCAGGTGACACTTTGAGTAGGAGGTAGAGGGACTCCACATGCCTTGGAATGGATGTCCAGGATGATGATGTCTCACAGGCAGGGGCACCTTGAAAAGGGTTATATTTAATGGAGATGTCTATTGGGAGCAGGACAGGCTTTTCAGCCAATCAGACACAGTTTCCCAGCTAGAATGGCTCAGTAGTTGGACATCGACCTATTAACCAGGAGGTTAGGGTTTAATTATTGGCCAGGGCACATGCTTAGTTTGTGGTCTCGATCCACAAATCTGTGCAGGAAGCAGCAGATTGATGATTCTCTCTCATCATTGATGTTTCCATCTCTCTCTCTCTCTCTCTCTCTCTCTCTCTCTCTCTGAAATTAATAATAATATATTTTTTAAAAATAAAAAATATATTTGGATCCTGGTTCGTGGTTTTATTGTGGCTAAGTGCTGGGGTGAAGAGGGTCCTGCTCACAGGAGGGGCTTATGTGGGTTCAGTGTCCCACCTGCAGGACACAAGGAGGAGTCCTTGCTTTCTCTTAGATTATCACGTGGCAAGCAAAAGAGAGGGATAAATCTTAACTTGTCAGTGTCAAACATCAAAAACAGAGCCTGGGAAAGAACCAAGATGGTGGGTTAGGTAAAAGCCTGTGCTCACCACCTCCCACAACCACTTGAAAATTACAACTAAAATAAGGAACATTCCTCATTCAGAACAGTCTGAATGGTGGCAGAATGGAAGTCCTACAAATAGAGAAGGAAAGAAGAAAGCACATTGAGGGGTGGAGGTGCAGAATGGGCTGGCCCAACACTAACCTGTACCAATATTTTAATCAGGAGGGAGATTGTCTCTCTGGAGGGTGCCTGTGGTAAGAACAGGATCCCAGCCCCATACGAGACCCTCAGCCCAGGGTTGCAAGCTTGGAAGAGAAGTCTCTGTCACTTTGGGTTGTAAAAACCAATCAGGGTTTGTGGTTGAGTAACAAGGAGGATGCTGGAATCACAGGTGTTCCTCTTAAAGGGCCAGTGCAGGAACTCACAGGGTTCCGTGCTCCTGAGCCAGAGACTCAGCCTCATACAGGGAGAATTGGATTGTCTGACATGGGGGTAGGAACTCAGGGGTGGCTTTCTCCAAGACTGGGGTGCTCAAAAAGTTTGTTGTTCCTGTGCTGGGGCCTCCCCTATCCCTGGGCTCAACGGTAGCCATGTTTGAGTCTCCATCAGCATAGGGCACACAGTTTGGTCTATCCTGGTGATCCCCTGAGACCCTGCCACATCCAGTTTTCAGCCCCAGCAAGCTGCTTGCAACAGGTTTTCAAATGAATGGCTTGTCCTGTATCAGACTTCAGACTTTGCTAAAACCTCTCAAACAAGTTGCAGCTGGAGACAGCATGGTCAAACCCACCCACAAAAGGCCCAAGACAGGGCACTAACACCAGCCTGACATGCTTCATAGCTACGCCTCACCTGGGTACTTCGAAGCCTAATACAAATAGCAAATAGCAACCATACGCAGATCCTTCCATAGCTCCTACTGGGATGCCCCAGGCAGTGGCTGACTTTATACCACCCTGGATGTACCATACCCAGTGAATACATGGACAGTTTCAGAGCATGGTAGATTACAACCCTACATAGCCACAAGTGACGCATTAAATGGGCAGACTCAGTGAGCACCAGAGTCCTACTGAAGCAAAGTCCTGTTCCAGAGGGCTGTCACTTGCACAGCAGCTCTCCCAATGCAGTTGTCACTTGTTTTCACAGCAAATTGGCCTGGAGGTCAACTCCTCCTAGTGATGCCAACAGCAATCAAGGCTTGACTACAAGACTATGCACACAACCCACACAGGGGTGCACTCTAGAGGGCCCAGCTCAGGTGACTGATACAAGGCCACTCTATCAATTGTAGGAGACATAGCAGCTCTATTCAACACATAGAAACAAACACTGGGAAACAGCCAAAATGCAGAGATAAAGAAACATGTCACAAGTGAAAGAAATGGAAACAGGCAAATTACTGGCTGCAGAGTTCAAAATCATGGTTATAAGGTTACTCAATAATTTTCATGAGACTTTTTTCTCTCTCTTTTTTTGTTTATTTAAAAAAATCTTTATTGTTCAGTTTATTAATTACATTTTCTCCCAATAGCTCCCCTCCACCCAGTACCCATCCCACTCTCTGCCCTCACCTCCCACCCCCACCGTCCTCTCCCATAGTTGCATGATTTTTGTCCAGTCTCTTGCTGTACTTCCCGCACCCTTTTTCTCACCAAGAATTATCAGTCCATTCCCTCTCTGTGTCCATGATTCTGTTCTATTCCTCATTTTATCCTGATCATCAGGTTGTTAATTCACTTGATATTTAGATTCATTTGTTGATAGATGTGTATTTGTTGTTCATAATGTATATTTTTACCTTTTTTCTTCTTCCTCTTCTTAAACAATATCTTTCAGCATTTCATATAATATTGGTTTGGTGGTGATGAACTCCTTTAGCTTTTTCTTATCTGTGAAGCACTTTATCTGATCTTCAATTTTGAATGACAGCTTTGCTGGATAGAGCAATCTTGGTTGAAGATTCTTGCTATTCATCACTTTGAATATTTCTTGCCACTCCCGTCTGGCCTGCATCGTTTCTGTTGAGAAATCCGCTGACAATCATATGGGTGCTCCCTTATAGGTAACCAACTGTTTTTCTCTTGCTGCTTTTAATATTCTCTCTTTATCTTTTGCTCTTGGCATTTTAATTATGATGTGCCTTGGTGTGGTCCTCTTTAGATTCCTATATTTTGGGGTTCTGTGCACTTCTTGGGTTTTCAAGTCAATTTCTTTCACCAGGTGGGAGAAGTTTTCAGTCACTATTTCTTCTAGTAGGTTTTCCTTATCTTGCTTTCTCTCTTTTTCTGGCACCCCAATAATTCTGATGTTGGTATGCTTGAGATTGTCCCAGGGGCCCCTTATACTATCTTCAATTTTTTGGACTCTTTTGGCTTCTTGCTTTTCCAGTTGAGTGGATTTTGCTTTTTTGTATTTCAAATCTTTAACTTGGTTTTTGCGATCGACTGGACTGCTTTTAGGTCTTTGTATAATATTCTTTGTTTCAGTCAGTGTATGCTTAATTTCTAGTTGGTATTTTTTCATATCCTTGTAGGCGTTGTTCATTTCTTTGTAGGTGTTATTTATTTCATCGTAGTTCTCATTAAGTTTCTCGGCCTTTTCTAGTAGCCTCTTCATAAGCCTAATTACTGTGGTTTTGAACTCTATGTCTAGTCGTCTTTTTTCCTCCATTTCTTTCACAGCTGAGTTCTTTCCTTTTCTCTGCATTGTGGTTGCTTTCCTGAGTTGGTCCCTTATAGGTCTGTGATAGGTATCCTCTAAGAAACAGTGGCTCAGACTCCTTATGCAGCGCGCGTCAGTCTTAGCTCCTCCCTACAGCATGTAAGGGGCGCGGGGCGTCAGCCTTAGGTCCACCCTATGTGGCGCACAGCTTCAGCGTCAATGGGGCTTGAGGCATCAGCTTATCTGTGCGGCTCACAGGTCTCAGTGTTGGGTGGCAATGTAAATCCACCACTGGTCTCCCCGTTGCCAGACAACTCTGCTTCTCCCCAAATGAGTTTGCACAGCCAAAGTCTCACTCAGGGTTGTAAAACAAAGCAGTATGGTGGTCTCCGAGCAAGTGAGCGAGTGGCGCGTTCTCTGCCTGGTCGCGGACTCCCGGAATTGCTGTTCCAATTTACGCGCGCACTCTCCCCAAACACACAGACCTCAGCCATGCCCGGGATCCTCCTTTCCCCGATCTGGGAGCTCGCCTGGAACTGGGGGTCGGTGCTGTGGGAGGCCTCCGCCCTCCCCGCTGGAGAAAACCAGCCAGGCTGCTGTCTGCCGCCCGTCCCTCACTGCTCGCTCGCGCTCCGAACCTCAAAGCTGTGCACCAATGCCCCTGAGTCACCGCTGCGTTCCACCTTTACTTTTATGTGTGGAATTTTCTCTCTGCCAGCTCTCCGGTGATTCTGGACGATGTTTGTTCCGTTGTTAAGTTGTAGTTTCAGAATTGTTGCATGGACAGCAAGATAGGTGCTCACCTATGTTCATCTTAGTTCTCCCTCCAATTTTTATGAGTTTTTTAAGGATCTTAGTGAGAATGTCAAAGACATGGAAAAGGAAGTTTCAGAAATTAAAAATACATGAACTGAAATAAATAATAATTTACAGCAATTCTATAGTGGAGTAGAAGATTCTGGGAATCAAATAAATGATTTGGAATATGAGGAAGCAAAAAACACACAATCAGAAGAGCAAAAACAAAAAATATTCCAAAAATATGAAGATAGTATAAGGAGCCTCTGGGACAACTTCAAAGGTTCAAACATTCACATTATGAGGGAGCAGAATGAGAAGAGAGATAACAAGATATTGAAAACCTATTTGAAGAAGTAATAACAGAAAACTTCTCCTACCTGGTAAAATAAATAGACTTACAAGCCCAGGAAGCACAGGGGATCCCAAATAAGAGGAACCTACAGAGGCCCACACCAAGACACATCCTAATTGAAATGCCAATGGCTGAAGACAAATAGAGACTCTTAAAAGCACAATAGAAAAGCAAACTGTCAGCTGATTTTTCAACAGGAACTTTTCAGGCTAGAAGTGAGTGGCAAGAAATAGTCAAACTGATGAATTATAAGGATCTAAAACCAAGATCACTGTATCCAGCAAGGCTCTCATTTAGATATGAAGACCAGATAAAGAGCTTCACAAAAACAAAACAAAACAAAAACTAAATGAGCACAACCAGTATTATATGAAATGTTGACCAGTATTCTTTAAGAATAAGGAGGAGAAATAGAAGAAGTGGGAAGAGGAAGAGGAGGAGGAGAAGAAAAGTAAAAGAAGAAAAAGGAGAAATAAAAATATGAACAATAAAATGGCAACAAGTATATATCTCTCAATAATTAAATCATAAAATAAAAATAAATAAGTGAGAATCTAATGAACAAAACAAACTTCTGTATAAATTAGAATCAGAAACCTGGAAGCCTGGAACATACTGAAGAATCTCAGAGGGATGTGGGGAAAGATCGTGGAAAGAGATTAACCAAAGATCTTACCTGTGGATATAGACAGTAGAGCAGCAAAAGCCTGGAGTGGGGCATTAACTGGGTAGAAAGGGGGAATGAAGGGAAAAGGGAGACATCTATAATATTCTCAACAATAAATATTTTTAATAATACTCTCTGACTACTTATTCCACTAACACATATGAAATCTGAATGAACACAAGGAGCTAGCAACCATTGTGGGTAGAAAACAGGTCTGAGTCTTCAAAGGTAAGAATAATGAGCACCTGTAAACCCTGATAGGAAACAAAAATAGGATTATCCAGAGGCCTTAGGTCAAGGTCAAGGGTGGACACTGCCAACTCTGCAAGGTCATCAGCTTGTTCTGAAGGTTGTGGGTAAGCTTTCTGCTTCCAAAGACCAGGAGCTCCCTCAGGATGATGAGGATCCTCAGGTGGGGGAACTCTACTGGAGCATTCTCCCAACTAGGTGGGGTCATGATTGGATCCTTTAGTTTCTGCTATGGACATGGTGCATGTGTCCCTCAAATACTCACACATTAAAACCTAATGTCCAAGGAGATGATGTTAGGAGAGGGGTCTGGGGACCTACTCAGGTCTTGAGGGTGGAGTTCTTATGAGTGGGACTAGTGCCCTTAAAAAGGTGGGCTGAGGAAGCTCCCTTGGTCTATTCACCTTTGAGATTACAGAGAAAAATTGGCCCCTAGGACTTGGGCCTTCATCAGAAATCCAACCTGCCAGGATCCAGTCTTGAATTTTTTAGCCTCCTAACCTGAGAACCCACCACTCTGTGGAACTGTGTCACAGCCCCCGGAACTATGGAGAATGTGGTGTCACATGACCACCAGGACTGACTGTCCCAATTTCTCCTTCACGGACATAAGCCACAGGTGACCAAGGATGCCTCAGCCAGTCTCTAAAAATACACTGACATGTATGACCCAAGGTACTTACTTAATATTGACCGAGCATAAATTACACAGGAGACAGACATGCAATGTATGAATCACACACTGTTTATTTACCAGAGTCTTGGTGGTTTCCAGACCTCAGCTGGCCACCTGGGGTTCCGCGCCGACAGACACACATGCACACTGGACGTTGGACATTGCAGCTGCAGCTCGGCGTCTTGTTTGAGGCCTCGGTTTCATGGCTCACGGTTCGGACTCATGGTCCACGGCAGAGCTTAGACAGATGCAGGTAGGGGAGTGGAGAGTGACCATCTGTGGAAGAGCAGAATGAGCATCTTTGATCTCCTCTGGGGCTTGCTCTTTTTATTTGCTCAGATGAACGTCTTCAGTGTGTCTTATCAGCGGGTCCCAGGAGCCTTGCTATCTGGTCTTACATATGGGTACAGATGACTTTATCTATTTTCTACATACAGGCCACTCAAGGGTGCTTATCAATTTGGTTACATTACATTCCACACTTTCAGATTTCACACTTTAATATCACACTTTAATTCCACACTTTAAGACTTATTCTATATTGTATTTTATCCTTATTACTATTACTATAACACTGACCTGGAGTTCCACTGCTGCACTGGTTGTTTTGCGTGTCTCCCGCCCCCCCCCCCCCCCATAGGCAAGGACAGCATTTCTCTGATGTTTCCTTCAACAGACAGAGTCTTCTAGTTGAAGGTCAGGGGAGGCTCTGACACAGCTGTGGTGGAAATGCAGCATTAGAGCTGGGGGAAGGCATGAGCCCTTTCAGTATCTCCCACATCAGCACGCAGCAAGGCGGAGGGTCACTGGAGGAGAAATCTGTAAATGCCTGGTCCTCCCAATCACCAAATCATAGTGAGATGGCTGATGTCCTCCTGATGCCATGGACACCAAGGCCTCATGGGAGGACCTTTGGTCAAGGGGCTTTAAGGGTGCACTTAGGTTTGATCCTTTTAACTTAAGGATGTCATTCTCCCAATCTTTCCAGAGATTGTCTGTAATAATGACACTGGGTACTTGAATCCTAGTGGCTCCCTACAGACAATTGAATAGTGATTCCTGTGATGTGAGTCCACATATGAGTCAGTTGCTGTAAAAGTTGGTCAGCCATTGTGGTGAAGGGTGAAAAGGCTGATCCCAGAGAGTGTCTAGGGCAGATAATAGGCTCTAAGTGTTCAGACTCCATCTTCACTCTCTTTTTCTGCTTCAATGGATCTTCAGCCACAGAAGGGCATGGGCAGTGGTTATATTTGGACAGCACAGAAGAGCAGCTTTGCAGGGTCCCCACTCTGGGAGCTGGAAGTGAAGAAGAAGCTCTCTCTGGGTATTGACAAGTGCACAAGGACACAAGAATTTACTCTGAGCTGGAATATCCTGGCCCTATGGGTGGGACATGATTATAAATGATTTAGTTTGTAAGTAATGATGGAGATATTAACAACAACAACCACACTGCAGCACACAGACGAGCCACCCCTCAAGAACATTGCCATGCTCACAGGAGGTGGTTGTCCCTCTGAATCCAGGGGACTGTTCCCCAGGGACTCCCCTCCTCTGTCCCGAAGAGGAGGAGACCATGCAAATGGGAAGTTCCTTCTGCTGAAAAGTCTGACCCCGCTCCTGTACCTGCACCTCAGGGAGAGCAGCCCCACCCCCAGGACCTGCAGTCTCCATTTGCTCCAGGACTCAACCCAGAGGAAGCATCATGATGTGTGGGCTGGGCTCTCGCTTTGGTACTCTTACATGGTAACTTTATGGAGAAGCTGGGCCTTGTGAGTGTGTGTGCCTGCTCTTAATGACAACTCTCTTGTCTGCAGGTGTGCAGTGTGAGGTGCAGCTGGTGGAGCCTGGGGGAGGATTGGTGCAGCCTTGGGCGGGGGGGCGCTCTGAGACTCTCCTGCAAAGGCTCCGGATTCACGTTCAGTGACTATTATACAAACTGGATCCGGCAGACCTCAGGAAAAGGATTGGAGTGGGTAGGTTTCATAAGAAACAAAGCCAATGGTCAGACCACGGAATATGCTGCATCTGTGAAAGGCAGATTCACTATCTCCAGAGATGATTCCAAAAACACTGCCTACCTGCAAATGACCAGCCTGAGAGTCCAGGACACGGCCTTGTATTACTGTGCAAGAGACACAGTGAAGGGAAGTCAGTGTGAGCCCAGACACAAACCTCCCTGCAGGAAATTCTGTGTCCATCAGGGGGCGCTCAGATTCCCTGAACGCAAGGACCATCCTAGCAGCAGGTACAGTTGGGAGGTTAGGTCTGGTTTCCTGTGTGGTTTCCTCTTCATGTCACAGTTTCCAACAGGGAACCTCCCTGGATTTCTGACTGCACTTACCTCTGAAAAGTCTTAGTTAGAAATCTCTGAGTTAGAAAAGTCTGTTGTAAAGAAAGACAACTTTCTCACGTGGACAAAAAGCAGAGAATCTCAGACACTCATGTGCCAAGTACCAGCTAATGATCAAATGTTCTGACCCAATTCACCTAAATACAACTAGAGAACCTGATGATTCAACAGTACAAAAAAATTCCGCACAGCTCAGGGTCCCTTTGCAGCCAGGACCCGGACAGAATCACGTTGGACAGTGTGCACCAGAGGAGTGTGACCCCGAAGTTAGAGAAGAAAGATCCCAGGTGGTGAAGGTCATTGACTTGTCATCATGCTCATAGGTAGATGACACCAGGCAGAAACAGAGGGACCCCCACCAGCTTGATACATATACCCAGGCTGATGACAAACACACACAGACCAAGGGACATGGAATGCTTGCTAAGTACATAAAGTCTCTGGGAGGCCAGGAAAGTCAGACCTGCTTTCATGGAGACAGGAAAGGAGACTTGATTGGGGCTTTTATGTTGTCAAGGTGATTGGGGAGAGGGAAGAATTCTGTTTCCAGGGGCTTGTGTGGTTTCAATCTCCCAATGACATTTGAATTATAAACCATGTTTCTTATCTGATTTTTCCTGTTAGGCAGGTAGAGAAGAGGAAAGAATACGACATTAGTTGTCAGTAGTCAAACAAATAATAAAATAGAGTATGGCTACCCATTTTACTGAACAACTACATAAAATGTGCAAAAACTTAGATAAAGTGTCATTATGTATGTTCAAAACCCAGTTCTACAGATAATGGGAAGAAGAATTATAAATAAGCAAATGAGGATGAGGATGATGACAATGATGATGATGGTGTTTGTGATGAAGGTGTTGATAGTGATGGAGGTGGTGATGGTGGTAGTAGAATTGGACAGAAGTTTTGGTCCAATGTCTTTGTGGGAATCTGTACTTTATCCAAAGTCACCAGTTTATAGAGGCCTTGTGTCACCTTAGAGTTGGGCCTTTGGGCTTTCATTTATCAATGACATCTAAAGAGAAGACATTTGCTTTCTTTTCCTATAAAAGTCATTGTGTGTGGAAAACACCTTGTCTATAGACAATAAGAAGAATGATTATAAGTATACAAATGGTGATGATGATTGAGTAAGACAATGCACGATGTGGGAAGGGAAGACTTATATAACACTTCAAATACAGAGTGGTTTTTGTTTTTTAAATCACACACAAATAATAAAAGACAATGACTACACAATGAGACAAGGATTTGGTCTAATGACGTTTTGGCTCCTAATACAGACACACCATCTCCATGGTTCCTTCAGTGAGGCGTGCCCACCATTCCAAGTAAGAGTTGACAGACCCCAATGAATCATGCAGCTTGATGACTGTCAGCAAGAACATTGTCAGTAATGATTCCAAAGGTGTCCATGTGCAGATCCCCTGTACCTGGGAAGGTGTTACCTTCTAGAATAGAGACACTGTGAGAATGTGCATGTAGGAAACAGGGATCTCCTTCCCACCAGTTTGCATTGCCACACTACTTATTTCTCTTGATCCCTGCCTGCATGATCTTTAATGTTTCTACTTCTCTCAAACTCTTATTCCTAATTATTCAGGTATTTCCTACAATGATACAAGCTGTCTCTGTCATGCCCTGCATTTTCCTGTGGGCCTTCACTGGAGGAGACTTTAAACTCATATTTCCAGTAATTCTCTGTCCATGAAAATCAGACATATCTCTGTCATGTGACTCAAACAAGTTCAGCTTCCTCCCGTCACCCAGTTCAACAATCATGTCCAGATTTATGGGTAGTTTCCCAGCAGCACTCACCTCTGGTACCAGAACCTGCTCCCTCTCACTGCTGTAACCAATAAGCATGGACCATAGAGGCTCAGCATTTTCTGGGGAGTTCTTTATAAATTCACCTCAAACAGGACCCATTAAATAAAATACTGATGAATTGACCCTTAATAAAAATAAAAATAATTTGTTCCACCAAATATTCCATCAAGGAGATTACATGACTTGCTTGGTGAGAGACTAACTTTCTGAATCCTGTGCCTGATGGGAGAATGTGTGCATTACACATTCACGATGTTGTATGTTAGCGGGAAAGCCCAGCACCCTCTGACCATAGTGAGTATCCCCAGGGACAGGGCAGACGGAGGCAGGGAGTGAGGGATTCCTTACAGGGTTGAAGTTCCCTTTCCTGTGAGAAAAGGTATGCCAAGAATTCTCCAATTCTCCTCACTCTGAGCCCCAACATCACTGATAAGAGAAGACTGAAAAATCAAGTCACTTAACAGGCTACCATGTCATTTTAAGATATGAAAGATTCTCACTTTTTAAATTTCTACTCTTTTCTCCAGGTTAAAACACAACTATTTTGGATGTGATTAGTTCACGTTCTCTGCAATAAGCCAGAGGCTTGCTTAAGGTAAGAGTTTGGATAGTGTGTTACAACACATTAAAGAGTTCCAACATCAAGAATCAAGGGTCTCCAGTTTTCCTGTGGTTGTGAAGCTGTGATTCATATTAAAGTAACCTTTGAGGACATTGTGACAAAAAAAAAAAAAAACTTCTGTGCTTTTGAAATTGTTTACACCAAGCTGAATATATTGGCATATAAAATGACAATGATAAACATTTGGTAATTGTAGATATATGTAAGTGTTGGATTTCAGAAGCTAAACAGATGCTAATCCCTATGAAATTTGTTTGAAAGATGAATGAGAATTTACCAACATAATCTAGTGCAATATTTCTTCTGCTCAGATGAGGTTATTCTTGATGAAATTTCAATGAGTCTTATGACCCAGGTGGCCCCCATTCCATGACAAGCCTGGTCAGTGAGGTCATGGGAAGAGTTGCCCCAATATGGGCCCAAATATGACCAGGGAATGCCAACCACAGTCCCTCTACTTTTAGAAAAGGGCTGTCTCACAAGCAAATTTGTCTTCAAGCTTCAGGGTAAATCCTCTCCTGGGATGTGCAGGCTCACAGCTCTCTCCTCACACAGGGCTGAGGTCTCTGGGAAGACAGAGCTATGGTCTAGGAGAAGATGAGGCTGCTGGGTCCTCTCCTGTGCCTGGTGACAGCACTCTAAGGTGAGGGGCTGAAGGGGTCAGATAGGGGTCATGGGATGGCTGACTGCATGTGACTGACAGGGTTTGATGGGCCTTGTCCCCAGGTGTCCTGTCCAAGTGCACCTGCAGGAATTGACCTCAGCACTGGTGAAGCCCTCATATGCCCTCTCCCTCACCTGCACTCTCTTTGTTACTGCATCACCAGTGGTTATGACTGGTACTGGATCTGCCAACCCCTGGAGAAGGAAGGGGCTGGAGTGGAAGGGGTTCATAAATCTTAATGGAGACACTTACTACAGCCCCTCCCTCAAGAGCCCAACCTTCATCTCCAGAGACACATCCAAGAACCAGTTCTCCCTGCAACTGAGCTCCATGACCACTGAGGACACAGCCATGTATTACTGTGCAAGAGACACAGTGAGGGGAAGTCACTGTGAGCCCAGACACAAACCTCCCTGAGGGAGGCAGCAGGGCTGGGCTGCAGGAGGCGCTCAGGACAGCAGTGGATGCTCAAGACCCAGCAATCAGCATAGATAGCCCAGTTGCAGGTGCAGAGGGAGGCTCAGCCTGGACTCCATTGGAGGCTGAGTTTCCTCTTCATGTGATATTGGCTTCTGGACCTTCTCCAGAATCATGATCCGGGCACAGGCAGTTCAGCAGCAAGAAGCCAGTCAGTCCTGATGGAGAAGAGAGAACATGGGGTGGCCATTGCCCAGCTCCCCTGCACACAGAGATGATGGCTGTGGGCTCTGTGCAAGGACAGCAGGGTCCCACCCACAGCAGCTTCAGTAGCTGAGTCTGAGGATACCTACACACCAGGGAATGAGATGACATGCAGCTCATCTTGGTCTTGGGAGGCAGGGCGGCCTCTCCAGCAGGTGCAATGGCCTCAGGGAGCCGGGAGAGGGACTGGCTCAAGGTGAGCTGTGTCAGGGAGGGAGGACTATGGGGGTCCTGTGCTGGGTAGGGACTGGAGTGAATGGACCCCTTCCAGGGGCAGATGAGAGACCACCAGGCTACCTCACCTACGTGTCCAGATATGGGCAGCAATGGAGGAGAGAGGGTGAGGCTTCAAAGCTGCCAGACATCAGCACCAAACGTGGGGTGAGACTCCTGTGTCCACCTAACAATTGCAATAATAAGGGAAAGGGAGGGACTCATGCATTCAGAGTGGACAGCAACCAGCAATGATGAGCAAGTAAATAAGCACAAAGCACAAGTGAGAGTGGGGTCTTGTTCTCACATTGAGTGAAGTTTCCACTGTCTGATGTCCCCCTTGTACAGAAGATCAGGGATCAGCTTCTGCTTCTAGAATTGCAGCTTCTAGAGGGTTCTGAGCATCCTGAGTCAGACATTCTTCACTGGCGTGGTTCTCCAAAGTGTGGATTCTGAATTGTTCCATGAGCTGTAAGGTGTGAACTCAGGGACCACCCAGATTTCAACACCATTGGTGTTAAAACACAAGATCAGGTCTCTCCAGGGAGTTTTTTTTTTTTTTTATTCTTCTTTGTCTAATGGTCATTGTAGGATTTTAAAATAGTTTTAACATAAAAATGTCTTTTCTTTTTTCCAAAAATACTCCGGGCTTTTTCTCTTATAACTCTTTTTTTTCTTCTCCTATGAAAAGTCAAGGCGCCCTGCCTTCCTACATAAAGCACTTATTTTGCTGGGAAAGTGCCCTGGAGATCTAAGATGCATAGGAAACAACTATGACAACAGGATGGCTGAGAGGGGAGTGGGAGGAGCAGAAAAGGGGAGGAGCCAGAAAGCTATAGGCAAAGATTTTGGCAAGTGTCCCCAAGGCCCCATCTACAGCAAACCCAGACACAGAAGGGAGGACAAAGGTGGGGGAATGGACAAGGACAGGGAAGGGAAGAAGCCCCAGCAAAGCCACCGGACAAAAAAGGTTGTGGGACACGGACGAATCAGGGTCACCAAGGCGTGTATTCCTGCCGCACAGGCTGGCCTTGGAATCTTCTCTGCAAGCCAACCTCAGTGTCCCAATCATTAGGGAACCATGCAGCCCATGGGAGGAGGAGGGGGGTTGTGGGGGGAGAGTTTCCTACCCCCTTTCGGGTGATCACAGCAGTTTTCTTTCTTTTCTTTTCTTTTCTTTTTTTGGCATAGCTTCTCCCCCCCCACCCCCGCCCCTCCTTCCCCCTCCCCTGCTGTGGCAGTCATAGGAGCCATCTGCCCGCACCATCCAGCTGGTGGTGTCAGGCGGCCAACCCTCGGATACAACTGTGTGTGTGTGTGTGTGTGTGTGTGTGTGTGTGTGTGTGTGTATGTGAAACACTTTGGTGAGGACTATGGAACACAGGCTCCGGAGCATGGCCAGGAAGGGGCTGGCTCCAAAGTCATGTTCACGTGCCACATCCTCGAAGTCTGGCAGCTACAGGATCCCGTCTCGGGGTTGTCAAGGCCCATATGACCACTGCCGGTCCATGACTTCTCTTTCCCAGGACACTGCGGTCACTTCGTAGATCTAACACACACACACACACACACACACACACACACACACACACACGGAGCCGTTGGATGCACTGGCACCCACTTTGTCCCCTCGGGAATTCCAGCAGACCTCGAAGATGCCGTCAGTGCCTTGGTAGCTGTGAACCAGACTCCCACTCTGAGTGTTCCAGATGTGCATTCACTTGTTGAAGGAGCTTCTGGCAAGGTACTTGCCATCGGGGCTGAACGTGATGCTGTAGACAGGTTCCTGATGTTTGGTGAGTGTGTTGATGCACACGCCACACTCCACATCCCACAGCTGGACTGTGGAGTCAAACGAAGTGTTTGTGAGCATGATGTTAGCATTCCGGTTGCTGGTGGCGGGGCTGGTAGGACTCCACTTGATGGTATAGATCTCTTTGCTGTAGGCTTACAGGTCATGGACACATGTGTCTTGATTCATGCTCCAGATCTTTAACATCATGTCCTCAGAGCAGGACACCAGCAACATTCCAGAAGGATCCCGCTTAATGGCATTGACCTCATTTGTGTGTCCCTGAAAGGTTTGGACGTGGTTTGTGCTACAGGAGGTGAAGGTATTGTTGTTCTGCCAGTCCACATTGAGAGCAGGGGCAGAGTGAAACAGAAACTGTTTTTGGCTTCTCCTGTGTGGGCATCCCAAATTATTGTTGTTTTGTCTACACCAGCGCTTAAAATGTAATTCCCCTTTTTGTTCCATTTCAAGGCAAAGATGGGGCCTTTGTGTTGGCCTAAGGTGCTGGCCAGGTTACCATCTGCCATCCAGATTTTCGCAAAGTCATTGTAGGAGCCTGTGGCCAGCAGCGTCCCATTGCTGCTCCAGTCCAGCGAGGTCATGTCCTTGTTGTTGGGCATGTCGTGGCCGCCTTTGCGGATGCAGTGCTGCAGCACGAGCTGGGTGGATGTCCCCTTGCTGCTCTTGTTCATGTTCCAGAGTCTCCGGACCCCAAGGCCAATGAGGTTGCTGACGGGGTTCCAGGTCCAGATGAAGACCTCAGACTCGTGGCCCTGAAGCACTGTGGCTTTGTTGGTGGGATCTCAACGCCCTGGTCTATTTCCATGGAGTTCGAGTGATTATTTATGGCATGTGCTCCATTCTCCTCCCCGTTCACTGTGGCTTCCCTGTTCTTTAGGGCATCGGGCTGGGAAATGGCTGTTGGGGTCACTGTGGTTGTGGTGGCGGTTGCCACTGATGCTGTGGCGGCTGCTGCATTGTTCTGCTGCTGCTTGAGCTTCTCCCAGAAGGCCTGCTGCCTCTTCTGGACCACATCGGACATCACTGCATAGATCAGGGACAGGGACTTTAGGGGTGGCCATCGAACACTGTGCCATCCTCATTGATGCTGATCTCAGCCTCCATGTACTGCAGCCTCTTTTGCAGGATGGAGATGAGGGCACACCAGTGTCCCTTTGATGTTCCACTGGCTGAGGTGGCTCTCCAAACTGAAGGTGAATGCCAAGTGGGAGAAGCCTGACTCCTGGAGGTAGCGATACACCAGGAAGTTCACCTCGTTACTGGTTATGCTCATCTTAGCCTCACCTCGCAGCCACGAGGTCTGTGGAAGCAGAGAGCCACCTCTTCACGGTGACTTCACGTGCACTCCTTCTCACTGGTGGGACCCCAGCAACCGAGCATAGAAACTGCAACATCTGCCAGAGCCAAAGGCGGGCGAGTCCTGGCCCCGTCCCAGGTGTGCATGCAGGCTGCTTGGAGTCTTCAGTTACCTCGCAGAGGGCTAGACAACTTGTAGGCGCCTCCTTGGGCCAAGCTGCAGGGCTGAGCCGCAGCCACGGAGGGCCGGGTGTCCACAGCAGCCCCGCGCTCTGCCTCCGCCAGCCTCAGAGTCCCAAAGGCGTGGGCGCTGGAAAGTTTCGGTAGTGAATGGCGGCTAGGGCGCTGCTGCAGCGGGGTAGGCGGGGCGGGTGCTCGGGCAGCTCCATGCTCCGGAGCACAGAGAGGTGCAGAGGCATGGCTTCAGGGAGGTTTAACATCCCTTTCCCTCATATCTCTTCCTGTCGATGCATCTCAGTTTTAAATGATTTAATAGATACAACTGCTCTGCACTTTGCTCCTCCCTCCATCTGAGCCTTAGCCTATCCTGAGCTCACAGTCTTCTTCCAAGATAGTCAACCTCCAGGTTTCCTTCCTCCCAGGGTCTCAGGTGGACGCTGTAAATGCAGGTCCCAGAATGATTCTCTGTGACCAGGAGCAGGTCATGTCAGAGTGCCTGCTAGTTCAGAGTCAGTGCTTGGTCTCTCTGGGCAAAGGTGGGTCCAGTGTCTCAGAACCTCTCTGTGGTCCAGGACCTGGGAGACCTTCCTGAGCTGCTCCCTGTGGGAGGGGCTGCCCTGCTGGGTGAAGTAAGGAGAGAGGAGGGACAGAGTGTGAGCCTGTCTTTGCTTTGTGGCCTGGGCTGTGTTCCTGGGAGGCAGGTGCTCCATAGGGAGGCCTGTTCCCTGGAGCTGGACTGAGACAGGGGCAGCCCCTGTACAGTCACCTGCAGGCCCAGGGGGCCTCAGTCGGGTCAAGGAAAGGAAAGTTCTTTACTTTTCAGTTATTTCTAAGTCAAAGTTAACATGAAAATGTCATTTTATATAAAATTATGATTACTCAGTTTTGCAATGTTGAGACTACTTAACAGTTATCTTTGGACTTGGGAAGATGTTTGTATGTGATGTTAATACATTTTGTTAATGAAACGAATGACTCATAAGATTAAAATAGTGTGATCCACTCATCTCCAACATTTATTTTACTTTTATATAAAATATATAAAACATTTTTGATATTTTATCTTTATTCTACACAGTATTATAGATGTGCTCCCCTATTTTCCCCCATTTGTCTGCCTCCACCTGGTTCCAGCACCAGACGAGGCCTTCACCACTTATTGTCTGGCATTTATATATATAAGTTCTTGGGTTAATCTTGTCCTGCCCTCTCCTCCTACCTTTCCTCTAATATTCTTCAGTCATATCCATATGTCCCTGCCTCTGGTTCTATTTCATTTAGCAGTTTATTTAGTTCATTAGATTCCACCTGTAAGTTGGATCATGTGATATTTGTCTTTCTCTGACTGGTTTATTTCCCTTAGCATGATACTCCACAGTTCCTCCAGGCTGTCTCAAAGGATAAGAGTTCCTTTATTTAGAGGGGGAGAATACACTATATTTTATTTATTGATTGATGTATTATTTATTTTTAGAGAGGGGGGACGGAGAGGGATAGAGAGATCAAACATCAATGATAGAGAAACATACATCAGCTGTGCCCACATGGGAAGCAGGGACTCAGGTGCTCATGGGAAAGTTAACCATCAGGATGGAGCATCAAGAATAGACAGACTCCTAGCCCATCCTGGAACAAGTAGTACTGAGAACCCAGGGTGCTCCTCCCAGAGCTGGCCTCATTCACCTGCCCACTGCAGCCTCGCCTACCAGGTGACCTAAGAGCACAGCCCCACCTGACAGCTGACAATAGTGCTGCCTCTCCTCCAAATTCTGAGGTGTGTTCCCTGTCTTCTTAGGGAGATCTCCAGGGGACTCCCAGCAACTCACCCTGCAGCAAAGGGGTGACCCAACCTTATCTTTGACTCCCTGGAGCGAGCCTGACCTGTTCCTGCATGGGTGTACAGGACATACAAAAACACGAACACAAGTGTCCTTTGCTCTTCAAAGTTTGTGTTTGTATCATGGGTGCATTTGATTGGCTTCCAAAGAAAGTCATATCGGGGCCTAGAATCCACGTGTGGTCCTTGCTCATGTGCCATTCACAGGGAAGAGGGGCAAATGTGGATTTCATAGCGAAGAAAATCATCACAGTGTGTGTGTGTGTATGTGTGATTTATTAAATAGAAGTGCAATGAGATTTGGCCACATGCCAGGATATGCAGATGGAACCTTCAACATGAGGAACCTGAGGGCATAAGAGCTCCCAGAACCCCCAGGAGCTTCTGGATGAGGGTAGGGTGGGTTGTGTCCCTGCATCTGGCAGCTCCAGGGAAGGGCTACCTGCTGACTTTCTTTTTATTTATTTATTTATTTATTTATACACTATAACTTATATTTAATAGTAGTACATATGATTTCCTTCCCCCCCCAATATCTTCCCCCGAGCCTCCCTTACCCCCCAGCACATGTCCCCACCTGCCCCACTCTCCGCCCCAGTGTCTTTCATTCATTGGTTATGCTCATATGCATGCATACAAGTCCTTCAGTTAATTTCCCCCAGCATCCGCCTCTCATTCACCCTAGCCTTCCCCCTGTAGCTTGACAGCCTGTTCAAGGTCACCCTGATTCTATATCAATCACTCCCCCCTGTTTCTTTTCTTCAAAAATATCTTGCCTCTGCATACTAGAAACAAACATATAAGAACAAAAAATGTTTGAGTGTCAGTTTCAATGTCCAACTGTTCTGAGTCCCAGTTTCAATGTTAAATAGTTCTTCATGTGTACATGTCAGCAATGGTATCCAGATGGTGGACACATCGTGGCAATGCAAGATCCATCCTCTCTGGTATGGTCCTGGGCCGCCTGCAGCCATGCACAGCTGCCGACTGCTAGCATGGCAAGGTGTCGTCAGCGTCCCCCATCTCTGGACCGTCCTCATGGCTGGAACAGACCCGTCAGTTCCTCACTGTCGCAGGAACCCACATGGTCTTGGAGTTGTTCTCTGAAAACACACAAACACATTCTTGACCAAAAGTTAACAAAGGGATCCTCTCTGCAAAATAGACTTGGGATTCTTTTTATTTTTGCCTAAATGATTTTCCTTTGGCTTATTTTGACATCATGTGTGTTTTTTCATGGGTGTCCTGCAGTTGGTTTTACAAATGGAATTTACTTTTCTGGAGTAAGAATTTTCTAGATGTATTTTACTTACAGGATATTTTTCCTTACATGATATTACCCCACTATCCTCCCCCCCCCCTTTTTTGATTAATGGGGGCTTTTGGAAATTTTATCTTGCCATCTTGGTAATTTTAAATTTTAATTTTTGCACACAAATATGACTGCTTTATGTTCTTTGGATGTTAGGCAATTTTACAGTGAGATGAACTACTAATAGATTTTTTAGTTAATGTTTTAGGAAAAGCTTTTTGTCCAGTACACTAAAATTTTCTTGAGTATTCACTTATTTCACTTGGCCAATTTAAATTAATCTGAAAACTTGATTACTATTTTCCTGTCAATTTTAATACTCAAGCAGAAATCTTAGTTTACCCTGTAAATACTAGTGGAAAGGAATATTTGCATTTTTTAGTAGGTCTTCAGCATTCCTGGTAATAAACTGAATTTAGATATAGAGCAGCTATTGCTGGCCGAGTCTCTGTCTGCCACCTGGGTCCCGGTCTGAGTTGTGCGTGGGAGGCGAAGTGGCCTTGGGGGTAGGAGACCTCCATCAGGAGGGGTGAGAATTCAAGCCCCTGCAAGGTTTGTGGATGAGGGTCTGTGCCCCACCTCTGTTGACCTTTTAGTTCTCTCCTGTTGGCCCCTCTGCGACTGTGCCTGTCTTAGGTTGTTCCTTCCCTGAGGAATCTTACCCATCTCTGGCTAACCAGCCATCCTCTGGGGCCAAACAGGGTGATGTGAGGTTCAGTTCTGCCTCCTTTGTAGTCTATGCCCCGTGGCCTCCACGTCCAGCACTTGCCTTGGGGTCCCCTTGCCTGCTGGCGGGTCCTGGTGCTGATCACATATCTCAGAGGACCCAGGTTTCTTCTCCAGAGAGGGCCCAGCTCACACCATTGGTCAAGAGACAGATCCATGGTGCCAGCTGCCCAGAAGCTTCAGCCACAGCTTGAACTGAACGCTCAGGCATCAGCTGTGTGTATTTGGATTCCCTGCTGACTTTCTAAAGCCCTGGTTTGGAGTCTCCCTGCAGCACCATTGGGGCTCAATAAGTTCTTAACCCAAGAACTTATATGTATAAATGTCAGGTCACTCTGCCCAGAGAAATCAAAACCACGTGGTGTCCCTGACATAGCAATCTGACATCAGGGCACAGTCTTAACTACTGAAATAGAGAAGCTCAGTGGTTAATACCCTGTGAACCCAGATAGGACTCTCCCCTGAGAACCAGGGCTGAACAGCAGGGGACATTCAGGGTCCAAGAGCACAGGCTGGTACCCCAGCAGCAGGTGAGAGGGAACTGAGCAGGGATTTCATCTGAGGCCTGGGGCTTCCTCTCTTCATACAAACAATCCAAACTGAAAGTTGGCCACGACTTCTGAGGTGACTGTGAATATCCTGCTCTATCAGAACATTTACCCAACTCAATGAGACATGAGAACCACATACAAGGGAGGTGTGTCTATGGCTTTGGGATATCTGAGTTGTAAGGGACCAGGGCAGGGATAGATTCATTACCTCACTAGGGGCAGCATATTGGAGACAGGCTGATCCAGGAAGAATACATTCAGGTATCAAAGTCCAGAACTGGTCCAGGTGGCCCCTTGTCACCAAAAGGTGGGCCCACAATGAGGAACATGTCCTGTGGGGGCTGGTTCCTCAGTGGAGGAGCTGGCAGGTGACATACCTACTTCAACAATGATTAGGACTTGGACCATCAGACTCTCACTGAGCCTGGTCCCTGTGTCATCCATCTCCTCTCAGGTGGGGTCAAGACCTTAGCTATGAAATGCTCTGCCTCATGAATATGCAAAATAGATGAGATAGACTAGGTTAAATATGGATAAGTCTGTGTCCAGAGGGCATCACCCACAGAAGTGCTCACAGCACAGCCCTCACCATGTACTGGAGCTGGACAATCCTCCTCATGGTTGCCATGGCTACAGGTAAGGGGCTCCCCAGTCGCTGGGTATAGGAGAGGACTAGGGAGACTCAAGGGGTATTTCCACACACTCCTGTCTCTTTCCACAAGTATCCACTCCCAGTTGCACCTGGTGCAGTCTTTGGCTGAGGTGAAGAAGCCTAGGATCTCTGTGAAAGTCTCCTGCAAGGCTTCTGGATACACCTTCATCAAGTACTCTATGGACGGAGTGTGACAAGCCCTGGGAAAGGACCTGCAGTACATGGGCTGGATCAATACAAACACTGGGAAACCCACATATGACCCGGGCTTCTCAGAAAGATTTGTCTTCTCCATGGATACCTCGGTCAGCACGGCCTATCTGCAGATCAATGGCCTCAAGTCTGAGGACACAGCCATGTATTACTATGCAAGACAGTGAGAGAAAGTGAGTGTGAGCCCAGACACAAACCTTCCTGCAGTAGAGGCTGTGAACACAAGGAGGTGCTCAGGTTCTCTGAACACAAGGACCATCCCAGCTGCAGGTGCAGTTGGAGGTCTGGGCTGGTTTCCTTTGTAGTTTCCTTTTCATGTCACATTTCCCCTCAGGAACCTCTCTGGATTCCTGATTCTAAGCTTAACTCTGAAGTCTCTGAGTTAGAAAAGTCTGACATAAACAAGGACAACTTTCTCACATGGACAGAAGGCAGAGAGTCTTTTTCAGACACTTTTGTGCCCATATGACAATCATCTAATTTCTGACACATGTTTTTTTAATGTAACAAGAGGCTCTGCTGACTTAACACTGCAGCTCACCTGAATGCTGAACTGTAGTCAACACAGATATATGAGCCCAAAGCTGAGAAGAAGGAACCTGGCAGGTGACACCATGCAGAGGCAGAGGGACCCACACAGTTTGTTGCAGATGCCCAAAGTGACAACAAAAACACACATCAAGGGACATGGAATGTTTATTATGCACATGGTTGAAATCTGGAAAGCACAGGAAAAGCTCTCCAGTAAGTCAGAGCTTTAAACCCATATGAATAGTAACAATTTGTTCATGAAAGTGAGGCATATGTCTGACTTGTGAATCAAAATAAGTCTTGCATCTTCTCCTTCCCCAGTTCCAAGTCAACAATACAATAGGACGTTTAATAGCATATTGAGAGAATCACTAAACATGATCAAGTGGAATATTGTCCATATGATAGGAGGGTTTAATGTATGTAAACAACAGAATTTAGAACAAAAAAATACTCATCACATAAATAGATAAAAAATAAAAAAAACATTAAAAATTCAAAATCCTTTTATAAATATGTTTTTAATAAATTAATTATATAAGGCTTGTACCTTAACATAACAAAGGCAACTTTTAAGAAACCAACAAGTGACATAATAGTAAACAGAGGAAATAGGGAGTTATTCTTCAAGATCAAGATCAAGAAAAGGGTGCCCAATGTGACTGCTTCTACTCTACAAAACTAGAAATACTTGTGAAAAAACTAGGCAAGAAAAAACATAAATATTATCTACATCAGAAATATCAATGTAAAACGTCTTTTACTACCCGTATACAGATTATGTGATCTTATATATAGAAAATCCAAAAACTGAACCAGAAAAATGATAAAACTAGAAAGTTAATTCAGGAAAGATGTAAGGTATGAAAGCTACTCACAAATGGCTTGTGCTCCTGTACACTCCCAACAAAGTGTCTTTATGACTCTAGGAAATATGTGGGCTGTTTCAGAGGAAAGTGGGGAAAGAAAACGTGAAGTGGCTAAATGACAAGGAGATGACAACCTAGTAAAACAAGAACCCTGGACATGTGTGTCCTCAGTCCTAGTTAATCTCCCATCATGTTCCCAGGGAGCTTTCCCTCAATGTGGCACAGAGTCAGGTGCAGGTTCCAGTTGACTCCCATCATGTGGGGACACCGTAACAACAGTCCCAAGGGTCATATGTAAACATCAGGTTTCCAATCACAAGATTTTCATAAATTCAACTTAATTATCCCCTACTCTTCACATGCATCTTCACTACCAAACCCTAGTTCTATTGTTATATACATCACCAATGATAGAAACAGGCCTCACAAGTGAGTCTAGAAGCTGAAACTGAAATGAGAGCAGTGCGGCTGGTATGTGTCCAGCACCAAACTCCCCTGAAAAGATAGGACCCAGGAGCTCTGTTTGTGTCTCTACAGTTAGTTCATGCTTCTGGTACCCAGGGACCCACACAGACAATACACTCTCCCCCAACACTTGATCCACTGGCTCTAGGCTCATACTCTGGTCTTAGTTTATCCTCTGATCACTTTGTAGGGGAAGTGGTATCAGATGCAAATTAACATCTCCTGAACATCAACCTCCTGCACTTTTTCTTCTTTCTTGAGTTGTGAGAGTTGTTTTCTCTTGGATGTCATTATTGGTGACTGTCAAAGGCATGTTTTGTTTAACCCCTCTCTTTTTTATGACAATTTTCTCCTGGGTCTTTGTACGGGTTGCTAGAAGCAGGTGGGTCCAGTGGGGAGAGCACAGGCCCTGATGTGGAGTATAAATCTTAACATACATGAAACCTTGGACATGTCACACTTTGGGACAATGTCTTTTTTTTTTTTTTTGTATGAAGATTCTTCTTCTTGTTCTTTTTTTTTTTTTTTTAGGAGATGTTATATTCTTTTTTTAAAAAAAATTTTAATTGATTTTTTTGCAGTATAATAGTAGTACATGTTTTCCTTTCCCCCTCCCCCTTATCCTCCCCCCATCCTGCCCCAGCCCCCAGCACATATCCCCAGCTTCCCCCATCCCCGCCCCAGTGTCTTTCATTCATTGGTTATGTTCATATGCATGCGTACAAGTCCTTCAGTTGATCTCCCCCCCCCGCATCTGCCTCCCATCCACCCAAGCCTCCCCCTGTAGCTTGACAGCCTGTTCAAGGCCATCCTGCCTCTATATCAATCACTCTCCCCTGTTTCTTTTCTTCAAAAGTATCTTGCCTCTGCATACTAGAAATAAATGTATAAGAACAAAAAATGTTTCAGTCTCAGTTTCAATGTCCAACTGTTCTGAGTCCCAGTTTCAGTGTCAAATAATTCTTTATGTGTATAAGTCAGCAATGGTATCCCGATGGTGGACACATCGTGTCAATGCAAGATCCATCTTCTCTGGTTTGGTCCTGGGCTGCCTGCAGACATGCACAGCTGCCGACTGCTAGCATGGCAAGGTGTCGTCAGTGTCCCCCATGTCTGGACCATCCTCGTGACTGGAACAGATCCATCAGTTCCTCACTGTCGCAGGAACCCACATGGTCTTGGAGTTGTTCTCTGAAAACACACAAACACATTCTCGACCGTAGGTTAACAAAGGGATCCTCTATGCAAAATAGACTTGGGATTCTTTTTAATTTTTGCCTAAATGATTTTCCTTTGGCTTATTTTGAGACCATGTGTGTTTTTTCATGGGTGTCCTGCAATTGTTTTTACAAATGGAATTTACTTTACTGGAGTAAGAATCTTTATTGTTCAGTTTATTAATTACATTGTTTCCCCTTTTTTATCCCCCTATATCTCCCCGCTACCCTGTACCTATCCCACCCTTCACCCTCACCTTCCCCTCCCCAATGTCCTCTCCCATTGTTGCAAGATTTTTGTCCAATCTCTTGCTGTACTTCCCACAACCCTTTTCTCCCCAAGAATTGTCAGTCCATTCCCTCTCTATGTCCATGTTTCTGTTATATTCACCAGTTTATCTTGTTAATCAGCCTATCACTTGATTTTTATGTTCATTTGTTGATAGATGTGTATTTGTTGTTCATAATTTATATTTTTACCTTTTTCTTCTTCCTCTTCTTAAAGAATATCTTTCAGCATTTCATATAATATTGGTTTGGTGGTGATGAACTCCTTTAGCCTTTTCTTATCTGTGAAGCACTTTATCTGATCTTCAATTCTGAATGATAGCTTTGCTGGATAGAGTAATCTTGGTTGTAGATTCTTGCTATTCATTATTTTGAATATTTCTTGCCACTCGCGTCTGGCCTGCATCGTTTCTGTTGAGTAATCCGCTGACAATAGTATGGGTGCTCCCCTGTAGGTAACCAACTGCTTTTCTCTTGCTGCTTTTAATATTCTCTCTTTATCTTTTGCTCTTGGCATTTTAATTATGATATGTCTTGGTGTGGTCCTCTTTAGATTCCTATATTTTGGGGTTCTGTGTACTTCTTGGGCTTTTAAGTCAGTTTCTTTCACCAGGTGGGGGAAGTTTTCAGTCACTATTTATTCAAGTAGGTTTTCATTAACTTGCTCTCTCTCTTTTTCTGGGACCCCAATAATTCGGATGTTGGCATGCTTGAGGTTGTCCCAGAGGCCCCTTACACTATCTTCAATTTTCTGAATTCTTTTTGTTTCTTGTTTTTCCAGCCGAGTGAATTTTGCTTCTTTGTATTTCAAATCTTTGACTTGGTTCTTGTGGCCCTCTGGACTGCTTTTAGGACTTTGTGTAATATTTTTTATTTCAGTCTGTGTATGCTTGATTTCTAGTTGGTCCTTTTTTTTATCCGTGAGGGTCTGGTTCGTATCCTCAGAGGTCTTGTTCATTTCCTTGAGGGTCTCATTCATTTCCTTGTAAGTCTCATTCATTTCCTGGTTTGTCTTGTTTATTTCCTCGTAATTCTCATTAAGTTGATCGGCCTTTTCTAGGAGCCTCTTGAAAAGCCTCATAACCATGGTTTTGAATTCTATGTCTTGTCGTCTTTTCTCCTCCATTTATTTCACACCTGATTTCTTTCCATATCTCTGCATGGTGGCTGCTTTATGTGGTAGATATCCTCAAAGGGACAGTGACTCAGCCTCCCCAGTTACCTGAGGTGGGTACTCTTACTGCAATCCTTTATGGGTTGTACTCACTATTTTTGAATTTAAACCCAGCTTGTTGTTGTTAGCCCTAAGAGGGTTTGACCTCCAGGCCAATTGGCTGTGAAGGGAGACTGTGTTCAGGTTGGATGGGTGGAGTCTCTGAGCTGCACAGGCAGCATCAGTGTCAGCTATGTCTTATGCGGCGCTTGCGTGCACGGGTCTCTGTTGGATGGGGATGGCTGCAGACACCTCCACGAGAAAGCCGCTAGTCTCTTCCCCTTGCCAGACAACTCTGCCTTTCCCCAAATGTGTCTGCACACCAAAAGTCTAGCCCAGGATTGTAAAATAGATGGTTTCCGGAACCAGGTGACAAGTTTCCAGGGGGCAAGTCGTGGGTTTGCGCCACCCTTGGGCGGAAACTTCTTTTCCCCGCCTCCGGGTTTCTCGCAGACTAGGAGCCTCTGCTGCGCCCCGCTTCCAGGGTGCGTCCCCCGGACCTCGGACCTTGGACCTCGCCTGGCACTGGGGAATCTGTGCAGTGGGACGTCTCTACCCTCCCCGTTGGTGAAATGCAGCCGGGGTTGCTGCGCCAGCCCCAGCCTGCGCGCGCGACCAGGATGGCTCCTAACCTGTTTCCGTCTGAAAGGCTGCGCTCCCGCCGCTCCTCTGAGTCTCAGTGTCTCACCTTTACTCTTATGAGTGGAGTTTTCACTCAGCCAGCTTTCTGGAGATTCTGGGTGCTATCTGTTCTGCTGTTATGTTGTAGTTCTTAAATAGTTGCCCGGGGCAGAACAATAGGTGTTTACCTATGCCGCCATCTTGGTGTTCTCCCCCTTGGGACAATGTCTTAATGCAAGCCTCCAACCTCAGATCTCCCTATGTAGTAGGAGAACATGCAAATAGGGGTCCCTCTGCTCATAAAAACCAGCCTAGCCATGACCCTGCAGCCCTGGGACAGGAGCTCAGCCCCAGGATCCCCAGGTGTTCCCATTCCCTGGTCAGGCTTGAACACAGACCACTCACCATGAGCTTTGAGCTCAGCTGGGTTTTTCTTGTGGCTATTTTGAGTGGTAATTTATGAAGAACAAGAAATACTGAGTATGTGAGTGGATATGAGTGGGAGAAATAGTGAACATGTGAGTGTTTGCTGACGAGGATGTCTTTGTGTTTGCAGGTGTTCAGTGTGAGGTGCAGCTGGTGGAGTCTGGGGGAGGCTTGGTGTAGCCTGGGTGGAGGGTGTCTCTGAGACTCTACTGTGCAGCCTCTGGATTCACCTTCAGTAGCTCTTGGATGAGCTGGGTCTGCCAGGCTCCAGGGAAGTGGCTGGAGTGGGTCTCACTCATTAATCCTGATGGAAGTAGCACATACTATGCCAACTCTGTGAAGGGCCAAATCACCATCTCCAGAGGCAATGCCAGGAACACGCTGTATCTGCAAATGAACAGCCTGAGAGCTGAGGGTATGGCCCTGTATTACTGTGCAAGAGACACAGTGAGGGGAAATCAGTGTGAGCCCAGACATAAACCTCCCTGCAGGAGCGTCTGTGACCACCAGGGGTGCTCAGTGTACCTGAAAACAAGGACCATCCCAGCAGGTGGTGCAGTTGGAGATTTGGGCTGGTGTCCTGTGGTTTCCTCTTCATATCAATTTCCCTCAGGCAACCTCCCTGGATTCCTGACTCTACGTTTACCTCTGACTACTCTGAGTTAGAAAGTCCGTTGTAAACAAGGACAACTTTCTCACATGGACAAACTGCAGAGAGTTTTTTTTTCAGACACTCTGTGTTAAGTGCCAATTAATGATAAAAAAAACTCTGCTCAAGTCAGTTAAATAGAACCAGAGGCTCTGCTGACTCAACAGTGCAGCTCAGCCCCACACAGCTCAGGGTCCCTGCCAGCCAGTGGGACACATGTGTGCTGGGCAGTGAGCACCAGAGAGTGTGACCCCAAAGCTAGAAAAGGACCCCAGGTAGTGACAGTCATTGACTTATGATGCTCATAGTACCGAGTGTAGTTGATGCCAGGCAGATGTAGAGAAACCCACAGCAGCTACATACAGATGTCCAGGATGACAATAAACACACACGGCAAGGGGCATAGATTGTTTATTATGCACATAGTTGAAATCTTTGTGAGGAACAGGAAAGGCCCATCAGGAAGTCAGGCCTGGTTTAATGGATCCAGGAAAGGAGACTGGCTCATGGGTTTCATTTATGTTGAAGTGGTGGAGGAGGCAGAGGAATTCTGCTCAGAACAGCTTGTGTGGTTTCAACCTTTTATTGACATATGGAGAGGAGTTCCAACCTTTCTTTTCAGCTTTGCATGTGAGGCCAAGTGAGAAGAGGCAGGAATAAGCCATCCGTTTTCAGAAATCAAATAACAAGAAAATAAAGTATGGCTACATATTATACTGAACAATTATATAAATTGAGCAAACATTGAGATAAAATGTCACTATGTGTGTACAAAATCAAAATCTACTGCAAATGAAAAAAATATTATAAATAGGCAAATGATGATGATAATAATTTTGGTGCTGGTGTTGGTACTGGTGCTGGTGATGATTGCCAGGACTGATTGGCAGACCCTAAGCAATGGATGAATCATTACTCTGAAACATGTTTCTGTAAAAGAGAGGGCGAAGGGACTGCCTGGCTAGAGTAACAAACAGTGCCATTTGCTTGTTTCCTTAGGCTTTTATTGTAACAGCATGTTGAACTAAAATTAACTTTTAGATACAATCAGCAGGCAAACATCCTTGATAAGAAACGTGTATTTGCAGTGTCCTTTAAATAAGGACATCTGAAGACTAAGCATAAAGATTCCAGTAAACACCAGTGGACTCACACGTACACAGACTTGTTTGGAAAAGTCAAGGCAGGGATAGTTGCCTTTAGCCAACTCCGCCAGGAGGTTCTGACTATTCGGAGTTTCCTCCTTACAGGCTTTCCAAACAAGTCCTGTGGTTTTCCACATCTTCCCCTATTTTGTTGTGTTGAATGCAGAAGACAGAGGAAGACTGAAAACCTACTGCTTTGGAATGTCCAGATCTGAGAAGTGCGGTTATTGCTCTAGTTTCAATTTTATCGACTATAAGAAAAACAAAGCGAATTATAATGACAGCAATAGTTAGTCTTATCAGGTTCAAACTGATTCTAGGAAAGCATGTGGTGGGGTCTATCCACTCTAAATGCTCATTTTTTGCATTCTAAGCAGTGGTCTGTTGTTCATGTTCATTGATAGCAAGTGATGACTCTTTAATTTGCTTTTTGTAATGTGTTTACTTTTTAAGTTAAGTTATTGTGAAAGACTCCTCATAGATGCTTTTCAACATCAATCCACTGATGGTGACTACTGTTCCATTTTAAGAGGTGACACATATGTGCTTATGCTCCCAATCACAATTGAGTACTTGCCTGTTTGCTATAGTGCCTGCCTTTCCCCCAAATATTCAATGGTTGCCTCTATTGTCTGTAGTCTAGTTAATATTTTTGGTCTATGTGCTCTTGTATACTGAATTCCCTAGTTATATTTTTGGTCATATTGTTTATGAATGTGGCTATCTGCACAGACTCAGAAAGGACTGCCACAGCAATGCTGGCAGTGGTCAGAATGATAATAGCTGAGATGATGGCTGCATTGAGCATTCCCAAAAATCTTTTGGGCCATAATTGGTCCAATGCTCTTTCTAAGATTTTAATAGCCGACGAACCTTGCCATTTCCTGGTGAGATATATGGGCATTAGGATTTCTACTTGTCTCCTAAGTACCATGATAGTGCTGATGTTCAATGAGGTAATAGTCTGGGTGATAATACAGGATGCAAAATAAGGTCCTTCTCTATGGATCCTTCAGAAGATGTCTCACAGTGCCCTGGATTTACAGCCAGAATGTAGCCCAGAGGGCTGCCAGATGGGGCTGCCAGTGAACAGCCACAAACAGCCTGTTGTTCACAGATCTCGTCATAGTCTGCTCTCCATAGCAAATACTGACTGGTCTCTAAAGTCATTTTATTTTATTTTTATTATTTTTTTTCTTTGTATTTTTTTTTTATTGTCTAAAGTTTTACATAAGCCTCCTTTTTCCCAACTGACCCTCCCTCCCCCCACAGCCATTCCTACCCCGGGCAAGTCCCTACTGCCCCAGTGCCTGTGTCCTTTGGTCATGCTAATATGCATGCATGTAAGTCCTTTGGTTGCTCTCTAACTGCCCCCCTCCCCTGCCATTTGTCTCTGAATCTATTCTTTTTTTTTTCAAACCTCACATTTTTTTAATCTTTATTGTTCAGTTTATTAATTACATTGTTTCCCCTTTTTATCGCCCTATAGCTCCCCTCCACCCTGTACCGATCCCACCCTCCCCCCTCCCGCCCCTCCCCACAGTCCTCTCCCATTGTTGCAAGATTTTTGTCCAGTCTCTTGCTGCACTTCCCACAACCCTTTTCTCCCCAAGAATTGTCAGTCCATTCCCTCTCTATGTCCATGTCTCTGTTATATTCACCAGTTTATCCTGTTCATCAGCCTATCAATTCACTTGATTTTTATGTTCATTTGTTGATAGATGTGTATTTGTTGTTCATAATTTATATTTTTACCTTTTTCTTCTTCCTCTTCTTAAAGAATATCCTTCAGCATTTCATATAATGTTGGTTTGGTGGTGATGAACTCCTTTAGCTTTTTCTTATCTGTGAAGCACTTCATCTGACCTTCAATTCTGAATGATAGCTTTGCTGGATAGAGTAATCTTGGTTGTAGATTCTTGCTGTTCATCACTTTGAATATTTCTTGCCACTCCCATCTGGCCTGCATCGTTTCTGTTGAGAAATCCGCTGATAATCGTATGGGTGCTCCCTTATAGGTAACCAACTGTTTCTCTCTTGCTGCTTTTATTATTCTCTCTTTGTCTTTTCCTCTTGGCATTTTAATTATGATGTGCCTTGGTGGGTCCTCTTAGGGTTCCTATATATTGGGGTTCGGTGCACTTCTTGGACTCCTAAGTCAATTTCTTTCACCAGGTGTGGGAAGTTTTCAGTCACTATTTCTTCAAATAGGTTTTCATTGTCTTGGTCTCTCTCTTTTTCTGGCACCCCTATAATATGGATGTTGGTATGCTTGAGGTTGTCTCAGAGGCCCCTTACACTATCTTCAATTTTTTGGATTCTTTTGGGTTCTTGCTTTTTCAGCTGAGTGGATTTTACCTCTTTGTATTTCAAATCTTTAACTTGGTTCTTGGGGTGCTCCAGAGCACTTTTAGGTCTTTGTATACTATTTTTTATTTCAGTCAGTGTATGCTTAATTTCTGGTTGGTCCTTTTTCATATCCTTGAGAGTCTCCTTTATATCCTTGAGGGTCTCCTTCATTTTTTTGTAGGACTCATTCATTTCCACGTTGGTCTTGATCATTTCCTTGCAAGTCTCATTTATATCCTTGAGGGTCTTGTTCATTTCCTTGTATGACTCATTCATTTGCAAGTTGGTCTTGATCATTTCCTTTGTGGTCTTGCTTATTTCCTTATAGGCCTCGACCTTTTGTTGGAGCCTCTTGAAAAACCCTATAACCGTGGCTTTGAATTCCATGTCCAGTCGTTTTTTTTTTCTCCATTTCTTTCACATCTGATTTCTTTCCATGTTGCTGCATGGTGGCTGCTTCCCTGAGTTGGTCAATTAGCTTTGTGTGGTAGACTTCCTACTAGGGACAGTGGCTCAGCCTCCCCGGTTACCTGTGGTGGATATGGGTTGCACAGTCTTGCTGAAGTTAAGCTCAGTTAATCGTTGTTAGCACTTGGAGGGGTTGACCTTCAGGCCAATTGTCTGTGAAGCTCAGCTGTGCTCAGGTTGGATGGGCGGAGTCTCCGGGCCAAGCAGACAGCGTTAGCTCTGCCCTATGCGGCCCCGGGGACTCTGTGCCTGGGCAATGGCCGCCAGCACCTCTGAGAGAGAGCCGCTGCCGAGCTCTACTGGCTGCCGGGGAATTCAGACTCTCCCAAAATGAGTCTGCGTGCACAATGTCTCACCCAGGGTCGTAAAGCAAAGCAGTTTAACGGTTTTCCAAATGAGAGACAAGTCGCAGAGCGCTCTCTGTGCCGTCACGCAGCCGAGCTGTTCGCGCAAGCTGCCTTCTCCACAAGCCGGCAGACCCGGCAGCACCCGAGCTTCGGCGTGCCCTCCCTCCGTCCAGTCTTCACACTGTATGATAGTGGGTTCTCTGGACTTTGCCCAGAGCTGGAGAATCAGTCCAGTGGGACGTCTTTGTCTCCCCGTTCGTGAAAACTGGCCGGTTTTCAGCCGCCCGCCCTCTCCGCTGGCGTGCGCTCCAAACCTCTCTCTGCGCGAACCTTTCTAACGCTGTTCGCCGCCGCTCCTCTGAGTCACAGTGTCCTATCTTCACTTTTATTTGTGGAATCCTCACTCGGCGAGCTTTTTGGTGATTCTGGAAGGTGTTTGTTCCTTCGTTAAGCCGTAGTATTAAAATTGCTGATTATGATGGCAAGATAGGTGTTCCACCTATGCCGCCATCTTGGTTCTACCTCTCTAAAGTCATTTTAGCTAAAATCTGCCAGTCCTGAGGTGTCAAGTGATAATATTCAGACAAGGCATAGAGGAGCCCTTTTGTAAGCAGATTGTTAGCCCCGTTTTCTCTGATACTCTTCCTTATTTACTTAACTAGGGGCCTGGTCCATGAAATTCATGCACTAGGGGGGGTCCCCTCAGCCCAGCCTTCCCCCTCTCACATACTGGGTGCCCTCAGGGGAAGTCCTACTAAGGCGACCGGGCTTATCAGGGGAAGGCACCTATCCCATCAAGCTGCTGCTGCAGCCACTTCCAGTCACCGCAGCCACCAAGGTGTTTTCATCAACACAGACTCCAGTCCCTTCACTATGAAAAAATGACAACTTTCTTAGGCTTTTTCAAGATGTGTCTTTCATAGGATATGACATTTATTTATTTATTTTTTTCCTCACCTGAGGATATGTTTCAATAGAGAATGTGTAAGAGAAAGGAAAAGATGGAGAGAAACATCAAAGTGAGAGGAACACTTTGATTGATTGCCTCCTGCATGAGCCCTCACCTGGGTCCCAGCCAGGGAGGAGTCAATTAAAACAGACCCTGCAGTCTGCAAGCCTAGGCATTATCCACTGAGCCAAACTGGCTACGGCAGGATATGACATTTCTTAGCCCTCCAGCAGCAAACCTTCCTTTTTTCCCTCCAGGAGTGTGGTGGAAAAACCCTAGATCACCTTTTTGGATTCTTATACCCAAGTTACTAAGAATATTACCAGTGGCAAACAGGAGCTTAGCCAATGAGTGATCAGAAAAGTTATTTCCTCTGTAGTTCACATCAATCTCCTCTGATCTCTGGCTCCGCCCCTACCAAGGCCTAAAGCTTCCTGGTCTGGGCAGGAGCCCCCCAGCTCCCTCTCATGGCCAGCTACACCCCTGCCAAGACCTAAAGTCTCGGGGCCTGGGCAGGGGCCCCTCAGGCCCTCTGATTGCCCCATCACCCAGCTCCACCCCTGCCCAGGTCCCAAGCCTCTGGCTGGACCTTGGGGCCTGGGCAGGGGACCCCCAGCTCCCTTGGATCTACCAACCACTCAGCTCCATCCCTGCCCAGGAGCCCCTTGGCTTAGGCCCTTCCCAGATTGCTCAGGACTCACAGGGGCCTACCTCAAAGTGACCTGGGTGCTGAGAAAGTTCCCAGGACCCAGGTTGCTGGGAGCCTACATATGCAAATTAACCTCTGTCTTTATTGGGTTAATTTGCATACTCACTCTGATTGGCTGTGGGCGTAGTGAAGGTACCATCAGTTTACATGTTTCTCTATTATTAGGTATGAAAGTATTAAAGGAGAGCAGCTCATGAATCCTATTGCTTTGTTGATCTTGCATAACTGGGTAAACCAAAAGCTCTCCTTCTGACACATCTTGCCTGACACAGGATCCCATAATAAAGGATCTCGTTGATGAACTCTCCCACAGGGGAGTCAGAGAATCAGGAAATATTTCCTCCAGCAGTGGGGCTTTAGAACTACAGGCTCTACCTCAGGAGGAGGGGTGATGGTAAATTATCCTGGCCTCTATAGGCTTTTCATCCTCCATATGGAGTGGGCATAATGCAGCTCGAACAAGAGCTCACATGGTTAATGATGACAAGGGCACTAGATTTCCTTGGGCCTGATTTATCTTTAAATTCCTGCCCACCTGCTCCCAGAGATCAATATCTAGCATTCCAGCATCAAGGAACCAAGGATTATCCTATATAATAAAAGAGAAACATGCAAATTTGACTATAGCTTCACTATGCTACCAGCCAATCAGAAGCAGGGGGCGGGGTTGAGTGACGCAAAGCTGGGGGCAGGGCCTAGGTGTGCACGGGACCGGGGAGTGGGGCTGAGGCACGAGGGGGGTGGGGCCTAGGTGCGGGAGGCGGCAACGGTGACGTTGCTGCGGCACCAGGTCCCCTGGCATCGGGACTGGGGACCTGAGGCCAAGCCAGGGGACCTAAGACTGCACCCTTTGCTCCTGCACCAGGCTAGGGGACCTGAGGCTGCACCTCCCTTCCAAAGCAGCTTGACAGGACACGTGAGGCCACATCCCCCACCTCAGAACTGGGGGACCTGAGGCCAAGCTGGAGGTCCTAAGGCTGCCCCCCTTGCCCTGGTGCCAGGGCCAAGGGACATGAGGCTGAGCCAGGGGATCTGAGGCTGCACCCCCTGACCTGGCGCTTGAGCAGGGGATCTAAGGCTGTGCTGGGAGACCTGAGGCCATGTTCCCAGCCAATAGGATTTGATGGGGGACCCGAGGCTGTGCCCCCTGTCCTGCAGGGCTTCATGGGGGTGGGGCTGGCTGTGTCTGGGTCTTGAGCGATTTCAAGGTGAACACAGGTGGGCGGAGACTTGACTCTGGGTCCCGTGGTGTGCCCCAAACTCAGACAGGAATGGAGATTTTCATATACATTTTATTAATTTTCTTTTATCTCTGACAATTCTATTATAGAGAAAGGAAAAATAACAATATTGAAATACTTCCTCTAATGAATTCCCTTTTAATGTGCATGAATTTCATGCACTGGGCCACTGGTAAATTATAAAAGTCTGCAACAAGCCCTTTAATTGTTCTTCTGTAATTGAGGCCCCTCTTGCTTTCAATAACTGTCTAAGTACGCTTGTTTAATGTTGTTGCCTAGAAGACAACTGCTGTCCCATTGTAAAACCTTAGCTGAGAAACAGTCTCCTCGAACTTGGAAATCCCCAGTGGATTCCAATTACTTACTAAGCAATCACTTCATTTTTGAGGTTTCCACTGTGTCTCATTGGATTCCTCCTCACACAGGGAATCACTTGCAGGAGCTGACCAGTAGACCCTGAGCAATGGATGAATGATTACTCTGACATGTTTATGTGAAAGAGGGCAAAGGGACTGCCTGGCTAGAGAAACCAAACAGCACCCTTTGCCTGTTTTCTTAGTTTTTTATTGCCACAGTATCTTGAACTAAAATCAACTTTTAGATACTATCAGCAGGGCAAGCATCCTTGAGAAGACACATGCATCTGCAGTGTCCTTTAAGGATGTCTAAAAACTAAGCATAATGATTCCAGTAAACACCCAGGGGTTTGCACATACACAGACTTGTTTGAAAACGTCAAGGCAGGGGTAGCTCCTTCAGCCAAATCCCCCAAGAGGTTCTGACCATTGGAAGTTTACTCCTTAGAGCCTTTCCATCCAAGTCCTGAGCTTCCCCATAATAATGACCACATAACTGGACAGGGTGCTTAGTCCTTTGTTTTGGGTGGGATTTCTCCCCTGTCCAAGACCAACAGCTGTTTAGAAGGCTTTGTATCAACTTTTAGGTGAGACTGTTGTGGTTTCAATTTCCCAGTGATATTAGAAGATAGATACTTACTTTTAATAATTAATAAAAAGTCATGTGCATGGACAACAACCATGTTTACAGAATATGAGAACAAGTGTAAGTAAGGATGATGATGGTGTTGATGATGATCATGATGATGATGATGATTGACTGAGACAGGGGTCCTGGTTCATTGAAATGATGTCTCCTCATACAGACACACCATCACCAAAGCTTCCTCAGTGAAGGGTATGCACTCCTCTTCCTTCCCAGTGTTGAGAAATTACATAAACGGTCTGACTATGTGATTAACAACCCCAAAGCTGTCCAAGTCATAATCCCTTGAACTTGGGAATGGGTCAGGGTTATATGGCATATAGAGGTACAGACTATAATCCAACACTGAAATCCTAACTCAATATCACCAGACACACATCCAAGAGCCAAGTTTACTTAACACTGAACAGCTTGAGAGCCGAGGAAATGGCCGTGTATTACCGTGCTAGACACACAGTGAGGGAAAGTCAGTGTGAGCCCAGACACAACCTCCTTGAAAAAGACAGCAGGGCTGGGCTGCTGAAGGAGCTCTGAACACCAAAGGACGCTCAGGATCCATAGTACAGCGAGCAGCTCCAGGAGCAGGGGCAGAGGGAGGTCGGGAGGGAAGGGGATTCCTGTTGGGTGCAGGGATTTTCTCTCAAGCTCTTGCTGCCTCCAGGGATGGTTGTTCCTCCGCATATTCTCACTGCAGACAACAAGGAAGAAGAGACATTGACTGTTTGCAGGTGACAGGTTGGCAGTGATGGGGACTCTCCTCCACCAAGTCTCCTTCAGAAATTCTAATAGTGACTTTGTTTCACTATCTTTTTAACATTCCTCTGATGAATGAGAACTTCACAAGTGCGTTGCTAGTATTGGGCTGTGTGCAAGGCTCAGCATCCAGCCCTCACGAGACACAGCCTGACTCTCCAGGTGCCCTCTCCATTCTGGTTCACAGGGACCTACTTCTGCTGAAAGGCTTGAGCACACTCAGGGCTGTGGGACTTCACCCATCCTCTCTGGATCCACATTGATCCCTGGGAGAGCTGTCAGCTCAGTGTACCAAATACAGGAAGCCCCACATCTGTCCATATGAGGAGTCCCTGATGTTCCTCACAGTGGGAACAGGTGACCCTGAAATACGGGATGTTTATCATCGAACTCCTCCCTCTATTTTTCCTCCTGGATCCAAGCTTTTCCAGCTTCACTGTAGGTGAGATGTGCATTGGTAGCATGTTGGAATCTGAACAGCAGTCCATAGGACCCCCTGTGTCCATACCATTCACTTAATATTTGTCCAGAAAACGCAGAGTCACATAGACACACTCCCAGTCACAAAAAGTCAGACACAGACAGAAATACAGTCACACACACTCACATAGTCACACACTCATTTCTGGAAAAGACATGCATTCACACAGGGGTAGTGATACAAAACCGTTCGTGTCATTACACACTGTACTTTATAAATTATGTATAAGGAAACGTGGTTATATTTCATTCCCTTGGGTGGTATATGGAATAAATACGTGGTCTGCAAGCAACTATTATTTCAACAATGACCACACCCTGTGAAGATCAAAGTTGTATTTCTCAGCCCACTTAGTAGAAGCTCAAGTTAGGAATTTAATCCCAACTTAGATAAATTGCTACACATTTAAAAAAATAATTGTGGTAATAGTCAAAACATTCCACCAAATAAAAGCCAATGACCAAATGTACTCAAGGGTAAATTCTACCAGAATTTAAAAGAATATTGGTAACTTCTAAATTAACTATTCTTGAACTATTCCAAGAATGAAAGAAAGAGGCAACAGTTCCAAACAAATTTATTGACCATTACACTCATATCAAAGCCAAGTAAAAACATGCAAAAGTAAGTCAATATCCATGATGAACATACATGCAAAACACCTTAGCGATATACTGGTATACTTAACAGCACACTTAACAGCACACTGGGATACTTAACAGCACACTGAAAGTATGATCAAGAGGTACACTGTCATAGCTGAAAGGATAGTTTAATGAATGCAAACCAGTTACTGTGATACACCTCATCCTCAGAATGAAGTGTAAAGTATACCATCATATAAATATATATAGAATAAAGCATTTAAAATTGAAAAACACTTCAGAATTAAAATTCTTAGCAGATTAGATGTAAAAGTGATGGACCTCAATATTCTAAAGGCCACATTTGAGAAGCCACCAAGTGACATCCTGCCACACAGAGAAAATTTCAAAACTTTTCTTCTTACATCAGGACCAAAAAAAGGCTTTTCTGTGATTATTTCTATACATCAAAACTAGAAGTCCTTGTCAGAATAATTAGGCAAAAAAAGAAATTTAGAATGTCTAAATCATGAAGAAACAAGTTAAAGTGTTTCTCCTTATTTGTATGCAGATGACCTAGTCTTGTACATAGAAAACCCTTAAAACTGTATGAGAAGCTAATACAACTAGAATTCAGGAAAGATGTAAGGTACAAAACCATCCCACAAATGGCTTGTGTCCCTGTACACTCTCAACAGAGTGTCTTCATGGCTCTAGAAAATATGTGGGCTGTTTCAGAGAAAAGTGAGCAAAGAAATCTTGAACTGGCTAAACAACAAGGAGGTGACAATCTAGTGAATCAAGAACCCTGGATGTGTGTGTCCTCAGTCTTGGTTAATCCTCCATCATATTCCCAGGGAGCTTCCCCCCAATGTGGCGCTGAGTCAGGTGCAGGTTCTAATTGACCTCCATCATGTAGGGACATGGTGACAGCAGTCCCAAGGGTCACATTGCAGACATTAGTGTAAACAGTTTGGGTGGTGACTCAGGCTGTGCAAGAATTCACAAGTAAAAGAAGAGATACAGAGAGGACATTTGTTTTACTTTCCAAAAAGGGAAAGATCTCATGTGTCACTAGTCAATAAAGGGCAGGGAAAAATACTCGCTTCCACCATTCAAGAGTAATGGCTGCTGTTGCTAGGTGACAAGAAAGGGAGAAGGGTTTGGGACTGTAGTTGGGCAGATACCAGGGAGATTTTCTTATAAAGTTACATTGCACATGCTCTGCTGGGGCCTCCACAGTATTAACTAGACATAGGGGGAGAGGCCCAAGTCCTTGGGGCTCAGTGGATAGAGCCTCTGCATGTGGACTGATTCAATTCCTGTCAAGGGGAGGTACCTCAGTTGCAATCTGGATCCATGCCTGCAGGAGGCAACTACTCAATGTGTCCCAATATTTGCCTTGCCTGTTCCCTTCCACTTTGTCTAAAAATAAGTGGGAAAATATCCTTGGGTGGAGATGAACAAAACTAAATACATAAATGCAGGAATCTTATTATTTTTTTAAAAGTAATCCTATCTAATAAAAGAGTAAAATGCAAATGTGACCATATCTTCGCTACGCTACCAGTCAATTAGGAGTGGGGGGCGGGGCCGAGGCGTGTGAGGTGAGGGGTGGCCCTGCCTCTGGTGCACGTTCTGCTGCTCCATGGGGCCCAAGAAGCTGAGGTGAAGGTGAAGGAGAAGCTGCCCAAAGAGATGAAGGTGCTGGGGAGAAGCAAGCAACCAAGAAGAAAGATTGAGCCCCCCTTTCCTTAGTTATTTCCGGAATTATCCTCCTAATAATGAACCCCATTACCAACCAAGCAGTTGAGTCCCCAATAGTATATGAATTAAAGTTGAACATTAAATGTTATGCTATGACTTTTCTCCTTATACAGAGTATCAGTTTGCTTGCAGAGTGGTTTCCTGGCTTGCTGCCAGTCTGTGCATGGTCCACGCTTATGAGTTCAGGATCTATGACAATGTGAATAATTCAGATGTTTACAATAAAAACACATGAATATATGAATTCACTAATGTTAATGTTAAAATTAATGAAAAAAATATCCTTTGAATCTTTGGTGCTTAGAAATTAAAGACCTCAAATTATGTGTAATAAACAGTAAATATAGTTACACTGAATGGAAAAAAAAATACATTAGGGGCCAGGAAATGTTCAAAGACCTGAGAACCATTCCAAGATCAGGAAGGGGAGTCACAGAGTGTATATTATTGCTACAAATACTGTATTTCCTACTTCTTACAACATATACAATATAATGTATTAGATGCCTTCCTATCTCATAAAGTATGTATTCTCATAGGTAATATTGGTAGATATGCTATAGTTATGGCAGTATGTCATATCCTATCTATATTAATAAAAGGGTAATATGCTAATTAGACCATGAGACATTCCAGATGTCCTTCTGGACAAAGCCATGGTGGTGGGGCCGAGGCAGAGGCAGTTATGGATGATCAGGCCAGGAGGGGAGGGAAGTTGGGGGTGATCAGGCTGGCAGGGTGGTGCAGTTGAGGGCAAGTAGGCCAGCAGGCAGAGTGGTAGAGGAGATCAAGCAGGCAGGCAGGTGAGCAGTTAGGAGCCAGTAGTCCTGGATTGCGAGGGGATTGTCCAACTGCCAGTTTAGGCCCGATCCCACAGGGGTCCCAGATTAGAGAGGATGCAGGCCAGGCTAAGGGACACATGCCCCTTCACCCCATACTCCCCCAGTGCACAAATTTCGTGCACCAGGCCACTAGTAAATAATAAGTGGAAACCCCATCTTAGTACGAATCCCAGGGAGGACTGTGTGCATGTTTCACTAAGAATGATGATGGAGCTCAGACACAGCTCAGTTTTTGAATAAAGAATTAAAGGGGCCTCATTCAGTGGGTGTGGCCGTGGTGTGAAGCCTTTTGCTGAAAAAGCGCATTGGCTTCTCTGGGTCATACCTGCATCAGGACTTCTGACCCATGTTATCACTTTCCTTGGGCAGAGCCTGGGCATCAGGCTTTAGGTTAATCCCTTAGGGGTTTCTCTGTGTTTGTGCCTTGAAGGGGATGTTGGTGTTGTTTTTCTCTCCAAATACATTTTCCCACTGGTTAGTTCTTGTACAGCATTTGTGTCCGGGTCTATTTTGCCAGATTCTTTAGAATTTTCCATGTGAATAATGACATCATATCTGAATAGAAAAGGTGTCTCCTCTCTGCGAGCCCCCTGCACCTAAGGGAGAAGCCAGGAGGCACTGTGATGGCCCTGAGGGTCACATCCTGGCCCCCCGCCTGCCAGGATCCCCATCCAGTTCCCAAAGCTGCCCCTGGGCCCTGGGAAACCCTAGGGCAGGTCTTCATGCCACACTCCCTATACCCAACGTGAGGCACCTCATCAGGAGGCAAAACACAAGCCCAGGCCTATGTCCTTCCCCTGTGGGTCCTTGAGTCTGAGGATGCTCATCTGCGCTCTCTGCTCCCAGGTTTCCCAGCTGCTCAGCTCTGGGGCCACATGGTGTGTATCTGACACACAAACACCTGGTGTGCGACCCCCAAACATGGGGTCAGGCTTCTGTCTTCCTTACTGATTTGTCCTTGTTGTCTAGAGGGACACTGCTGTGTCACTGGCCCTCTGTGTTGGTGGAATGAATGAATGAATGAATGAATGAAGTCCAATTGATTAAGGTGTGTGAATAGGCTCTGAAATTGGTGTAAGGTCAACAATGCCCTTACCCAGGGGCCCCCTATTGAGTACCCTTGTCTGTGCCCCTGGCTTCAGTGCCACTTGCCCAAGAACACGGTTCTGGGGATATCGGCCTGCAGAACTGAGGTCCGTGCTGAAGCAGGCTGTGTGCACCCTGGGCCTTACATCAGTGAGCGATGCTCAGGCAAACGACAGGCGTGGCTTCCTGTATAAATACAGCCTCCACTGGGGCCGCAGAGCCTCTGAGTCTGGCTGACCCAGGGACATGGCTGTCTCCTTCCTGGTCTTCCATCCTGTGCTGGAGCTCCCCTGGGGTGAGTGTCTGGGGACCTGGCGGATCACAGCCTTGTTCACAGAGATGTGGACTGATTAACCTTGTTGCTTCCTTCTGTCCCAGGTGTCCTGTCCCAGGTGCAGCTGCAGGAATCAATCGGGCTCTACGGTAGTGCAGCCCTCACAGACCTTGTCCCTCACCTGTGCCATTTCTGGGGACAGTGGCTCCAGCAACAGTGCCATTTGGAACTGGATCAGGCAGCCCCAGGGTAAAGGGCTCCAGTGGCTGGGAAGGATCTACTTCAGTTCCTAGTGGTACAGATTATGCGCCATCTCTCCAAAGTCGGTTAGTCATCGACCCCGACACATCCAAGAACCAGTTCTCCCTGCAGCTGAGGTCCATGACCACTGAGGACAAGGCTGTGTATTACTGTGCAGGAGACATAGTGATGGGAAGGCAGTATGAGCCCAGACACAATCCTCCCTGAGGGAGGTAGCAGGGCTGGACTGAAGAGTCTGCTAAGGACACCAGGAGGCGTTCAGGATACCAGGAGGCCTCAAGACCAACAGAGGGGCCAAACCAGGAGCAGGTGCAGAGTTAAGCAAAGACACAATTTTCTGCTCTGTCTTAAAATAGTTTTGCTCCAATGATCACCCACAGAGCTCACAGAAAGCCCTTTTCAATGTCTAGGTTTAGGGATTGTATTTACGATCATAAAAAAGGGGCTCTGCCTTTATTATTATAAAACTCAGTGACTGAACATCACAGGAGGCTCTGATCACACATTCCTACTGGGCAGCCCTGAGGGTGGGCACACCCCAGCTTATGACTTCTTTACTAAAAAGCTCATCTTTGCCTTGAGCAACCCAGTCCATTGTTCCTGTGCATCTGGGTTGACACACCTGTGACATCAGCATGACCACCCTCAGGAGAGCACCTCCTGGTAATTGTCCTGGGACCCAGTCCCTGCCTTACTCTCTCCCTCCTCCCTGTCACCTCCTCACCTTTCCTCCTAAACTTCAAATGCACAAATGCAGCTGCAAAAAGTTACTCTCTGTGCATTTGAGTCTTGTTCCCCAACAATTGTTGTCAGTTTGGTTCCCATAAAAGCTTATAACACACTAGTGGCCCAGTGCATGAAATTCGTGCACGGAGGGGGGCAGCTCGAGGGTCCCCTCAGCCCAGCCTGCACGTTCTTCATTCTGGGACCCCTCAGGGGATGGCCTGATCCCTAAACTGGCAGTCAGACATCCCTCTCATAATCTGGGACTGCTGGCTCCTAACTGCTCACCTATCTGCCTTCCTGGTTGCACCTAACGGCCCTCCCCTACCAGCCTGGTTGCCACTAACTGCCCTCCCCAGCAGGCCTGGTCGCCCCTAACCACCTCTGCCTTGGCCCCCAGCACTGTGGCTTTTTCCACGTGGGTGTGTGCGTGAGCATGGACCTGAGTGACACACACTCACACACGCATACCCACACAGAGTCCTTGGATGTTCAGAAGGATGTCCAGAAGATGTCTGGTCTAATTAACATATTACCATTTTATTAGTATAGATAAGTATTTGTCATATTATTCTCTACTTTTCTGTATGTACCTAAATATTTTAAGCGAATTAAAAATGGTCAAGTTGCAGAAAAATAAAGTTTTGAAATACAACCTGGTAGATTTGAAAGCAACAACATTTGCATAAAAGGGCATAAGTTGTAGTCGGCAACAAAATTTGTTAGGATTGCTTGGTTAATATTATTTTGTTGGAAAGGCATGGTTTGGGCAAAGGAGAAAAGGAAACCAGCCCAATAAAAGGGAATGTCTGATTGGGTCGTTGCCACACCAGAGAGGGGCAGGTGCGGCAAAGGTTCAGGCTGTCCCACAGGCAAGGATGTCTGTGTGCATGGGACACTAAAGGACACCTGTCACACCTGAAACACAATTTGCTAACACAATTGCAGAGCTCAGGAAGAATCACTGGTTTTAAAACTATTATTTCCCTGACATACAAAATATACATACATACATACATATCTGAGGTTCCCCTGCCCTCCACATAATATTTGGCTATGGCCTTCTTTTCATGTCAACGAATTTGATGTACAGATATAACTTTTAATGGCTACAATGTTATCCCTGACTGTTTAACATTACTATGGTTTACTTCACTAACACTTTATTGTGGGGCAGGTTGCTTCTGGTTTCCCCCAGCATCAACAACGACAGTAAACATAATTACTTACTTGACTGTTTACTTAGGACACATTCACAGACATGGAACTCGTGGCCCAAAGCCAGGATTGTCTCAATGTTGAGACATTTCTTATGTTGCATCACAAATCGGTGAGGTGGGCAAGATGCCTAATGAGCCAATTTGTTAAGAGTCATCTTTATTGGGTGTAGGTTCAGAGCAGATTACCTCTATCAGATTTTGAACTAACACAGGAGGGAGTATTTCCTTTTTTTATATCCTTCTAGTTGTTTGTGCAGAGCAGCTTATAACCCTGAATACATATTATATCTAATCCAACACCTGTAACCTTGGATGAACAAACACTTGGCAGAATATGTGAATTAATATAGTGTATCAGACCCTTTAGATGGCTAGCTTTCAAAGTCAGACAGTAAGTTTATATTTTCTATTATTCAAGCTAAAAATGTTATATTTTATAGAATAAGAGACTATCTAAAAATAACAGAGTAGTTCAAACAGCAGTTTTCCCAAGAAGGGACCACCATGCTTCATTCCCCACTGGTTTTATATACCAAGTCAAATCGATGACTCTTGTCGGTCATTGTTGGGGAGAGGATCATATTGATCCCTGAGGACCATCAGCTTGATGGACTTAATTCTTTGCTGAATAAAGTTAATAAACCAGTTTATAAACAGGGGCCCAGAATGAGGGCCAGAAGTACATGTGGAGAGAGTCTTAGCTTTAGTGGGTCTAATGAAGAGTCCTGGATTCTCTGTTTTGCTGTTGCTGCCTTAAGCTGGGTGTGATGAAGTCATGTTGGGATCCCTTCAACATTGTCTGCCATGTGGGTGGTCAAGATGATGGTATGTGGTCCACTCTAGGTAGTAAATTTCTTTACCCAAACAGAATCACCAGGTTGGAAGGGATGAAAAGGATCAGAAGTTGGTACAGGCAGAGCATCTCAAATGTACTTCTGGAGAGCTTTCTGGGTGGGTTGTAAAGCCTGTAAGAACTTGAGTAAAGATTGGTTATGGATTTCAGCTTTTCTAGTTTGGGTTTCTGTGAAAGCTGGTGAGGTGGATAGGTCAGGGTCTAAAAGAGTCACTAGAATCTATAGAGGTCCCTATGGTTTTAGGGCAGCCTCCCAGGCTACTTTATCTGCAGCCTAGTTTTCTTTTGCTTCTGGGGAGTCCCCTTATCTCACTTGAGTAGAGGTGGAAAGACTTAGTTACATTTGGTAGCATTCCTTGGCCCATTGTCCTTGCTCTGCTCATGTCTGTCTTACTGCCTAATATATTACCTCAAGGATCCTGGCTCTGAATTCTTACAGGGAAAGGGGATGCCAGGTTTCTTCTGTAGCTGCTTCATGCTGAGGAGGGCAAGAGTTTTCTTTCAGAGCCAAGAGATTCTTGCTGTCTGTCAGAGGGATGATGATGCCTGGACACAGAAGGAGGTGGGCTTGTGGCCTCGCAGAGACAACCTGTCTTATTAAATTTAGTATTATTGAACAATTAGAACAGCAAGAGTTATAACAAATGGTCTGGTAAAAGGGAAAGAAAACAGTTCAGTTTTGATAACTTCTATTAAAATAGAAATTTTCTCCTCAAAATTACCTCTATGTTTATCAAAAGAGTCAAATCAAGACCAATTTTTCTATTTTATTCAATTTTGCCTATTTCCATAAACACAACAAGAATGTTAACTGACTACCTTTGCCTGAATTTCATAATTGAATCTTAATGTCCCCTGTAGAGCCAGAAAGTCAAGCCATCCAGCTGCCATCAGGCCTGCCTGCAATATCTGCTGAGTTAGGTGAATCACTCATCTGCAGGGACTCCACCTGGGATCAGGCCCCAGGATTCAAGGCCCATCTCAGCACCCCTCCTACTCATTTTGGCCTAGAGTGGGTGGGGGTTCTGCAGGGACACAGAGGTGACCTTATCGCTCCCCTTCTACTCTGACCAACCACCAGTGATGGTAGGGTATGGGCCTGCCACTCCAGCGCCAGCTATTTTTAGGGCTCCCAAGCAGGATACCAGGCTTTCTTTGTGGTACTCTTATTGGCTTCAGAGTTCAGACAGGGCTTTTAAAACATGATACTCCAGTCAAATTTCTTGTCAGTAAAACCACTATTGGAAACAAGTCTTATTGAATTCATGAAAAAAATGTATTGCCATGATTTATTTATTAAGTATTGCCAAATTTTGCAGGAATTATATAAGGAGAAAAATATATTGACCTGCTTTAAGATCTTCTGATTTTCCTTGTCAGTCCTTTTGATGGATTCTTCAGAGTAATATAACCATCTTCAAGTGGCAAGAAGAAATTCAAAATATGTCTATATTCAAATAGACAGTTACAGCTGTCCCTGTAGTAGGGTTCCCCCTACTTAACTTGTCCTTAAATTACATATGGCCTCTGTGGAGGGTGTCACGCCTTCTCAGAACAGACTAAGGGAGCTTTAGCCCTGCACAGGGTTTCACATATCACAGAACCTCACAGGGTCTGTAAATTCTGTAACAGAGGGCTAGTACTCACCACTTCATGACTTATCTCTGTTCCAAACAGGCCTCCCCCACTTTCCTAAACTTGAGGTTTATGCCACCCCTGACATGGAAATGGTCACACAGGCCTAGCAAGGCAGTATACAGGCTGCCAACAGTCTCTCAATAGAGACCAAAACCTGATGGGTATTTTCCCTTGCCCATTTGGGCACCTGCCCTTTTGGAAATTGCATTCAAATCTGCAAGAGAATTAAAATTACTATATTTACATAATGAAGTATAATGTTTGCAATGTGGCTGCTTCTGGCAGCTAAATCTTCTGCTAATAAATATGACACATAGTAGGGCTATGTGTCACATCTTATGGAAGTGACTGAAGTCCATTTTTACCTTCATACACAAAGCAAAATTGTCCTTGTCTCTCTAGAGTCATGTCCATGAAGATGCAGGCTTCATCTAAGTCTATTATACAGTCAGGACTGTGCGTGGTGGCTGGTTCTTCTTTCTAGTCACAAGCACAGTCTCCCCAGTTTTCCTAAAATGTATTCTGTTACAGGAGAAAGTTGTATTGCTGTACACAGGCAATACAACCCCTATACAACTGGGCTTGGACCCCTGCCTAGCAAACTGCAGTCTATAAGTTCAATATGCAGCCTCTGGTCCTCCTAACCCAACGGGGTCTCGGCCAGTCCCTCAGTCAGACTCCTACTCTCTAGGAGCCTATGAAAGTTCTGAAGTCTCCCTGGTCCAGGAAGAGCGCTTTTCCTTTGCCCTATCTGTTAACCCTGTTTACTAGTTACAGGGCCCTGCCCTCCTTGTCCCTTTGACTTTAAGCTGCCAGTTTAAAACAGCCAGAGTTGCAGTTAGAAACAGCTTTGCATATTGCAATGTGCTGCTATGGCAGTGGCTTGGGTATTAAACCCCTGCCTTCACACCAGACCCCTTTGTGGCAGAGCAGTGACCAGTCCAAGGCGGTGCACTGGGAGGAAATATCAGCCCCTTCTCTCCAGCAGCAGGTACTGGCAGCTGTTCTTGTAGTTCTGAACCTTTCCAGCACATTGACAAACAGGGAGCTTTCACTAGCTCTATCTGCTGGTTTCACAGATCCCGGGCTCGCTGCTCTATTCCTGGGGCTTCTGGTTTAACTGCTGTAGCCAGCAAGCCAAAGGCCTAAGTCTTGTATTACTTGTTGTAAAATGCTCATTGCTCACTGGGCAGCAGCTGGGCAGCTCTAGTGTCAGGTAAATGTATTCTGTCTCCTGCTTGTCATTGTTGTTGCTGTTTGGTTCTGGGTTTCTGACCTCCCTTCTGCTTGCTCCTCTTACCCCCACTTACCTACCCCCTTTCACTATACACAAGACTTTCTGCTGGGGCTGAGGGATCTCTGGATTGCCTGGCTGCAGCTTAGATACTTGGCCCCTCTACCTTCTTTTGCCTCCTCTTGCTTCTCTGGAGAAGGTCTTTCCCAAGTCTCCAGCTTCCCACTATTCTTTGGGATCTGGTTCCAAGTCCTCAAAGGGTAGGGAGTCAACATGATCTTCTGACAAGGCACTTACCCCTAAAGTCCTGTCCTGACACCTAGTGTTGGGAGCACTGGCTCCTGATGGGACCGGTAATCTAGATCTTGCCAGCAAAGCCAAGTGTCAGAGCAGCAAGGGCACAGCTGCTCTGAGTTCCTATATTTTTCCTTAATTTTATTAATGTTTTTTCAGTTTTAACCTTTTAACTAGTAAGCCAAATGCTTAAGTCCTTTATTGTACTTTGTAAAATATTTATAATTCACTGACAACAGCCTAGGTATCAGGTTACTGTCCCTCATTCCCCACTTTTCTTGATACTGTTTCTTCCAGAGCTGCTGCAGCCAGCTCAGGCATCCAAACCTCCCCCTCCCACTTCTTTCTCCTGGCTCTTGGGGGCCCAGTCTTCCTAGCAACCAGTTCTAAATCACCAGGACTGCTGTGGACTTCAACTCCATTTCTTCTCCACTTGGCCGCTGGCAATTTAGTTTTTATGTTTTGTTTTGTTTTGTTTTGTTTTGTTTTGTTTTGTTTTGTTTTGTGTGTGTGTGTTTTTAAGTCACGCCTGCCTGTGGTCTGGCTGTTTTTTGTTTTTGTTTTTTGTCTTGCTATTAAAACCTTACTCTGTTCCTTTTATTATATACATAATCTTTATAACTTTACATTTTTAAATTAGACTTCAAATCTTTTTTCTATGTTCTTAAAAAATGCAGGATTATGGGTTCCTAATACCGCAACCCTTTAATACAGTTCCTCATGTTGTGGTGAGCCTTAAACATAAAATTATTTTTGTTGCTACTTCATAACTGTAATTTTGCTACTGTTTTGAATCATAATGTAAATATCTGATATGCAGAATGTCTTTTTTTAAATTTTATTGTTCAGTTTATTAATTACATTGTTCCCTTTTTTTCCTCCCTATAGTTCCCCTCCACCTGGTACCCATCCCACCCTCCGCCCTCACCCCCCTCCACTGTCCTCTCCCATAGTTGCATGATTTTTGTCCAGTCTCTTGCTGCACTTCCCACACCCCCTTTTCCCCCAAGAGTTGTCAGTCCATTCCCTCTCTATGTCCGTGATTCTGTTACATTCACCAGTTTATCCTGTTCATCAGCTTATTAATTCACTTGATTTTTAGATTCATTTGTTGATAGATGTGTATTTGTTGTTCCTAGTTTACACTTTTATCTTTTTCTTCTTCCTATTCTTAAAGAATATCTTTCAGCATTTCATATAATATTGGTTTGGTGGTGATGAACTCCTTTAGCTTTTTCTTATCTGCGAAGCACTTCATCTGACCTTCAATTCTGAGTGATAGCTTTGCTGGATAGAGTAATCTTGGTTGTAGATTCTTGCTGTTCATCACTTTGAATATTTCTTGCCACTCGCGTCTGGCCTGCATAGTTTCTGTTGAGAAATCCGCTGAAAGTCGTATGGGTGCTCCCTTATAGGTAACCAACTGTTTCTCTCTTGCTGCTTTTAATATTCTCTCTTTGTCTTTTGCTCTTGGCATTTTAATTATGATGTGCCTTGGTGGGGTCCTCTTAGGGTTCCTATATATTGGGGTTCGGTGCACTTCTTGGACTCCTAAGTCAATTTCTTTCACCAGGTGTGGGAAGTTTTCAGTCACTATTTCTTCAAATAGGTTTTCATTGTCTTGGTCTCTCTCTTTTTCTGGCACCCCTATAATTCGGATGTTCGCATGCTTGAGGTTGTCCCAGAGGCCCCTTACACTATCTTCAATTTTTTGGATTCTTTTGGTTTCTTGCTTTTTCAGCTGAGTGGATTTTGCTTCTTTGTATTTCAAATCTTTAACTTGGTTCTTGGGGTGCTCCAGAGCACTTTTAGGTCTTTGTATAATATTTTTTATTTCAGTCAGTGTATGCTTAATTTCTGGTTAGTCCTTTTTCATATCCTTGAGAGTCTCCTTTATATCCTTGAGAGTCTCCTTCATTTCCACGTTGGTCTTGATCATTTCCTTGCAGGTCTCGTTCATATCCTTGAGGGTCATGTTCATTTCCTTGCAGGACTCATTGATTTCCACGTTGGTCTTGATCATTTCCTTTGTGGTCTTGCTTATTTCCTTATAGTCCTCGACCTTTTGTTGGAGCCTCTTGAAAAACCCTATAACCGTGGCTTTGAATTCCATGTCCAGTCGTTTTTTTTTTCTCCATTTCTTTCACATCTGATTTCTTTCCATGTCGCTGCATGGTGGCTGCTTCCCTGAGTTGGTCAATTAGCTTTGTGTGGTAGACTTCCTACTAGGGACAGTAGCTCAGCCTCCCCAGTTACCTGAGGTGGATATGGGTTGCACAGTCTTGCTGAAGTTAAGCTCAGTTAATCGTTGTTAGCACTTGGAGGGTTGACCTTCAGGCCAATTGTCTGTGAAGCTCAGCTGTGCTCAGGTTGGATGGGCGGAGTCTCCGGGCCAAGCAGACAGCGTTAGCTCTGCCCTATGCAGCTCCAGGGACTCTGCGCCAGGGGCAATGGCTGACAGCACCTTTGAGAGAGAGCCGCTGTGGAGCTCCACCAACAGCCGGGGAATTCAGACTCTCCCCAATGAATCTACAATCCCAATGTCTCACCCAGGGTCGTAAAACAAAGCAGACTGATGGTTTTCCGAATGAGAAAGCAAGTCGCAGAGCGCTCTCTGCGCAGTCACGCAGCCAAGCTGTTCGCGCAAGCTGCCTTCTCTACAAGCCGGGAGACCCCTGCACCGCCCGAGCTTCGGCGTGCCCTCCCACTGTCCAGTTTTCACCCCGTATGATAGTGGGTTCCCTGGACTTCGCCCAGAGCTGGAGATTCAGTCCAGTGGGACGTCTTTGTCTCCCCGTTCGAGAAAGCTGGCCGGTTTTCAGCCGCCCGCCCTCTCCGCTGGCGTGCGCTCCAAACCTCTCTCCGCGCAAATCTTTCAATGCTGTCCGCCGCAGCTCCTCTGAGTCACAGTGTCTTATCTTCACTTTTATTTGTGGAATTTTTACTCAGCGAGCTTTTTGGTGACTCTGGAAGGTGTTTGTTCTTTCGTTAAGTTGTAGTATTAAAATTGTTGAGTATGACTGCAAGATAGGTGTTTTACCTGTGCCGCCATCTTGATTCTCCCTCCTTAATCAGAATGTCTTAAGCAACCTCTGTGAAAGGGTTGTTTGAATCGCTGCCTTAGACCTTCTATTAAGTATCTTTACTCTAATATTTTTTTGTCACACTATCAGCAACTTATAGACCTTTTCCTTCTTTTTTAAATTTTTTTTATTTTATTATTTTTTTATTTATTGTTCAGTTTATTAATTACATTGTTTCCCCTTTTTATCCCCCTATAGCTCCCCTCCACCCTGTACCTATCCCACCCTCCACCCTCACCTCCCCCTCCCCACTGTCCTCTCCCATTGTTGCTAGATTTTTGTCCAGTCTCTTGCTGCACTTCCCACAACCCTTTTCTCCCCAAGAATTGTCAGTCCATTCCCTCTCTATGTCCATGTCTCTGTTATATTCAGCAGTCTATCCTGTTCAACAGCCTATCAATTCACTTGATTTTTATGTTCATTTGTTGATAGATGTGTTTTTGTTGTTCATAATTTTCATCTTTACCTTTTTCTTCTTCCTCTTCTTAAAGAATATCTTTCAGCATTTCATATAATGTTGGTTTGGTGGTGATGAACTCCTTTAGCTTTTTCTTATCTGCGAAGCACTTCATCTGACCTTCAATTCTGAATGATATCTTTTCTGGATAGAGTAATCTTGGTTGTAGATTCTTGCTATTCATCACTTTGAATATTTCTTGCCACTCCCATCTGGCCTGCATCGTTTCTGTTGAGAAATCCGCTGAAAGTCGTATGGGTGCTCCCTTATAGGTAACCAACTGTTTCTCTCTTGCTGCTTTTAATATTCTCTCTTTGTCTTTTGCTCTTGGCATTTTAATTATGATGTGCCTTGGTGGGGTCCTCTTAGGGTTCCTATATATTGGGGTTCGGTGCACTTCTTGGACTCCTAAGTCAATTTCTTTCACCAGGTGTGGGAAGTTTTCAGTCATTATTTCTTCAAATAGGTTTTCATTGTCTTGGTCTCTCGCTTTTTCTGGCACCCCTATAATTCGGATGTTGGTATGCTTGAGGTTGTCCCAGAGGCCCCTTACACTATCTTCAATTTTTTGGATTCTTTTGGTTTCTTGCTTTTTCAGCTGAGTGGATTTTGCCTCTTTGTATTTCAAATCTTTAACTTGGTTCTTGGGGTGCTCCAGAGCACTTTTAGGTCTTTGTATAATATTTTTTGTTTTAGTCAGTGTATGCTTAATTTCTGGTTAGTCCTTTTTCATATCTTTAAGAGTCTGCTTTATATCCTTGAGGGTTTCTTTCATTTCCTTGTAGGACTCATTCATTTCCACGTTGGTCTTGATCATTTCCACGTTGGTCTTGATCATTTCTTTGCAGCTCTCGTTTATATCCTTGAGGGTGTTGTTCATTTTCTTGTAGGACTCATTCATTTCCTTTGTGGTCTTGCTTAATTCCTTATAGGCCTCGATCTTTTGTTGGAGCCTCTTAAAAAACCCTATAACCGTGTTCTGAATTCCATGTCCAGTCATTTTTTTTCCTCCATTTCTTTCACATCTGATTTCTTTCCATGTTGCTGCATGGTGGCTGCTTCCCTGAGTTGGTCAATTAGCTTTGTGTGGTAGACTTCCTACTAGGGATATTGGCTCAGCCTCCCCAGTTACCTGAGGTGGATATGGGCTGCACAGTCTTGCTGAAGTTAAGCTCAGTTAATCATTGTTAGCACTTGGAGGGTTGACCTCCAGGCCAATTGTCTGTGAAGCTCAGCTGTGCTCAGGTTGGGTGGGCGGAGTCTCCGGGCCAAGCAGACAGCGTTAGCTCCGCCCTATGCGGCCCCAGGGACTCTGTGCCGCGGGCAATGGCCGCCAGCACCTCTGAGAGAGAGCCGCTGCGGAGCTCCACCAGCTGCCGGTTGCCGGGGAATTCAGAATTTCCCAAAATGAGTCTGCATGGGCAATGTCTCACCCAGGGTCGTAAAACAAAGCAGTCTGACGGTTTTCCAAATGAGAGGCAAGTCGCGGTGCGCTCTCTGCGCCTTCACGCAGCTGAGCTGTTCGCGCAAGCTGCCTTCTCCACAAGCCGGCAGACCCGGCAGCACCTGAGCTTCGGCGTGCCCTCCCACTGTCCAGTTTTCACCCCGTGTGATAGTGGGTTCTCTGGATTTCGCCCAGAGCTGGAGAATCAGTCCAGTGGGACGCCTTTGTCTCCCCGTTCGAGAAAACTGGCTGGTTTTCAGCCGCCCTCCCTCTCCGGGGCGCGTACTCCAAACCTCTCTCCGTGCGAATCTTTCAACGCTGTTCGCTGCCGCTCCTCTGAGTCACAGTGTCTTATCTTCACTTTTATTTCTGGAATTTTCACTCGGCGAGCTTTCTGGTGATTCTGGAAGGTGTTTGTTCTTTCGTTAAGTTGTAGTATTAAAATTGCTGATTATGACGGCAAGATAGGTGTTTTACCTTTGCCGCCATCTTAGTTCTCTCTCTAGACCTTTTCTTTTTTTAAGTATATTAGAATTCTTTACTTTTAGCAATAATTATTAAAAAGTAACAGTCAGCATTTCTTAGATTAACATTTATGAACACACTTTAAATGTACTTTTCTTTCAAGAAAATATACCTAGACCTTCTGTCAAACTGAGAGCAGGTAAATTAAAACTTGTCTAGTAAAAACTGTATTTTTCCTTATGTAATTTCAAGTATGTTGTATTAGTCTAATTTAATGTTGGAAGAGTTAAAAAGAATGAAACGAGGCAGAGAAAGATTAGTTGTGCTCGCAGAAATCTTGGGACATTGAATCTAGTGCAATTCTGATAAGACACCTGGTAGTTACGGACCAGACAGACGCCTATGGTAGCAGAGTGGTCTGCAGCCAGTAAAAATCAACAACAAAAAAACCTGTCTCTCCCTGCTGCATAATTAACTGCTGACCAGCCCAGGGCCTGTTGCTTGTCTCCCTTTCCTATTGTGAGTCAGAGAAAGACAATTCATACAGAAGGGAGAAATAAAAACAATGGGAGTTTCAGAGAAAACTTCAGGCTGTCACTGTAGTAATCCTTCCTCCCGGAGGCAGGGGTCTGACCTGTGGAGAAAAATGACTCTCAGTCGGCCTGGAAAGATAGCAGATGAGAATAAGGGTGTGTAGGGAGATTTCTTATGGATCAAAATCCTGGGAGGTCCCCTGAAGGAAATGGTTTTCAATCCAATCCCAGATACTATCACGGGTGTAAGAAGGGGGGGTAGAACCAAGCTATGTCTTCTAGGAGGACCCTAAAAAATGCCTTAAAACCACAAGGCAAACAAAACACACAACCATGAAGACAACATACTGCACAAGACACACAACCAGGGTTAACGGGTTCCATTAATCGTTAATGACAACTTCAGCCTCAGGTAGCTCATAGGGCTATGATGTCACAGGTAGAAACAGGGCCCATAAATCAGCTCCACCCTGCAGAATAGTAAGCCCTGTCTCTGGAATTCTTTGTCCACCAAAAGAGATAATAAAAGTCATAAATAACAAGTTCTTTGTTCTTTGAAATTTACTACTTTGTTGCAAATAGTTAACTTGAAAAGACTTCTCTCTTGATTTTCTTACAAGCAATCTCAGAACCAAACAATCTTGGAATCTAGCTGGCTTTTGTTTTAACATTTTTTTCCTGTCTACAACCTTCACAAATTTATACCTTTAAATTAACCCTAGAACTTCAAAATTTCAATTTAATACAGCAAATTCTAAGTCAGGGAAGAGCAGCTGATAGACAGAAATGTTTATTAGCTAAGTGGGCTGATTCCTTCAGTGAAAAAGAGCAAACAGCCCTGAGAAAAATAACTCTCAGCAGTGTTGCTAGAGACTTTTGCAGTTTGTCATGGCAGCATTCAGTGTTAAATAAATCAAATGTTTTAGCCAGACAAATGAACAGAAATGCAGAATAAAGCAAAGTGCCTCTTGGTTTTACACAAGCTCTCATACTTATATTTATAGACCAGTTAATGAACAGATAATTATGCCAAGAAGACAAACATCCATACTCACACTAGCCCAAACTGGAGCTGAGCAGATAATTGAAACAATGCCCAACTCTCCAAATGGATGTGGGGGCACTTCGGGCATCCATGTCCCAAAACCAAATACTCAAACAATGTCTAGTGAGAACTTATCAGAGGAGTAAAGACTTCATCCAATCCCCCTTCTAGGTAGAAAAGTGTCTTGTCCCACACAAACAAACAACAAAAGTGAACTGAAAATTTTTAATCGAATTTGAAATCACTCACCTCCAGAGAGTTTTTCTGATGATTACAAAAGAAAGTAGGAGATGTCAGGTGTTTTTGGCTGTCACAACCATAGAGAACCATCTCTGGGGCCCTGGAACTTCATCAAGTGGCACCTCCCCTAGAGATCCTCAGGGTCTGGCAGCCAGGCAGGGGAGGCCAACCATCCCAGGCACCTGAGACTAAGTGCAGGCAGGCACCTGTCTCTGATCTTGCTGGTGCCTCCAGATGTTGTATCACAAATCTTTGAGCTGGACTAGATGCCTAATGAGCCAATTAGTTAGGAGTCGTCTTTATTGCATGCAGGTTCAGAGCAGATTACCTCTATAAAATTCTGAACTAACATAGTAGGAAGTATTTCCTTTTTTTATATCCTTCTAGTTCTTTGTGTAAGAGAGCTTGTAACCCTGAATACATATTACATCTAATAAATACCTGTAATATCTATACAGATAACTTGTAACTTTGAGTATACATTATATCTAATCAAACACCTGTAACCTTGGATGAACAAACACTTGGCAGAATATGTGAATTAATATAGTGTATCAGCCCCTTTAGATGGCTAGTTATAAGGTCAGACAGTTAAGTTTAAGTCTTGAGAAAAAAAAAATGGCGGCGGAATAGACAGATGTGTCCTGAGCCTTGTCTCAGAGCAGATAGAAACAATAGCTGAGGGTTGCATGGGGAGTGTCTGTTGGTGATTTAAGGGGCAGCTATACTCCAGGAGAAGATGCGGGACTGCCAGATGAAGCTCCCCTGACTGGGCAGGCCCCATTGCTGCTGGGTTCCCTTTTGGAGCCAACGGCTCAGATGTGGAGACCATGCTATGTTGAAGGGGAAAGTGGACGTTATCGGAAGCCTGAAAATCTACAACTGTAGCACCTACCAAACAGTTGCGAATCCAAGAGCACTCGTCTCCAATTGGCGCAAACACACAGATTCAGAGGATCTCTACACTCCACCATGAAAAGGTCAGATTTCACCTGGGATAAGGTGAGGTCTCTTGTCCTGATAGGACAGAGAAATGTGCATACTGTGAGAGCTGGAGGACTGGGGGAATTCTGCTTCTAGAAAAATCCATGGTTGTTGGGGCTGGCATGATCCGTTAATGTGGAAGGGGGTCCTCAGAGCTACTAACAGAAAGGATCTCTAAAAAGCAACCCATTTTGATCTGATGCAGAAGGACAGTCTAATAATTTTAAAAGTATGCCAGCTGCTTGGACACAATGCAAAAAAAGTACTGTGCAGACCTTCACACAGCCTCGGAGTTCACACACTTGCTCTTTTTCTTCTTCAAATCCTTGCTTCCGATTACTAAGCCCAATACATAGGATCACCCAGTTGGGGACACCTTAGGAGACTGCAGGGGAAAGTTGTTTTTCTGGAACCTGAGGATCAGAGTGGGGAGTCACCTTCTGAGAACCAGCTTTGGGGCAGGCCACTCCCACAAACCGGTTTTGAGTGCTACAGAGAAAGTAGGATCTAAGCACAGGCTAGAGAGAACCTATAGACCTGGAGATCAATCCAGAAACACTGGCACCCAGGGGTTGAATGACAAATTGACTCTTGTGTAGTCACAAATAAAGAATACACGAAATTAAGACACACTGCCTGCTTAAATATCAGGACTGGATTACAACACTGAGGAGCAGTGGAATGCAGGGAACTGCAATACTATCCTGACTGGGAAACAGGTGTGCCAAACAGAACAATAGAGGCAGTGAATGACCTTCACTACTGCACATTATATATTTTTTATTATTTTTTTCATCTTTTACTTAAGAAACTTCTTTTGTTTTCCCTCACTTTATTTTACCTTTTTAATTATTACATTTTTATTTTCAATCTGAATTATTACTACTACTATTTTACCATTTTGTTAAAAAGTGTAATTTTATTTTCTCATTATTTTACTTTGGGATTAGTGTTCCACATTCTATTTTCATGTTTCCTTTAGCATCATTTTACTCTATCTAATCTCTACCTTAATGCCATCACTCTCTCTCACTAACTTTTCCCCTTTTGTTGTCTTGCTTCTCTTACTCTTTTCCTGCTTTAGATTTTCCCAGTTCTTTCTTTTTACCCCCTGTAAAAATTTCACCCTACTTATATATCTAATTTACAATCCCCTGCTCTGAGTCCATACACACCATTCTCTTCTCTGTCTTCACTATCCAAAAAATTGTTTTTCTCTCTGTCCTTTTGTTGTTGCTTGCTTGAATGTTAATTATATCGATTTTTATACTTTTTAATGAGATTGTTTTGCTTATTCTTATTTGTTTTTGTTTGTTTTTTTGTGTTTTTTTTGTTTGTTTGTTTTTCTTCTGTTTTCCCTCACCTCACTTGATATTAGTTGTTATGTGTAGTTTGTAATAATCTTCAGGTACTTGTTGCTGGCACTTGCTAGAATTAGTGGCTGTTCTATTGGAGTTTTCTCCATATATATACTTTGTTCTCCCTTTCTTTCCTATTCTCTTTCTTTTCTCTCTTATTTTTTTCCTTTTCCCAATTTCATTTTGGCTCTCTCTCTCTCTCTCTCTCTCTCTCTCTCTCTCTCTCTCTCTCTCTTTCTCTTTCTCTCTTATTCTTTCTCTCCTATCCCCTAATTTGCCTACCTCTGGTGGTCACCTTTATTTGGGGTTTTTAATACTGTAAATACATTTCTGTTCAGTGCCTTGTGCATTGTACCTGGTTGTGTTGTATTTTGTACCTTTTAATCAATGTGGGGGAGAGAGAACTACATAACCAGACACCCAGAGAAGTGAGACCATGGGGAGATAAAAAATAAAAAAAACCAACAACCTGCATATGAAAGAAAAGCAGGCATCACCAGAAAAGGAAGTAAATGAAATGAGGTAAGCAAACTGTCAGAGAAAGAATTCAAAGAAATGGTCATAAGGTGACTGAAAAGAATGGAAGACAAATTTGACAATATGAGTAAGAACCAAGAGAAAACGAAGAAGAACCAAGTAGAAATGAAAAATGACATTGCTACTGTAAAGAACTCAATAGAAAGCATCAAGAGTAGACTAGCAGAAGCAGAGGATTGCATCAGTGAGTTAGAAGACAAGGTAGGAAAAAATACCCAAGTAGAGCAGCTTCTAGAAAAAAAAATTAAAAAGCAGGAGGAGAGCCTAAGGAAACTTTGGGACAACACAAAAGAAAATAACATCCACATAGGAGAGGATTCAGAAGGAGAGGAAACTGAGCAAGGAGTAGAAAACCTGATTGAAGAAATAATGACAGAAAACTTTCCTGATGTAGGGATGGGAAACCACACAAACCCAAGAAGCTCACAGAGTCCCAAGCAAAATGAACCCCAAAAGACTGGTGCCAAGGCATATTATAATTAAACTGGGAAACACCAATGAAAAAGTAAGAATCTTAAAAGCAGCCAGAGAGAGACAGAAAGTTACCTACAAAGGCAATCCCATCAGACTAGCAACTGACTTCTCAACAGAAACTCATCAGGCAAGAAGGGAATGGAATGAAATATACAGTCATGCAAAGGAAGGGTCTGAATCTAATAATACTGTACCCAGCAAGGCTATCAATCAAACCTGAAGGTGAATCAGGAGCTTCACAGACAAAAAGGGACTAAGGGAATTTATTACCACCAAACCAGAAATGCAAGAAATGCTAAGGAGTCTGCTTAAAAAAAAAAAAAGAAATATGAAGTTAAAAAGGAACACAGGGGTATAGAATGAAAATGGTGACAAATACCTATCAATAATAACTTTAAATGTAAATGGATCAAACGCCCCCAAAATAAAGACATAAGGTAACAGATTAGATAAGAAAACATGACCCATATATCTGTTGTCTACAAGAAACTCACCTCCAAAAAAAAAAAAAAAAAAAGATGCACAAAGACTGAGGATGGAGAGGAACCAAGATGGCGGCATAGGTAAATACCTATACTGCTGCCCCGCACAACAATTTCAAAACTACAGCTAAAAGACAAAATGGACATCATCCAGAACCACCAGAAACCTGGCTGAGTGGAAATTCTACAAATAGAAGGAAAGATAAAAGGACACTGAGACTCAGAGGAGCTGCAGAGGGCAGAGTTGCAGAGATGTGCAGACAGAGGTGCGGAAACATGGAGATGAGCACAGCTGGTTTTCTCAAATGGGGAGGGAGACAAAGGCTTCCCACTACACTGATCTCCAGTTCCAGGTGAGTCTCAGGGAACCCAGACTCATACAGGGTGAAACTGGACTGTAAGGACAAAGCACACTGAAACTCGGGAACTGCAGAGGCACACGAGCTTGTGGAGAGGGTGCGTGGGGAGAAAAAAAACTCTCTAGACTGCTTTGTTTTCCAGTTCTGGGTGAGATTTTGGGTGTCCAGTTATTTGGGAGAGAAACTGGATTGTCTGGCAGCGGGCAGAGCATGGGGGCAGCTTTCTCTCAGAGGTGTGTCCAGCCGTTGCTGTGGGGCATGGAAACCTGAGCACTGCATAGGGCGGGGCTGAGGAAACCAAGGCTGATTGCTCAGCCCAGAGACTCTGCCCCATCCAAGCTCAGCATAGAGGCTCTCCCAGCATAAACACAGCTGATTCTCACAACCAATTGGACTGGAGGTCAACCCCTCCCAGTGATACCAACAACAATCTAGGCTTAACTACAACAAAACTGTGCAGCCCATAAAGGGGTGCACCAAGAGTATCCACCTCAGGTAACTGGGGAGGCTGAGACATTGTCCCCTAGTGGACACCTACCACACAAACCTACTCAAACAAATTAGGGAAGCAGCCAATATGCTAAGACAAGGAAACAAATCACATTTGAAAGAAATGGAAGGGGGAAAAACTGGACATAGAGTTCAGAACCACAGTTATAAGATTTTTTAAGAGGTTCCTAGAAAAGGCCGATAAATTTGATGAGACCCTCAAGGATATGAAAAAGGACCAACTAGAAATTAAGCATACACTGACTGAAATAAAAAATATTATACAGAGACCCAAAAGCAGAGTTGAGGACCACAAGAATCAAGTCAAATATTTGAAATACAAAGAAGCAAAAATCACTCATCCAGAATAGCAAGAAGCAAAAAGAATCCAAAAAATTGAAAATAGTGTAAAGACCCTCTGGGACAACCTCAAGCATACCAACATTTGAATTATGGGGATGCCAGAAAAAGAGAGAGAGCAAGATGCTGAAAGTCTATTTGAAGAAATAGTGACTGAAAACTTCCACCACCTGGTGAAAGAAATAGACTTAAAAGTCCAGGAAGCAAACAGAACCTCAAACAAAAGGAATCCAAAGAGGGCCACACCAAGACACATCATAATTAAAATGCCAAGAGCAAAAGACAAAGAGAGACTATTAAAAGCAGCAAGAGAAAAACAGTTAGTTACCTACAAGGGAGCACCCATACGATTGTCAGCTGATTTCTAAACAGAAGCTATGCAGCCAGATGGGAATGGCAAGAAATATTTAAAGTGATGAATAACAAGAACCTAAAACCAAGATTACTCTACCCAGCAAAGCTATCATACAGAATTGAAGGTCAGATAAAGTGCTTCACAGATAAGAAAAGGCTAAAGGAGTTCATCACCACCATACCAGTATTATATGAAATGTTGAAAGGTATTCTTTAAGAAGAGGAAGAAGAAGAAAAATTTAAAGATAAAAATTATGAACAAAAAAATACACATCTATCAACAAGTGAATCTAAAAATCAGGTGAATTAAAAATCTGATGTATAGAATAAACTGGTGACTATAATAGAATAAGGGCCATAGAAAGGGAATGGACTGACAATTCTTGGGGGGAAAGGGATGTGGGAGGTGCAGGAAGTGACTGGTCCAAAATCATACACCTATGGATGAGGACAGTGCGGGGGGAGGTAAGGGCAGAGGGTGGGATGGGTACCAGGTGGAGGGGAGCTTTTGGCGTGGGGGGAGGAACATTGTAATAATCTGAACAATAAAGATTTATTAAATTTAAAAAAGACTGAAAATGAAAGGATGAAAAAGATATTTTAGGCGAATGGAAATGCAAAAAACGCTGACATAGCAATACTTATATCTGAGAAACTAGATCTCAAAGTGAAGGCCATAATGAGATAAGGAAGAGCACTTCATAATACTAAAGGGAGCAATCCAACAAGAAGAAAGAACTCTGGTAAACATATATGCACCCAATATAGGAGCAACCAAATACATTAAAAAACTCTTGGAGGATATCAAGGGAGAGATTGACAGCAATACAATCATAGTATGAGACTTTAATACCCCACTATCACCATTGGACAAATCCTCTAAACAAAAAATCAGCAAAGAAACATCAATCCTAAATGACTCACTAGACCAGAAGAAATTAATTGACATTTTCAGATTATTTCACCCCAAAGCCACAGAACATACATTCTTCTCAAGTGCACATGGGTCATTTTCAAGGATAGACCATATGTTCTGTCATAGGCAAAGTATCTCTAAATTCAAGAAGATAGAAATCATATCAAGCAACTTCTCAGATCACAGTGGCATAAAGCTGGAAATGAACTACAATAAAAACAATCCAAATAAATCAAACACATGGAGAATAAACAGCATGCTATTACACAGTGACTGGGTTACCAGAGAGCTCAAGGAAGAAATAAAAAACATCATGGCAACAAATGAAAACAAAAACACAACAATCCAATATCTATGAGACACAGCAAAAGAAGTATTGAGAGGGAAGTTCATAGCTCTATAATCCTACTGCAAAAAAAAAACAAAAACAAAAAAAAACAAGAAAACGGTAATAAATTACCTAACCCTGCAAGTCAAAGAGTTAGAAAGAGTGCAACATGAAAATCCCAGTGTAGGCAGAAGGGAGGAAATAATAAAGTTCAGAGCAGAGAAAAACGATACAGAGATCAAAGAAACAATACAAAAGATCAACAAAACCAAGAGCTGGTTCTTTGAAAGGATAAACAAGACTGATGAACCTCTAGCCAGACTCACCAAGAAGCAAAGAGAGAGGGCCCTAATAAATAAAATCAGAAATGAGAGAGGTGAAATAACAACAGACCCCACTGAAATACAACGGATTGTTAAAAAATACTGTGAACAACTCTACTCCAACAAACTGGACAACCTGGAGGAAATGGATGTATTCCTAGAAAAATATAACCTCCCAAAACTCAATTAGGAAGAATCTCAACAGCTCAATTAGCCAATAACTATGGAAGAAATTGAAGCAGTCATCAAAAAGCTTCCAGCAAAAAAAAAAAAAAAAAAAAAAAAAAAAAAAAAAAAGCAAGCCCAGGGCCAGACAGCTTCACAGGAGAGTTTTACCACACATTCAAGGAAGAACTTAAAACTATCTTCCTCAGACTATTCCAAAAAAATTCAAGAGGAAGGAACACTTTCAAGCTCCTTCAATGAAGCCAGGATCACCCTATACTAAAACCAGATAAAGAAAACACAATTACAGAGAATTACAGGCCAATATCCTTCATGAACATAGATGCCAAGATCCTCAACAAAATTCTAGTAAATCGGATCCAGAAGTACATCAGAAAGATCATACACCATGACCAAGTAGGATTTATCCGAAGGATGCAAGGATGGTACAATATCCACAAATCAATAAATGTGATATATCACATAAGCAAATTGAGAGATAAAAATCACATAATCATATCAATTGATGCAGAAAAAGCATTTGACAAATCCAACACCTTTTCTTGGTAAAAACCCTCAACAATGTGATAATAGAAGGATCATATCTCAACATAATAAAAGGTATATATGATAAATGCACAGCTAATATCATACTCAATGGGCAAAAACTACAACCATTTCCCCTAGTAACAGGAGCAAGACAGGGGTGCCCACTCTCACCACTCCTGTTCGACATAGTACTGTGTGGAGGGCGCCCCTAAGCAAGACACCTTGAGTATTCTTTAAATCTTTGTCTGGCTGAATCCAAGGCACCTGGCAAAGCTGCATCTAGGAAAAACACTTTCACCAACAAGGCTGAATATGTTATCAGCTTGGCCTTAACTTTGCCTCAGGTGTCAGGGAGAGGGCCTTGAAATGTAAATCCAGTCTTGCCCTGGGAATGGGGGAATGAATAGGCCTGGGCCCACCGAAACTCCTTTGATCCTAATGTTGGAGAAACCCCTTTGTATTGTGGAATATAAATAAACTGCTGCTGTTTGGGTTTGCAGTCGCTGTCTCTCCATCAAGAGGACAGACATCCCACCCTGCCCTAGCTTATTATTTCTATTTCTGCGTCTTCTCTTCTTCATTTTTCTTAATCCCCAGCTCCTCTACTCAGAAATTGAACCCAATCTCTCTCTCTCCACACTGGACGTGGAAAAGAGAGAAAAACACCTATAGTACTGGAAGTATTAGCCATTGCAATTAGACAAGAAGAAATAAAAGGCATCCAAATTGGAAAAGAAGAAGTAAAGCTGTCATTATTTGCAGATGACATGATATTATACATAAAAATACCTGAAAGACTCCATAAAAAAACTAATAGACTTAATAAATGAATTCAGCAATGTAGCAGGATACAAAATTAAAGCCAAGAAATCTATGGCATTTCTATATAAAATAGTGAACTTACAGAAAGAAAGACTAGAAAAACTATCCTATTTACAATCACACCAAACAAAATTAAGATACCAAGGAATAAACTTAACTAAGGAGATAAAAGACCTATTTGCAGAAAACTACAGGACACTGAAAAAAGAGATAGATGAAGTTGTAAAAAGATGGAAGAACATACCATGTTCATGGATTGAGAGAATCAGCATCATTAAAATGTCCATACTACCCAAAGCAATCTATAAATTTAATGCACTCTCCATTAAAATACCAATAGCATATTTCACAGACCTAGAAAGAACTCTCCAAATATTCATATGGAATTAAAAAAGACCCCAAATAGCCACAGCAATCCTGAGAAAAAAAGAACAAAGTAAGTATGATCTCAATACCAGATATTAAGCTATATTACAAAGCCACTGTTCTCAAAACAGCCTGGTACTGGCACAAGAACAGATATATTGACCAATGGAATAGAATAGAGAATTCAGACATCAGCCCAAACCACTATGCTCAATTAATATTTGACAAAGGAGGCATGAACATACAATAGAGTCAAGACAGTCTCTTCAATAAATGGTGCTGGGAAAATTGGACAGATACATAAAAAAAAATGAAACTAGACCACCAACTTACACCATACACAAAAATAAACTCAGAATGGTTACAGGACTTAAACATAACACAAGAAACAATAAAAATACTAGAGGAATCCACAGGCAGATAAATCTCAGACATATGCTGAAAGAACTTCTTCACTGATACTGCTCCTAGGGCAATAGAAGCTAAAGAGAAAATAAACAAATGGGACTACATCAAAATAGAAAGCTTTTGCACAGCAAAAGAAATCATCAACAAAACAAGAAAACTCACTGTATGGGAGAACATATTTGCAAATGTTATCACTGATAAAGGTTTAATCTCCAACATGTACAGGCAACTTATACAACCTAATAAAAGGAAGATAAATGATCCAATAAAAAAAAAGGGCAATGGACCTAAATAGAATCTTTTCAAAAGAAGACAGAAGGAATGCCAAGAGATGTGTGAAAACCTGTTCAAAGTCACTAATTATCCAAGAGATGCAAATCAAAATGACAATGGGGTACCATCTCACACCTGTCAGGATGGCTTTCTTCAACAAATCAACAAACGACAAGTGCTGGCAAGGATGCAGAGACAAAGGAACCCTTGTGCACTGCTGGTGGTAACACAGACTGGTGTAACCACTGTGGAGAACAGTATGGAGTTTCCTCAAAAAACTAAAAATGGAGCATTCATTTGACCCAGTGATCCCACTTTTAGGAATATATCCCCCAAAAACTAGAATCACAAATCAGAAAGGACATATGCATCACTATGTTCATAGCAGCACAATTCACCATAGCTAAGATTGGGAAACAGCCTAAGTACCCATCAGCAGATGAGTGATTAAAAAACTGTGGTGCATCTACACAGTAGAATACTATGCTGTGGTAAAAAAGAAGGAGCTCCTACCATTTGCAACAACATGGATGGAGCTGGAGAGCATTATGCTAAGTGAAATTAGCCAGGCAGAGAAAGAAAATATCACATGATCTCACTCGTTTGTGGAATATAAGGAATGGCATAGACTTATGAACAAGAACAGATTCAGAGACTGAGAAGTGTCCATCAGAACTTCAAACCTCAGGGTAAGTGGGAGTTGATGGGAGTAAGGGGGAGAGATCAACAGAGAGACTTGTGTGTAAGCATATGTGCTTAATCAATGGACACAGACAACAGGGAGGTAGGGCATGAGTGGGGGGTAGGGTAATGGGGGAATAAGGATACATATGTAAAAAATAAAAATTTTTTAAATTATAAGAAAAAATAATATAAAATATTAAATCTAATCCATACTAGTGGTCACCATAATCTTAAGGGAAAGGATTGTAATTGAAAGTCAATATATTTGACCTTTTGAACTAAGGTAAGTAATTTGTGTTTTTACCCCCATGACAAAGTTTATATAAAGTTACAAAAAAAATTGACAGCCAGTTTGAAATTGAATTAACATGGCCTAGAGCAAAGAATATTCTTACATGATATTATTCTACAATGTCATTATAATTTTTGATATTTGACAATAGCATATTGTACAATTATCCAAAAGAAACTTACAAAGTAATTCTTTGAATGTTTGGCAGCAATTTACAGAAGCACATGAACGGATTTAATCCCTTTCAGAAGGAATTAAGGCACTGGGAAGGCACTTGAGCATTCTATATTGGCCCATCTTGCCCTTTTTGCCAAGAGGGATCCTCTTCTCACAATCCAATTGCACACAGCTGTTGCCTGAGCTTTCTGTTCAAGCTAAGGTTGAAGCCTCGTGATGGCTGGTACCATGGATCTGTCTCTTGCCCGATGGTGTGAGCTGGGCCCTCCCTAGAGAAGAAACCTGAGTCCCTTGAGATATATGATCAGTGCCAAAACCCTGCCAGCAGGTGAGGAGATTCCAAGGCAGCGGCTAGGCATGGAGACCACAGGGGCATAGACTACCAAGGAGACTGAACTGAACCTCACATTACCCTGCTTGGCCCAAGAGGATGGCTGGTTAGCCATAGATGGGTAAGATTCCTCAGGGAAGGAACAACCTAAGACAGGCACAGTCACAGAGGGGCCATCAGGAGAGAACTTGGAGGTCAACAGAGATGGGGCACAGACCCTCAACCCCCTAACCTTTCAGGGGCCTGAACTCTCACCCCTTCTGAGGGAGGTCTCCTGCCCCCATGGTTGCTTTGCCTCCCACGCCCACCTCAGATTGGGACCCAGGTAACAGACAGAGACTTGGCTGGCAGCAGCTGCCCTATATCTAAATCCCGCCTAGCACCAGGAATGCTCAGGGCCTACCCAAGAATGCAAATAATCCTTTCCACTAATATTTATAGGGTAAACAAAGATTATTGTTTGAGTATTAAATTTGATAGTAAAATGGTAATCAAGTTCTCAGATTAATTTAAATTGGCCAATTGAAACAAGTGAATACTCAAGAAAATTTAATTGTACTGGACAAAAGGCTGTTCCTAAAATATTAACTAAAATTTCTATTGGTAGTTCATCTCATGGTAAAATTGCTTAACATGCAATGAACCTAAAGCAGTCATATTTTTGTGCAAAAATTAAAATTTAAAGTTCTCAAGACTGCACTATAAAATTTCTAAAGCCTCCATTAATCTAAAAGGGGGGGATAGTAAGTAGGGAAATATCATGTAAGGAAAAATATCCTGTAAGTAAATTACATTGAGAAAATTTTTACTTCAGAAAATTAATTTTCATTTGTAGTGCTAACAGCAAGTATGGATGAAAGGAGCCACATGATAACCCGACGAGCTCAGGGGAAGCCTGCATGGCAGTCTTGCAAACTCAGAGACCTAAAAGAACCACAAAATATGGTTTGAAAATTAATATAACTACAAACGGGTTATAGTGGGTAGTCATGTCCTAGGCCTGTATTTTCCCTGACAAAGATCAATTTAGATATTTACTGGGCCATTTGTCTTTTTGCCTCTAAGATAACATATCTGTGAGATGTCTGGGTAACTTGTAACTTGCCTTTTTCTGGAGCCCCTGGGGCACAACCAAATGTGGTGGGCTCCAGGACAGATACCACAAGTTCCTTCATTATCATGTTAATTGTTCCTGCATTCACCTAATTATGTGTCCATCATTTTACTTTTTACCCAATTCCAGGTGTTTCCCACTGCTTTTGCTTATCCCTCCTCCTCAATCCATCACCAGTGAATTTCATATAACCCACCTATGTCCTCCTTTGATTGCGATGTATAAATACAATTGTAACTCGTCATTCTCCAGAGCATTATCTCAATTCACTGAGGTTCTGCTTCCTGGCATATGTCCACAGGGGTAACTTAAATAAACTCACTAAAATTCTTTACAGGTTCCAATGGTTTTTTCATTAACACAAGATACCCATGAAAAATACATGGTGTCACAATAAGCCAAACAAAAATCATTTGGGCAAAAATAAAAAGGATCCCAAGTCAAATTTATAGAAAAGATTCCTTTATTAACTTTTGGCCCAGAATATGTTTGTATATTTTCAGAAAACAACTCCAAGACCATATGGATTCCTGCAACAGAGAGGAATTGACAGGTCTGCTCCAACCACAAAGATAAGAGGAGAAACAGTCCAGAGATGGAAGATGCTGATGACGCCTTGCCATGCTAGCAGTCAGCAGCTGTGCATTGCTGCAGGTTGCCCAGGATTAAACCAGAGAGGGTGGGACCTGCACCATTTGTCCACCATCCAGATATCATTGCTGACATGTACACATAACTATTTGACATTGAAACTGGGACTCAGAACTGTTGGACATTAAAATTGAGACTCAAACATTTTTTGTTCTTATATGTTTATTTCTAGTATGCAGATGTAAGATTTTTTAAAGAAAAGAAATGGGGGGGGGGGGAATAGGTACAGAGGCAAAGAAGCATTGAACAGACTGTCAAAACTACAGTGGGAAGGCAGGGGAGGGTGGGGGCTATTAGAGATCAACTGAAGGACTTGTATACATGCATATAAGCATAACCAGTGGATACAAAACACTAGGAGGGGCAGGTGAGGGCATGTGCTGGGGGGTAGGAGAGGCCAGGGGAGGTCAATGGGGGAAAAAAGGAGACATATGTGCCGCGATCCAGCACAGCGATGGGTTACCTGAGAGTAGGGTTGAGAGGTTTAAGGAAAAGAAAGACAAGAAACAGCGGGGTTCAGGAGGACCATTGCTCAGGAGGCAAATGGCAACTTTATTTTCGCTACACCCTTCTTTTATTCCATAGCTTCTAGACATCCGCCCAAGTTCTCATGGCCTTCAGCTATCCTGGGCGTACAGCCAATCATCAATACAAACAACATACTTAATACTCTTTCTTCCCAAGCAGGGCATCTAATCTTAGGCTGGGATAGATGACCTTCCTTCTCCCTGCCCACATGGCAAAGAGCAGCTGCAGCAGGACCCTTCTCAAGGACAGGCTTTTTTCCCCTTCTTTAGGGGGAGAAGGCGGGGGGAGTCTCTACCCTTGCTCTATCCCTTTGGGAGAGCAGGCAGGGAAACCCCTATTGCCCTCATCCGCCCTTCAGGGGGAGATGGCGGGGGGAGTCCCTACCCTTGCTCCATCCCTCTAGGAGAGCGGGCAGGGAAACCCTATTACCCCCATCCACCCTTCAGGGGGCTGTCCCCGAGTCTATGCAGCAGCCGCTGTTCCCCACACATATGTACTACTATTTGTAATACTTTAAACAATAAAAAATAAATAAAAAAGAAAGAGTTCCCATCCCTCCCTTGCCCATCTTCACAAGCCAAAAACTTCTAATGGAAAAGGGTGACTTCCTTTTGCTTTCCAAAAAAGGCCCTTTGAAAGAAACCACTGATTGTAAAGGTCCAGTTTATTATTATTATCATTATTATTTTTTTTATGTGGCTACAAAGACAGTGTGAGATCCCACACTGAGACTGGGTCTAGTGAAAGGGCTTGGATACAGAGAGCAGGACTTGGTGGAGGTTTTTTTGGTCCTTTTTCTTTTCTTTTTTTTTAAAGAAGAAAGCAAGAGGTTGGTTGTAGTGAAATGGGGTGGGGGTTTGCTAGAAGCTTCCTTTTTTAAGAATCCCCCAACCCCACCTCAGAAAACAAATAAAAAATTCTAGCAATGATAATACCCAAACAAACAACAACAAAAAAGGGCCCCTTACATCAAAGTTCCTGTTGGGGAAGGGCAAGGGGTGGGATTTTCTGGTCAATGACTTGAAATGGATTTTTATTTTGAATTTTGTCCTTCATGTTTTATGGAACGAAAGTTCGGCCTTTTCATTGTATGAAACTAAAATTGGGAAATGTGGGGACGGGAGAGGGCAGGGTGGAGAGGGAGAGGAGGTACCCCTCCCCCAGCTCCTAGGCAATGACATTTCTTAATGCATAACTTCTGACATCTCCCCACCTGCAATGCCAGCTCTCTCTGCATCTTGGAGAAGATGTGGGTGGGGTCACACACTCTTAGTCTTGCTTGGAGAAGAATTGTGGTTCTGGAAGGAGTGGAGGAAGTTCCCTCCTCCTCGCCATAGCCTGGAGGGGCGCATGGAGGTTGGCTAAGGGCTCTTAGGTTGTTAGGAGAGTTTTTTGGAAGTGCATCTATGTCACCTGATCCTAAGGATTAGTTCCTGTGGTGTGGCCCCATGCGCCCATGCGCCCATCTGCCATCGGAGCCTGGACCCATCTGGGAGTTGGACTAGCTGCCTCCAGGCAGCACAAGATTCATCATCGTGTACATGCTGTAGCTGGAATTTGTTGAATCTGCAGAACCAGGCATGACAAGTGTTCCTAGGGCGCCCACCGTCAGGAGGTCCCCAGTAGGTGCCAGGTGATGAGGGGGAATATGGAACCGAGTTAGCTCTGTTAGGATTGGGTCGGTGTCCGCTGGCTCCTGGGCCCATGTTCATCGCGGGCCCATGTTCATCCCCGGTGTGGCGGCCCAGGAAGTGGGCGGTGGTCTCTTGCCGCCATGGTTCAGTGAGTGGGACCCATCCATCCGTCCTAGGCCTAGGGAGGGTTCATCTTCTGCATTGTCCTCCTATGTTGGGGTGCCCTGGTCCTGTGGGGCCCACTGAGGTGGGAAGCAGTAGCTGTGTCCCAAGAACTAACTCCTCAGGAGGCTGGTTTTCCATTCTGATCGGGGCCTGGGGCCGCCTGCGTACTGGGTGACATAAAGGGCTGACAGTGGGGTCCCCTCATGCTGCTGGAATTGTGGGTGGAGGTTGTGTGTGCGGTAAGGGCTGTGGCCCCTGAGGACTCTGACAGAAACCCGGCGGATGGAGCCTCAGGCCTCCCTTCATGGGGGTGGGTGCCAAGCCCTGGGCTGGGGCTGCTGCTGTGCGGTCACGAAAGGGTTCTGCTCGACTGGACCTTGCGTGAGGGTCTCCCCTCAGGAGCTGCACAGAAAAGGTCCCGTGAGGGCACCGCCCTGAGCGCACAGCCTGGTGGTTCCCCACGTGATGCTGTCCCAGCTGATCTCTGACACACACTCCTCAGTGGAAGTTTGTAGATGCATAAGCTGACCACCTGACCCTTCATTTCCTCCTGTTCACCACACACTCCTTGCGACCCTCTGCCCAGCTCTGAGGGTCTGGACTCAGTGCTGGACTCCTGGTGCTTGATGAGCTCTAGAGTTGGCAGCGAGGCGCCGCCCTCACTACCTCCCCCCAAAATAACTGACCTCAAGACTGGAGCCCAGGAGCACAGGGGAGGGAGAGCTGCATAGCTCCTTTCTGATGAGTGTTGGGTTTCTTAAAATGTACTCCTAGAAGTGGGGTCACTGGTCACATGGGAATTCCATTTCTAATTTTTTGAGGAATCTCCATAGTGTTTTCTGCATTTCTAATGGCCAAATAAACTGATGGACAAAAACAGACTCAGAAACATAAAAGCATGAACAGAGACTTGAACCTCAGAGGGAAGTCAGGGGAGGGTGGGAGAGGTCAATCTATGAACTTGTATGCAAATATGCATTACCTGTGGGCACAGACAATGGGGTGGTGAGAATGGAGAAGGGAGATGGGAGTGCGCTGGGAGAGTTAATGAGGGAAAGGGGAACCTATGTAATACTTTCAACAATAAGGATTTTAATAAAGAGAGAGAGAGCAAATCTTGTAAAGGATCCTGTCGTCCAGTCCCCGCCTTGCTCTCTAACACCTCCCTGTCACCTCCCTCACCTTCCCTCCTTAACTTCAAATATACAAACACAGCTGCAAATGGTTATTCTCCAAAGAATCTGAGGTCTTTCTTCCCAACCGTTGTCATCAGTTTCGCTCCAAAAAGTCTTAAAACACATTCCATGTTTGGACGTTTCCTACTTCAACATATTGTCTTCTTCATTTAAAACTTCCGTTCATATGTGCTCCTTCCCCATGTGCAGAGGAAAGGACACACAATTATTAAAAATCTGCTACCTCTTTTTTAAAAAAAATATATTTTATTGATTTTTTTACAGAGAGGAAGGGAGAGGGATAGAAAGTCAGAAACATCTATGAGAGGAAACATCGACCAGCTGCCTCCTGCACACCTCGTACTGGGGATGTGCCCGCAACCAAGTTACATGCCCTTGACTGGAATCGAACCCGGGACCTCTCAGCCCGCAGGCTGACTCTCTATCCACTGAGCCAAACCGGTTTCGGCAAAAATCTGCTACTTCTTAAGGATGAGGTCTAAAGAGTTCACACCCTTTCGTGCACAGGCTGACACCCGAACCACTGAGCCACACCAGCCAGGGCTCCATTTTAAAGGATGGAAATTCTCTCACGTTGATAGGTTGGGAACACAGGCCTTTTGCACATGAACAACAGGGAAGTCGAGTGAAATCTGTGGTTTCGGGAAGGCAGCTGCATGCTTGTGACAGGGGCAGCAGGTTTGAGATGGAGGCTGTGGCCACAGGGTCCAGCCCAGCCTCTCCTCCCTCATCACTTGTACACGATCGTGTTATTGACAGGGGAGAAATAGGATGTGGGGACCAGCTAGAATTGTAAGCCATAGTAATCCTGCTCTGTTAACTATGATTGTTTATTCTGATTAAAGAAGCACATTCTCAGCTGGCTGGCAGCCCCACAGGGACCTGGGAGATTACCTGGAAGATGAACAACTTTGCTGCAGGAAACAGCCTGCCAGCCCTTGGAAGATCCAGAGTCCTCTGCTCCCTGTCAACAGCCCCTTTGGCATAGCCTTTGGCTACATCCCCAGGTAATTGTTTGTCCTTTTATTCAATACTAGTGGCCCGGTGCACAAAATTTGTGCACATTAAAAGGGTATTAATTAGAGGAAATATGTTAATAGTGCTATTTGCCCTTTCTCTACAATAAAAGTGTGAGAGATAAAAGGTCATGAGTACAATGTACATGAAAATAATGCATAAGTTCATTAATAAATAAATAATAACAAAATGATATAACAACAATACGAATCCACAATAAACTGTTGAGTCAATTTTCCTGCATTTAAAATAGGATTGAACGTGTCCCTCACAGAGAGATGAAATCCATAATACTGCATTTGGGTGACTCGTGTTCTTACATTTTGTCTAGTATTATTGTTGAGTACACTGTTGTCTCTGAGTCTTAATGCAATATCTGTTCCCCAACCTTTTTCACCATGTGGAAAAAGAATAGGATATGTCATTGCATCTAATGTAGGAAACAGGATACTGTTTTGTTTCACTTTAGTGCCATTTGGATTATTGGGATCTGATTTACAATGAATGAGCGAGTCCCTTTCAAAAAGAGGTTCTCCATTTTTGTTTCTGAATATGACAGCAACCTCGGTTACATGGGAGAATTATATCTACCTGAGTCACTATTACGATCATATTTAATTGCCATAGTTACTTCCATGGGAGCTATATCTTTTGCTGTTGCTTCAGATTGGGCTTCCTTTTCTACCTCATGTAGCATCTTGTACGATTTTGTTAATTCATTTATTTCATGCATGAGGTTGTTGGTATTGATCATGAGTCTTTCTGAGCTGGTCTGGTTTTATGGGATTGCTAATCTTTTACATGTAGCTTCAGCTGTATCCAAAATATAGAGTTCAGCAAACTTCTGAGACACACCATCAGAAGGATGTAAAGTTCCAGTATGATGATAAACTTGTCCATGTATTCTAAAACAGTATGGCCCATACCCTGATGGCAATGCAATGTTTGCACTCATGGAAGCAAAAGCAAAAGAACATTTATAGATTGAATGTTTCCATGAAATTTTTACTGTCAGAATCTTCATTTGTCATTAATCTTTTAAAATATGGTGGGTAATCTGGAAAATGTATATCATTTGGACAGACTTTCCCTTTGCTACAAAATCAAGTACATTTCCCATCAGATGGTTTTTCATCCGAGAAATTTAGTGATAGGCAAAATTCATATCTAACAGTCATTTCACCACAACTATGTTTGAGAATTGCATCCTCATGTACTCCATTTTCACTGAGAAGGCAGTTCCTACCACTATTGCTAGTACTTGTTGATGACTATTCTTTAGACATAGTCTGTCTTCAGCACCACCTTCTTTCAACTTCAAAGGGATGTTGTTCTTTAGACATTTTCTGTCGAAGATGCTGGTGTTTTTCAGCTTCAGAGAGACGTTTTTCTATTAGCTGATCTTCAGATACATTCTGTCACAGGCGTTGCCTTCTTTCAAGATCAGACGCATGTCTCTCTTCAGACATTTTCTGTTGATAACATCAGCACCTTTCTGCTCGGGGCCTCAGTTAGATGCAGCTGTGATGATTTCTTGGCACCACTGCCGCTGCCGCTGCCACCTTGTTCTCCATGCCAGGGGCCTCAGTTACATGCAGCCGTGGTTCGCAGGTGCTGCCACTGCTTGGTCTCCACTCCTGGGGCCTGGCACCCACACCTCTCAACCCTGCCCCTTGCTCTGATTGGCTGATAGCATGGCCAATCAGGAGCCAAGGTATGGTCACATTTGCATGTTACTCTTTTATTAGATAGGACTAATGGCCCAGTGCACAAAATTCGTGCACATTAAAAGGGTATTAATTAGAGGAATTAATTTAATATTGCTATTTGCTCTTTCTCTATAATAGAAGTATCAGAGACTAAAGAAAATTAGTAAAAGTATATGAAAACGTTCTTCTTGTCAGAGTCTAGGGTGCACCATGGGGCCCAGAGTCAAGTCCCCACTCACTCAAATGTGACTCAAAATCACTTGAGACCCAGACCCAGCTGCACCCCCACACACACATTGAGGAGGATCCAGACCCCACCAGTCCCACTCTTGTCAAGCCACCCAGGACAGGGTGTGTCCTCAGGTCCCCTGGCCCAGCAGCAGGATGGGGGGCATGGCCTGAGGTCCCCCATTACGTCCCACCAGGCAGAGGAGCACAGCCTCAAGTCCCCCAGCCCAGCACCGGGAAGGAGGCAGAGGATCAGGTCCCCTGTCAATCCACACTGGCACAGGGGCACAGGCTCAGGTCCCCTGTGAAGTCATGCTGGGTGGGGGGCCCAGCCTGAGGTCCCCTGTCAAGCCCAGGCAGGCAGGAGGGTCACAGCCTCAGGACCCTTGGCCTGGTGTTGGGGCATAGGGTATGGTCTGAGGTCCCCCAGCCTGGTGCCAGGGTGGGGGCGCAGCCTGAGGTCCCCTGTCAAGCCCTGGTGGGTGGAGAGGCCAATCACAGGACCCCTAACACAGCAACAGGATTGGAAGTGCACCTTGAGGTCCCCTGTCAAGGCCTGTCAGGTTGGACGTGTGGCCTGTAGTCCCCTGTCAAGCTGCACCAGGTGGGAGGCATGGCCTGATGTCCCCAGCCTGAAGCTAAGGTGAGGGGAGCAGTCTGAGGTACCCTAGCCCAGCACCAGGGCAAGAAGCACACCTTGAGGTTCCCTGTCAAGCACTGCCGAGTGGGGAGCATGGCCTGTAGTCCCCTGTCAAGTCCCTTGGGATTGGGGGAGTGTGTAGGCCTCTCTTCCCTTGTGCTGTGACCACGCCCCCCACCTCCCATCCAGCTGCCACGACCACCTCAAGCTCTCCGTGAGCAGGTATGCATAGGGAAGGGTGGGCCAGGATAATTGGGCAGGGGTCATGGGTGGCCAGCAGCATCCTGGGTGAACTGGGCCTCACAGCCTCTCTGCTTCAGCTCCCAGCACCTCGGACCTAAGGAGTAGTGCTTTCACAGAGGCCTGGCAGGCACTGGATATGGCGATGCCTTAAAAACAGAAGAAGCTCTCTTTAGCTCTGGATGGAAGTGCATTGGGAACTTATGGTTTGGGGAAGCAGTCCAACATCAGGGCTGAAATAAGACCTTGGGTAGCCTCTGGAGGGGGCAAATCAACAGTAAAATGAATCTTTGAAACAAAGACATTTGAAAGTACAGTGGATGTTAGGTGATATTAAGGCATTATCTTAACTTTTCAAGGTGTGACAATGGCTGAATATTTACTTCTTTTTAAAAGATACTCATCAGAGTATATCTAAGTGGGAAACAACTTCTTTGAAAGTATGGTGTTGTCCTGACCCAACCCTCCCTGCACCATGGATGCCTCAAGGACCCAGCTTCTCCTGCTCACTCGCTAGGCCCTTGAAAGCACCCTGTGCAAAGATGTGGTCCCTGCTTCATTCCCTGCCCCCGCTAACGTGAAGCGAAGCATTCCCAGTTGGAGCCAGTGTGAAGCAAAGTGTTCCCCGCAGGTGTGAAGCACTTGAGGTGCTGGCGTGAAGTGAAGCATTTGTGAAGGGAAGTGTTCACTGGCATCCAGACAAGCTGTGGCCACGCCTCCAGTCATGCCCCCTGCTCCTGACTGGCTGGTAGCATAGCCAATCAGGAGCCAAGTTATGGTCACATTTGCATGTTACTCTTTTATTAGATAGGGCTAGTGGCCCAGTTCATGGAATTTGTGCATGGAGGGAGATTCCCTCAGCCCAGCCTGCACTCTCTCCAATCAGGGGGCCTTCGGGGATGTCTGACTGTTGGCAGTTAGACATCCCTCTTGCAATCTAGGAACACTGGCTCCTCACTTCTCATTGCCTGCCTGACTGATCGTCGCTAATCCCTCTGCCTGCTTGATCACCCCTAACCACCTCTGCCTGCCTGCCTGATCACTGCTAAGTGCTCCCCTGCTGGCCTGATTGATCCTAACTGCCTCTGCCTTACCCCACACCTGGGACCCAGGCTTCCCTCCCTCTGGCCAGCTATAGGCACTCAGGACCTGGGCCAGTTTCACTCAGGCCAGCCACAGCCACAGGCAGCCACAAGCACCCAGATCCACAGGGCATGCTGCCTAACCCCAGGGCCAGAAAGGGCCCCAGCCCCTCTATGTGCCTGCCTGGCTGAGTTTCACTACTCTGACTGCCGTGGCTTAAAGAACTTTGCCAAATGTGTTCTCCCCAGCCTCCTGGGGAGAGGGCTCAAGCTGAGAAACTGGAGATGCATGCCTTCCTCAGCATCTCCAAAAGCTGGAGCTCTTGGCTGGTGGACACTGTGGTTGGAAAGCTCCCGGCTCTGATCCTCGCCCAAGGGGGCTGGGAGCCAAGGAGTGTGCATGGTGCTTGGGGAAAGATTGACCTTACTGGACTCACAGCATACTCCATAGATAGCTTTCCCCGCCCCACTGCGGGGCCCCTACCTGGGGAGCGCACGCAGGCTGCGCCGAGGCACCACAGGGGCCCCTGGCCTGGGGAGCACATGCTGCACCGTGGCCAAGCCCCTGCAGGCCTCGCCAGCCTCACCTCCCATCCACCTGGCCATGCCCCCTGCATCTGCCATCAGAACTACATTTCCCAGCATTTTTGGTGCTCCCCACACTTGATGTCTGCTTCTGATTCAATTATGCACGAACCCAGAAAACTGTGAACTTCCTGCAGCCAGTGGTGGCTACCAGGGTCTCCGCACACCCCAGAGACTGACAGCCAGCCCCCCCAACCCCATCATGGGTGCTGGGCTGAGGGGCATGCAGGGACTCCTGGGCCTCACACAGTGGCAGCCACGAGGATATCCACATGCTCCATCATAGGCGCTGGGCTGGGGGCATGGACCCAAAATGCTACTTTGCTCACAGCCCCACCTCGCACCTGGCGCTCATTACCCAGGCGCTCATTTGCATCTGATTCAGTCACAGTAATTATAAGGAGAGATCTCGCTGGCCCTTAAGTACCTTTGTGGGCAGAGTTTATAGCATGGTGCTTGCTAATACGGCACTGTGGCCACACCCCCGCTAAGTGCTCCCCTGCCTGCTGGCCATGCCCCTGGCCATGCCCACTGTCTTATGGCCACATCCCCTGTCTGCTGGCCATGCCCCCTGCTCCTGATTGGCTGGTAGCGTAGCAGAGGTATGGTCAATTTGCTTGTTACTCTTTTATTAGATAGGACTAGTGGCCTGGTGCACAAAATTTGTGCACATTAAAAGGGTATTAATTAGAGGAAATAATTTAATAATGTTATTTGCTCTTTCTCTATAATAGAAGTATTAGAGACTAAAGAAAATTAGTAAAATGTATATGAAAACCTTTCTCCTGTCAGAGTCTGGAGCACACCATGGGACCCAGAGTCACGTCCCCACTCACTCACATGTGCCTCAAAATCACGTGAGACCCAGACCCAGCCGTCCCCCTCCCCACATATTGGGGTAGATCCAGACCCTGCCAGACCCACCCTTGTCAAGCCCCGCAGGGCAGGGGGCGTGCTCAGGTCCCCTGGCCCAGTACCAGGATGGGGGCGTGGCCTGAGATCCCCAATCAAGTCCCACCAGGTGGGAGACATGACCTGAGATCCCCTGTCAAGCCCCACTGGGTAGGGGGTATGGCCTGAGGTCCCCCGTAAAGCCTAGTCAGACAGGAGGGGCACAGCCTCAAGTCCCCTGGCCTGGTGCTGGGTAGAGGGTATGGTTTGAGGTCCCCCAGCCTGGTGCCGGAGTATGGATGTGGCTTGAGGTCCTCTGTCAAGCCCTGCCAGGTGGGGCCGCAGCCTGAGGTCCCCTGCCATGTGGAGAGAACAGTGGGAGGTCCCTTAACCCAGCACCAGGATGGGAAGCACACCTTGAGGTCACCTGTCAAGCCCTGCCGTGTTGGGAGTGTGGATTGCAGTTCCCTGTCAAGCCGCACCAGGTGGGAGGCATGGCCTGAGGTCCCCCAGCCTGGAGCTGGGGTTGGGAGAGCAGCCTGAGGTACCCTAGCCCAGCACCAGGGCAAGAAGCACACCTTGAGGTTCCCTGTCAAGCCCTGCTGGGCAGGGGTCGAGGCCTGAGGTCCCCTGTCAAGCCCCTCGGGATTGGGGGAGAGTGTAGGCCTCCCATCCCGAGTGCTGTGGCCACACCCCCACCAGTCTCCTGTCCTGCTGCCATGACCACCTCAAGTTCTCCGTGAACAGGTATGCATAGGGAAGACTGGGCCAGGATAATTGGGAGGGGGTCATGGGTGGCCAGCAGCATCCTGGGTGAACTGGGCCTCACAGCCTCTCTGCTTCAGCTCCCAGCACCCAGGATCTAAGGAGTAGTGCTTTCACAGGGGCCTGGCAGGCACTGAATATGGCGATGCCTTAAAAGCAGAAGAAGCCCCCTTTAACTCTGGCTGGAAGTGCACTGGGAACTTATGGTTGGGGGAAGCAGCCCAACATCAGGGCTGAAATAAGACCTTGGGTAGCCTCTGGAGGGGGCAAACCAACAGTAAAAGGCATCTTTGAAACAGAGACATTTGAAAGGATAGTGGATATTAGGTGATATTAAGGAATTATCTTAACTTTTCAAGGTGTGACAATGGCTGAATATTTGCTTCTTTTTAAAAGATACTCATCAGAAGATATTTAAGTGGTAAACAACTTTTTTGAAAGTATGGTGTTGTCTTGACCCAGCCCTCCCTATACCCGGATGCCTCATGGACTGAGCCTCTCCCACTCGCTAGGCCCTCGAAAGCTCTGTGTGCAGAGGCGTGGTCCCTGCTTCGTTCCCTGCCCCCACCAGTGTGAAGCTCTTCATTCCTTGCCCCTGCCAACGTGAAGCGAAACATTTTCCTGCCAGCACTGGCTTGAAGAGAAGCCTTGGTGAAGGGAAGCGTTCCCTGGAGGTGTCCAGGTGCACCGTGGCCATACCCCCAGCCACGCCCCTGCACCTGATGGGCTGATTTGCATGTTTCTCTTTTATTAGATGTGTGTGTGTGTGTATTGGGAATTCCAGAAAGAGGTGATAGGGGCACCAAGCAAAATATTTGAAGAAATTATGGTAATTAGATTTTCTGAATCTGATGTAAACTATAAAGAGATCTAAGAACACTAACATACCCCAAGAAGAATTAAAATAAGCAACATTAAATCAAGGCACAATAAAGTCAAACTCATAAAAAAAAGATAAAATGCTTAAGGGCAGTAAGGAAAAATCCACACACGAGTCAAAGAACAAGATTAATAGAAACATCAACAGGCACATGAAAAACTACCAAAACTAGAAGACAATGGAGTGATGACTCTAAAGAGCTGAAGGAGCATTGAAGCAGCATAAACGTGAAATTCTAAACTAACTGAAAATATATGTCAAAACTGAAAGAAAATGAAATGACAAAATATCAAATTTTGTGAGATGCAACTAGAACAGTGTTTAGAGGGAAATGTTTAGCCTTAAATGCTTACATATTAGAAAAGAATAAAGATCTTTAAATCAATAATATAAGACTCCACTTTAAAATTTTGGAAAATGTGAGAACTAATTTGGAGTCATAGGTAAATGCATGTTCTCACAGCATCCCACAACCACAACTAAAAAATGTACAACTAAAATATACTACAACTATCATTCTGGACTAGGGAGATAAAGAAGAAAGCACAAAGAGACTAGAAGGAAGAGCAGAGGCCGGGAATGTGCTAGTTGAACTCACATGAGGTGTGTGCTTAATTAGGAGGGATATCTCAGCTGTGGAGGCCCCCTGTAAGAAGCAACGGGTCTCAGCCCTACACCAGACCAAAAACCAAGGTTTCCAGAGTTGGAAAAAGAAGTCCTTTTAACTTTAGGTTGTAAAAACCAGAAGAAAATATTGACTTTGAGTGACATGGAGGCTGCTGGAGAACCAGGCTGTTTCTCTTAAAGTGCTGGCACAGGAATTTACAGGGTTTTGCTTCCTCTGAGCTCCAGCCATAGGTGGTGGAATTGGTGGATCCTGAGACATACAGTGAATAACTGATTTGTCTGACATTAGAGCAGGAACTCGAGGTGGCTTTTTTCCATGCAGAGCTACTCACAGGAGTTGTTGTTTCTGTGCTGGGAACTCCCCCATCACATTGCTGCCTGGAAGCCATATCTGAGGTTCCGTTGGTGTGGCTCTGGTGATTCCCTGAGAATACCAGTGTGTTCTGTGCTAAGAGCCATATCTGAGGTTCCATCAGCGTGTGCTCTGCTCTGGTGATTCCCTGAGAACACACCCCATCCAAATTTCAGCTCCACCCAAAATGATTCCAGCAGCCTTTCCATTTGAATGTTTTGTCCTGGCTCAGGATTCAGACACTCCTAAAATCTCTAAAACAAGCAGTTGCTGGCATTAGTGCCCCCCAAACCTATCAATAAGAGGCCCAAGACCCAGAACTAGCAATAGTCTGCCTTGCGTCACAACTTGTCCTTGCCTGAGCATTTCCAGGCTCAATATAAGGTACCAGCCATCGGCAGATCCTCCTGTACAAGAGGCCCCAGGCAGTGACTGACTTTGCACCTGCCAGTGCACCTGGTGGACAGCTTCAGACCAGACTAGATTACAACTCTACACATCCAGGAGGGGGGAAAAAGAAAATGAGGAGAAGGAGGAGGAGGAAAGGAGAAGGAGGAGAAGAAGAAGGAGGAAAAAATATGAAGAAAGCCCTAGCCAGTTTGACTCAGTGGATAGAGCATTGGCGTGCTGACTGAAGATTTCCAGGTTCAATCCCAGTTGTGGGTATATTCCAAGGTTGTGGGTTCAATCCCCGATGGGGGGCATGTAGAAGATGGCTGACCAGTTATTCTCTGTCATTACTGATGTTTCTCTCTTTCTCTCAATTTCCCTTCCTCTCTGAAATCAATAAAAATATTTAAAAAACTAAAAATAAAATGTGAATAAATAATGGCAATAAATATATATCTATCAACAATTGAATCTGAAAATCAAAATAATTGAACATAGAACCAGAGGCATAGAAACATGGAACAGACTGATGATTCTCAGAGGGAAGAGATGGGGAAGGGTGGAAAGAGATGAGCCAAAGAACTTATATGCATATGCATTACCTATGGACACAGATAGGAGGGTGAAGAAAGCTTGGATTGTGGTAGGAATAGCGTGTAGGGGTGATATGGGTATAAAGGGGGAATATTAGTAATACTTTCAACAATAAAGGTTGAAACTAGAAGAGGAAAATCAAAATCACTCTAAACTCAAGCAGAAGGAAAAAAAAGATGAACAGAAATTAATTAAATAAAAACAGAAAAAATGGTAGAGAAAAATGAATGATGCCAACAGCTAAATCTTTGAAAAAAATCAATAAAACTAACTCAGAGCTAACAAGACTGTCAGAAACAAATGGCTAATATCAGAAATTAATTAGGTAGGATATGAACACATTCTTATGACACCGGCATTCTTTGTGCAGTCAGTATAAAGAAAGAGTAAACTACTTATCAAAATCTTTTGTTAACATATTTATTAAAATCCTCAACAAAATATTAGCCAATCCTACCAGCAATATAAGAAAATCATACAACACCATGACAAAGCAGGAATTATCCCAACAATTCAAAGCTGATTCAATATTTTTAAATCAACCAATGTAATCCAACAGGACAACTGTGTAAAGAAGAAAATTCACATGGTCATAAAAATTGATACAGAAAAGTGTATGACAAAGTACAGTATTCATTCATGATAAACATGCTTAGGGAATTTGGGGTAAAGGGCACTTCCTCAATCTGATCATGCAACTCCTGTAGCTACAGTTATACTTGATTGTGATAAGGGAAATGATTCCCCCTCAGATGGGGACAAAGTCAAAAAGGTCCACTCTTACCACTTCTATTCAACATTGTCCTTGATGTTTTAACAAGTTAAATAAGAAAAGAAAGATGCATAGAGACACTCAAATGTGTCCCTACTTGTACCTGACATAATTATCTACGAAGAAAATCAAACAAATCGAGTTCAAAATCAGGGCTCAATACACAGAAATGGATCTATTTGGAGACTTATCATAACTGCAGTGGTGTTGCCTTTTGTGGGGCTGGCAAAGCAGCAGATAAGAGGACAGATCTGAGTTCTTGTGGGAAACCATCCACAAACACACAGCTTTCACAGAGGTGCAGCCTCAAAGAGGAACTGGACACCACCACTTGTCACCCAGACTTCACCCGAAATCCTTAGGTGACTGGAGGGGCCTCATGTGTTTGCTCATTGACCTGATCCTAGGGAACATGAAATCTCCCACCTCTTTAGGACAGGGAGTAGGTTTGCATCTAGAAGCCAGGAGTCCCCTGAAGTCTGGCTGCCCCCTTCCTCCCACAGAAGTGGGGAGATGGTGCCCCTAGTGGTTACATGTCAGAGAATGTTCCAAGGTTCCCAGAAAACACGCTGAAATGTAAAGGTGGGTCAGTGTTCAGTGAACATTTAAACTGACATTGAACCTTACATGCATGTTGAAGGTTCTCTATCCTGGCACCTGGGAAAATGGACTTTTCCCTAATTTAGGTTTGAATTTCCCTCAGCCTTCATGGTGCCCTGACCACCTGGCTTCTGGCGGGTCCCCCACCGGAAGGTCCAACACCAGCCTGCAAGAGAGGGGAACTGGGTGTTTCTTCTTCATTAAGTCTCTGGAAAAAAGTTCCAGCCCAGCTCCCCATGCACCACTGTACCCTGGCACCTGGGGCTGCCCTTCTGGGGGCCTCTCCATCCTAGTTCCCCACATGCTGGCAATACAGACAACCCCCAGGTCTTTTGGTCCACCTGGCAGGACCCTGGCTGCCTGCATGCTATGCTGGGGCCTCCACAGTGTTAACTGGACATTGTGGGAGGGACCTCAGCCCATGCAGCTTAGTGGATAGAGCATCAGCCTGTGGACTGTGGGGCATCTGGTTTAATTCCCTCTAAGGGCACGTACCTCAATTGCAACCTGGATCCATGTCTACAGGAGGCAACTACTCAATGTGTCCCAATAACTCTCTGCCTCTCCTGCTCCCTTCCACTTTGTCAAAAAATAAGTGGGAAAGTATCCTTGGGTGAGGATGAACAAAACTAAATACATAAATGCAAGAATCTTATTTTTTTAAAGTAAGAAATGATAAGAGGAAACCTCATCATAGTACCAAGCCCAGGGAGGACCATGTGCATGTTCCACTAGGAATGGTGATGGAGCTCAGCTACAGCTCAGTTTTTGAATAAAGAATTAAAGGGGCCTCATTCAGTAGGTGTGGCCATGGTGTGAAGCTTTTTGCTGAAAAAGTGCATTGGCTTCTCTGGGTCACACCTACGTCAGGACTCCTGACCTGTGTTATCACTTTCCATGGGCAGAGGCTAGATGTCAGGTTTTAGGTTGATCCTTGTTTCTCTGTGTTTGTGCCTCACAGGGGATGTTGGTGTTATTTTTCTCTCCAAATCCATTTTCCCCATGGCTGGTGCTGGTACACCAACTCCTATTCGGGTCTATTTTTGCAGATTCTTTAGGATTTTTCATGTAAACAATGATGTCATCTCTGAATAGAAAAGGTGTCTCCTCTCTGCGAGGCCCCTGAATCTCCAGGAGAAGCCAGCAGGTCACATCCTGGCTGCCTGCCCACCAGGATCCTGATCCAGTTCCCAAAGCTGCCCCTGGGCCCTGGGAAACCCTAGGGCAGGTCTTCATGCCACACTCTCTGTGCCCAATGTAAGGCACCTCATCAGGAGGCAAAATGCAAGCCCAGGCCTATATCCTTCCCCGATGGGTCCCCAGGTCTGAGGATGCTCACCTGCGCTCTCTGCTCCCAGGCTTTCCAGCTGCAACAGCGCTGGGGGCCACATAGTGTGTGTCTGACCCACAAGCACCTGGCCTATGACCCCAGAACACGGGGTCAGGGCCTCTGTCTTTTTCACTGATTTGTCCTTGTTGCCTAGAGGGACACTGCTGTGTCACTGGCCCTCAGTGTTGGTGGAATGAATGAATGAATGAAGTATAATCAATTAATGTGTGTAAACAGGCTCTGGAATTGGTAAAAGGTCCACAACTCCCACACCCAGAGCACCCTTGTCTGTGGCCCTGCCTTGGGTCTCACTTGCCCAAGGACACAGTTCTGGAGAAATCTGGCTGCAGAACTGGGGTCCATGCCTCAGTGGGCTGAGCACACCCGGGGACTTATATCAGTGAGCGATGCTCAGGCAAATGCCAAGTGTGGCTTCCTGTGTAAATATAGCCTCCCCTGTGGCCACAAAGCCTGCTGAGTTTGGCTGACCCAGGGACATGGCTGTCTCCTTTCTGGTCTTTCTTCCCATGCTGGGGCTCCCCTGAGGTCACTGCCTGGGGACCTGGTGGATCATGCCTTGTTCACAGAGATGTGGACTGATTAACCTTGTTGCTTCCTTCTGTCCCAGGTGTCCTATCCCAGGTGTAGCTGCAGGAGTTGGGCTCCACAGTGGTGCAGCCCTCGCAGACCCTGTCCCTCACTTGAGCCAACTATGGGGACAGTGTCTCCAGCAACAGTGCCACTTGGGACTGGATGAGGTAGCTCCCAGAGGAGAGGGCTCCAGTGGCTGGGAAGTACCTACTTCCGGTCCAAGTGATACAGAGAGTACGCGCCATCTCTCCAAAGTCGGTTAGTCATCGACCCCGACACGTCCAAGAAGCAGTTCTCCCTGCAGCTGACCACAGAGGACACGGCCGTGTATTACTGTGCAGGAGACACAGTGATGGGAAGTCAGTGTGAGCTCAGACACAATCCTCCCTGAGGGAGGCAGCAGGGCTTACTCCAAGGAGCTCTCAGGACACATGGGGCGCTCAGGAGCAGCATATGGCCAGGACCAGGAGCAGGTGGAGAGTTCAGCCAAGATAACATTTCCTGCTTTGCCTTAAATTAGTTTTGCTCCAAGGCTCAGCCACAGAGCTCACAGAGGACCTTTCCTATGTCTAGGTTTAGGGATTGTGTTTGTGAGCAAAAGGGGCTCTGTGGAAAATCTGACAAAATTCAGTGACTGAAAGGAACCTCACAGGAGGCTCTGATCACACATTCCTACCTGGGCAGCCCTGGAGATGGGTAGGCCCCAGGCCTATGACTTCTTTACTAGAAGGCTCATCTTTTCCTTGAGCAACCACATCCATGGTTCCTGTGTATCTGGGTTGACACACCCGTGACATCAGCATGACCACTCTCAGGAGAGCACCTCCTGGTAACCATCCTAGGACCCAGTCCCTGCCTTGTTCTCTCCATCCTCCCTGTCACCTACCTCACCTTCCCTCCTGAACTTCAAATGCACAAACACAGCTGCAAACGGTTACTCTCCGTGCATTTGAGGTCTTGTTCCCCAACAGTTGTTGTCAGTTTGGTTCCAATAAAAGCTTAAAAAACATTCTCTCCTAGTTTACACTTTTCTTACATCAACAAATTGTCTTTTCTTCATTTACAACATACGTTCATACACGTTTCTTCCCATGTGAAGAGAAACGTACACACAATTATTACAAACCTGCTACCTGAATGGGATTAATTCTAACGAGTTCGCACCCTTTGGTGTGCAGGCCGATGGTCCAGCCACTGAGACACACCAGCCAGGGCTCCATTTTTAAAAGATGGAAACTCTCCCTTGTGGAGAGGCTGGGAACACAGGCTTTTTGCACATGAACAGCAGGGAAGTCGAGTGAAATCTGTGGTTTCGGGCAGGCAGCTGCATGCTTGTGACAGGGACAGCAGGTTTGAGATGGAGGCTGTGGCCACAGGGTCCAGCCCAGCCTCTCCTCCCTCATCACTTGTACACGTTCATGTTGTTGACAGGGGAGAAATAGAATGTGGGGACCAGCTAGAATTGTAAGGAATAGTAATCCTGCTCTGAAAACCGGGATTGTTTATTCTGATTAAAGAAGCACGTTCTCACCTGGCTGGCAGCCGCAAGGGGACCTGGGAGATCACCTGTAAGTGCAGTCCTTCCTCCCCATTTGGAGCTGCGGATTATCATGGACAGATTCACAACTTCACTGCAGAAAGCAGCCCACCAGCCCTAGGAAGACCCCAGCCCTCTGCTCCCTGTCAAGGGCCCCTGTAGGGGGTGGCCCCAGGCAAGACACCTTGAGGATTCTCTAAATCTTTGTGCTGGCTGAATTCAAGGCGCCTGGAAAAACCAGGTCTTGGAAAAACATATTCACCAATGAGGCTGGATATGTTATCAGTTTGGCTTAACTTTGCCTCAGGTGTTGAGGAGAAGGCCTTGATATGTAAATGCAGGCTTGCCCTGGGAATGGGTGAATGAATAGGGCCTGGGCTCACCAAATCTCCTTTAATCCTAATGTTGGAGAAACCCCTCTGTATTGTGGAATATAAATAAATGCAGCTTCGTGGGCTGACTGTGGCTGTGTCTCCATGAGAGGGAGTAAAGATGCCCACCTGGCCTCAGCTGTTTATTCCTACTTCTGTGTCTTCTCTTTTATTTTCATTTTTCTTAATCCTCAGCTCCTCCACTCAGAAACTGAACCCAGTCTCTCTCCTCGCTGGACATGGGAGAGAGAGAGAGAGGAAAAAACACCCTCAATAGGCCCTTTTGGCATAACCTTTGGCTACTTCCCGTTTAAACTTTTGTCTGTTTACCCAATACAAGCAGCTGGCTTAGGGGCAGAGCAGATTTCTGTGGATGACCAGCTGCACTCCTATATTGCCCACAGTATTGGAATAAAGACTTATATATGATTCAACCCCGTCTCTGCCTAATTGACTCAAGCAGTGACAGGCAGCAGGGACCCATGCATTGTGTGGTTACATATTAATGTGTGTGAGATGCATTTGGGGAAAACAACAAAGACAATCTTTCATTCTCAAAATAAAAGAATCATTCCAAAGCAAATTCTTATTCCTAGAGTAATGGGATCAGGGTGACTGGGTGTAAGGAAAGGAGAGAGGGAGGGTGGGTTAGGACAAGACTTCTTGTGGTCAGCATCCTTCAGCCCTTAGTCATCTGGGGTCACCCCTAGGATGACAAAGTCAGGCATGCAGCCCAGGGTCGTGAGACAGGCCCTCCGTGCCCTCAACACCAAGGCTCCCACCCTCCCTTGGGCAAGGGGGCTCTGTGGGCCATGTCCCGCCTGGGCCAGGCTTGTCCGCTCATGAGGACACTCACTCAGTTGCCACCAAGAGGCAGAGGTGGACAGCCTTGGGGCCCCAAGCAGGGACTGTCCAGAGGCCACAGGAACACTGAGCCAGACCCCGTGGAAAGCAAGGCCAGACCAGCACCAGCACACATGGTCACCTTCACACACACACACACACACACACACACACACACACGAATACATGCATGCACACGTATGCACACAGAGACAGGCCTTGTACTGTGGGGCCTCCTATAGGGCACCCTGCACAGGCCCAGACCAGAGAATAGAACGGATCCTGGGAACCCCCCACCAGGATACCAGCCTGGCCCCACTTTCCCCAATGCCCCAGGAGTCACTCAGCAGCTTACTCCCACACTGACCAGTTCAGATGACCCTCCCCGTTCCCAGGCACCTACATCCTTGCCACACACAGAAGTCCTTCTCATGCACCCACCGTCCTTGGGCCATCTCACTGTCCTCACTTCCAACTTGGACCTGGCTTGGACCCTTCCCCAGGCAGGGCCCTCCTGCCCTCTGACCCCAAGGGGAGCAGGCAGAGGGGCTGGTGTAGGAGAGAGCAGGCTGGACGGCAGGTCAGCCCACCTTTTCTCCCAGGACCCCATGTGGGTGACAGAGAGAAGGGGGCAGCCAGACAGGCTGAAAGCTGAGCCTGAGACAGAGGATGGGGGAGCCGGACACCCTGCAGAGGCTGACTGGGACCTTCTCCCCCCTCATCCCCCCTGCAGGTGAAGTGGATCTTCTTGGTAGCTGACCTGAAAAGGACCATTGTCCCTGACTACAGGAACATGATTGGACAAGGGGCTTAGCATCCCTCCCAGCAAGCGTTTGGTTGCCCCAACTGGCCAAGGCCCCCACCCACCAGTTTACCTGCTACAACACCTGCTCCTCTGTCCTCTGACCTCACTTCCCTCTGACCTCTCCACACTCGAACCCCAAGCCCACTGGGCCTGCACCCTGCCCTCTGGCCTCATGGCCATTGTAGGCTGTATCCTGCCTGGAACCTGCTCCTTTGGAGAACAGAGTAGACAGCAGGTTTTGTTCCAACCTGAGCTGATGGACACTCCACGGCCTCTCCATGCAGCCAGGGGTCATAAGGCCACCAAGGCCTCTGGGTGGTATGTCCCTGGGCCGTGTGCAAGTCTGTTCTGAGGGTCGGAGGCCTGGTGCCCAGTGTGTGGGCAGGAGCAGGAGGCAGGGCTCTCGGGAAATGCTGAGTACCTCACTGGGAAGCTCCACGTGGGCCCTGACAGTCATTCAGCTGCCTCCACCAGAGCACACCCTCAGAGAGGGGCCTGGGCCACCTCCACCAGAGCACACCCTCAGAGCAGGGCCTGGCGGGGCTGCTGTGGGGCCTAGGGGGCAGGATGGTACCAACCAGGGAGGGTGGGTGTTGGCCCACAAGCCTCCTGGGGCAGGGCCTGGTGACAAGGTCCCAGCAGGTGGGACCCAGTCTCAGTGGACAGAGGCGGGGACATGGGTGTGGAGGTGCAGTGCACCCAGAGTGCCCAGGTCGGAGCACAGGCCTGAGTCTCGCCCCCTAGCCCTCCCAGGTAGCCCCTGCTCTGGGGAGGGGGGCTGAAAGCTGAGAGCACTAGACGGAGAACACCGCCTGCTTTGGGGACTGGCAGGTGGACAGACTTCCCAATTCCCAGGGAGTGCGCATTGGCAGGTCCTGCCGGGAAGGAGGGAGACAAGGACCCCATGGTGCAGAGGACATGCAGAGAGATGATTTCAAGAAAATGCACCTTGTAGCTTGGGCTGCTTTTTGTTCTGTTTAATTTTCTGGAGCCCTTTCATTGTCTTTACTGGTATGTGTGGTTTGTGTGTTTAACAATAAAAACTCCTTAAACATCCATGCCTCACGGGATCTCTCTGTGCTGGTGCCTTGTGAGTCCATAGCCCATGGAGGCATGTCGGGAAGGGAGGCACCGTCTCCAGCACCACGACCTGCGCCCCTCTTTCTTCTCCCATCCCCCCTTCAGCCAGCATCAGGCCAGCAGGTGAGGAAGGCGGTGCAGAAACCAGGAAGCGCAGGGAGCCACTTGGGAGTCCAGGGCTGGGGCAGAACTAGCCATGGCCAGAAATAAGGCACTGTGTGGGGGTTAGTCAGCACCTACAGGAAGCAGAACGACACCCAGAGGTGCCCCCCATCCTGGAGCCTGAGCCCCAGGACAGGTGCTGCTGCGGGCTGGCTCCCCAGAGCCTCCCTCCCAGGTGTGTGGACGGCCGCCCTCTCCTGGGTCCTCATATGGCCGTCCTTCTGCATGTCTGTGTTCCATCTCCTCTTCTTTCTCTTTTCTTCCTTTTTCAAAAAGCTTTTATTATTATTATTGACTAGAGGCCCGGTGCACAAAATTCGTGCACAGGGAGGCGGGGGATGTCCCTTAGCCCAGCCTACACCCTCTCCAATTTGGGATCCCTAGAGGTATGTCTGACTGCCTGCCTAGGCTTGATCCTGGTAGGATCAGGTCTAAATGGGCAATCGGACATCTTTCTCATAATCCAGGACTGCTGGCTCCTAACTGTTTACCTGCCTGCATCCCTGATTGCCCCTAACCACTTCTGCCTGCCAGCCTGATCACCCGTTAACCACTACCCTGCCAGCCTATTTGCCTCCAACTTCCCTTCTGCTGGCCTGGTCACCTCTAACTGCCCTCCCCTGCAGGCTTGATCGCCCCCAACTGCCCTCCCTTGCAGGCCTGGTCCCTCCCAACTGCGCTCCCCTGCTGGCCTGATCGCCCACAACTGCCCTCCCTTGCAGGGTCTGTAACCTCCAACGCCCCCCCCCCCTTGCTGGCCATCTTGTGTTGGCCATCTTGTGTCCACATGAGGGCAGGATATTCGACCATATGGGGGCAGCCCTCTTGTGTGTTGGAGTGATGGTCAATCTGCAAATTACTCTTTTATTAGATAGGATAAAATACAAACCAGCTGGTTTGCCCAGATCAGGGTGGGGGTTCCCTTAGGGTGAGGGGCAGCCTGGGCAAGGGGCCTGGGGAGATTTGCAGGCCATCCACGTCCCCAAGTGACCCAAGCAGAGGTCCTGGGATCTGGGATTAATCTATGTCTACAATTGAAACTTTGTAGCCTGGAGCAGAGCCAAGCCTTCTGCTCACTCCCAGGTGGCAGCCATTTCTGTTTGAAACATTGTAGCCTAGAGTGGAGGCCTAGGCCAGCAACAGCAGACTGAAAGCTTGTCTTCCTCCATTGCCAGGGAAACCCAAGCCTCTATTCTCTCCAGCTCAGTGGCTGCTGCCATTTCTGTATTTTTTTATGATTGAAACTTTGTAACATTGAGGGGAGGCCTAGGGAGGCAGAAAGCTTGGCTTCCTCTGTTGTTGGAAAACCCAAGCCTTCCACCTGCTCTCAGTGGCGGCAGCCATTTTGGTTAGGGTTTATTTGCATAATTTGCTCCTGATTGGCTGGTGGGTGTGTTTGTGGGTGTGGTGAAGATATGGTCAAATTTGCATATTACTATTTTATTAGATAGGATTTCAGAGAGGGAGAGGAAGAGAGAGATAGAAACATCAATAACAAGAGAAAATCGTGGATTGTCTGCATCCTGCACGCCCACACACATGCACACACACACAGGTTCTTACACACATGCATACACACACACACAGAATCTCACACACACATCCTCACACACATGCATACAGACATATAGGTCCTCACACATGTGCACAAACACATGTCCTCTACACACACACACACACACACACACACACACACACACACACACACTTGGGCACCTCTCACTGGAGCCCACTAGGTGCATTGTGCCCGAGCCTTTGCTCAAACCCTATCCCCAGTACTCCCTTCTCTGGTGCCCCCTTCTCCGGTACTCCCCTCCATGCATCCAGTAGCTCCCGCCCTCCTGCTCAGTGCCTGTCCCCTGAGCACTCAGGAGAGCACAGCACACTCGGTCCCATACTCACACTCCCCGCCCCCCTCAGCAGCCCATGCGACTATCTCCCAGGAGCCCGTGTGACTCCAGCAGGGCCAATCCTGCACACAGGATGAAGGTGTGCAGAACCTGGCCTGGGGCAGTGCTACAGAGCAGTGTGTGTGGGGGTGTCACAGCATCATCATCACTGGTGGCTGGATGACCTCCCACCTTCCCCCGTGTTCCTATCAAACTTCTGTGGTTTTGTGTGTCTGTTGGTTTTAAAGACAATTTCAAAAAATAAGAGCAGGGATGCAAAGCTGTGGGAGACCCCCCAACACAAACCAAGGTCATGGAGAGGGTGCCTGTGCCTGGCTGGGAGGGGAGGCGGGGGGGGGGGGGCGGTGCAGGGCACAATTAGTTGGAATGTCATCCCAGGCACCAGAAAGGTTGTGGGTTCCATTCCACCAGGACACATGCCCATGTTTCAGGGTCAGATACCCGGGCAGGGTGATCGCACATTGATGTTTCTCTCCCTCCCTCCTTCCCACTTTCTCTACAGTCAATAAAAACTCACCCTTGGGTGAGAATTAAAAGTAGAAAGCATGTTTCTTGTGCACAGACCATCAGACACACACTCAGCTGCTTGGATTTGTGGGCAGCGCGTGTGGCTTGTCAGGCGGTGGGAATGTGTGGGAATGCACGGGATGCTGGAAGGAGGCCTGTGACTGGATACCTCACTCTCGTCCCATGACAGTGAGCAGTGGAAGCCTGGCAGGACTCCTGCTCACAACCAGGGCTGATGCTGGAGGGAGATGGAGCAGGGAGCCCATAGTGCCGACAGCTGTCTACCTGGCTGACTCATTTGGAAATGGGATCTTTGCGGATAGAATTTGGGGCAGGATCTTGAGATCACACTCAATTTGCGATGGGTCCCAATCCCATGACTGTGGCCTCTAAAGACAGCCCTAGCTGGCTTGGCTTAGTGGATAGAGCACCAGCTCATGGACTGAAAGATCTGGGGTTGGATTTCAGTCACAGGCAGGTACCTTGGTTGCAGGCTCAATCCCTACTGGTCAGGGTGAGAGTGTGAGGCCACCATTTCATGTGTCTCTCTCACACTGATGTTTCTCTCTCTTTCTCTTTCTCTCCCCGTCTCTTTCACTCTCTCTAAAATTCAATGGAAAAAATATCCTTGGGTGAGGATTAATAGCAAACAAACAAACAAGAAGATATGGCACAGAGACACTGGGCAGGAGGCCATGCACAGACAGAGGTGGAAGCTGGGATGGTGTCTAGCCCCAGACCCCAGAGCCTCAGCAGAGTGCCACCCTGCTCACACCCAGCTGACTGTGGCTTCAAGAATGGGTGCAGGAACCAAGATGGCGGCATAGGTAAACACCTATACTGCTGCCCCCGCACAAAAATTTCAAAACTACAACTAAAAGACAAAACTGACCCATCCAGAACCACCAGAAAGCTGGATGAGTGGAAATTCTACAAATAGAAGGAAAGATAAAAGGACACTGAGACTCAGAGGAGCTGCAGAGGACAGAGTTGTGGAGATGCGGACACAGAGGTGCAAAGACGCGCGAGAGCAGAAAGGGCAGGTGGCTGAATACCCAGTTGTTTTTCTCAAACGGGAGGAAGACAAAGGCATCCCACTAAACTGATCCCCAGTACTGGGCAAGTCTCAGGGAACCCAGACTCATACAGGGTGAAACTGAACTATAAGGAGGAAGCACACTGAGATTTGGGAGCTCCTGGAGAGGACGCATGGCTGGCTCTCTCATTCAGGAGGAAAAAAAACAAAAACCATTGGGCTGCATTGTTTTCCAGTTCTGGGTGAGACTTTGGGTGTCCAAACTCATTTGGGGAGAAAATGGACTGTCTGACAGTGGGCAGAGCTCAGGGGCAGCTTTCTCTCAGAGGTGCGTGCAGTCATTGCCGCAGGGCATGGAGACTGGAGAGCCACTTAGGGCAATGCTGACAAGAAACCAAGACTGACTGCTCAACTCTGAGACTCTTCCCCATCCAAGCTGAACACAGAGGCTCTCCCAGCGTAAACACAGCTGATTCTCACAACCAATTGGCCTGGAGGTCAACCCCTCCCAGTGATACCAACAACAATCTAGGCTTAACTACAACAAAACTGTGCAGCCCATAAAGGGGTGCACCAAGAGTATCCACCTCAGGTAAATGGGGAAGCTGAGCCACTGTCCCCTAGTGGACACCTACCACACAAAGCTACTCGACTAACCCAGGAAAGCAGCCAAAATGCGAGACAAAGAAACAAATCACATTTTAAAGAAATGGAGGGAAAAAAATGACTGGACATGCAAGCTCAGTAGGAAGGAGAGCACGTTAGCAATGGGAGCGCATTAGCGATGGGAGCATTGATATCAAGGCAAGAGGCGCACTGCGGGCCCCCAGGTGATGCTTTCCAGAGATGGGGACACAGGACCCTCACAAGAGGGCAGGGCCCATGTGCCTGGGTGCAAAGGAGGGCAGGAAGCCTGAGGTGGCTCTGTCAGTGCCAGGAAGGAGGTGGTCCTGGGGAGATACATGCACATGTGTATGTCACACAGGTGCAGACACCCACACACATGTGTACACATGTATGAACACAGAAACATTCACATCATACAGCCACATACATCCAGGCATGTACACCAAAAGATCTGCTCATGTCACACAGGTGCATACACATGCACACCTGTATTGCACAGCGAGGCAATGCATGTCATACAGATGCTTACACACGTGCACACTGAGAGACACATCTATGCATGCCTTGTAGACACACTCACATGTGGTTATATACATGCCCACATGCAGAAAGACACATGCATCACACACACATGCATACTTGTGTGCACTGGATACATGTGCTTTGTACATGTCACACCAATTCAAACACTCACATACATGTGCACAGCTGAGACACAGCTCATTTAGATGCAGGCATGTTCTGAGTCCTGAAGTATAGGAGCGATGGGTGGGCCCACAACAGGGCAGCCCAGGAGGCTGGGGCACATGCCTGCTAATTAGGGGGCATCTAGGTCCAGCCCTGAAGAGAAGGGGCAACTCAGGGGTCACTCCTTGGGGTTGGGGCAGGGAGACAGCCCCAGGGAGGAAGGAACCTGTGGAGATGGGCAGGGGCCTGTGGGCAGCAGACCCGTGTGCTCAGAGCTGAGTGGGAGACATTCTCCTCCAAGTCCAATGGGCTGTCAGGGCAGCCCAGGCTGGAGATAGGGCCACCTCCACAGGTCCCTGCCCATCTGCACAGGCCCCTGCCCAACTCCACAGACCCCTGCCCATCTGCACAGGCCCCTGCCTACCTCCACAGGCCCCTGCCCCAGAGCCAGCATCCCAGTACCATCTGGGAGGTAAAAATAAAGCCAGGAGGCTGGTTTGGTGCTGAGGCCCAGGCCCCATGTGCCTATAGCCCAGGGAGAATGGACAGGGGTGCCGGGGACCAGGGCAGCTGAGTGGAGCCCCAGCAATATACATCCCCACGTGTGAAGACTGCAGGGTCAGGCACCACCAACCACACCCACCAAGCCACCCAGCTGGGCTCTGCCTGCTCCAGGCCTGTGGTTTCTCTCAGAATCACGGGCTCTTCCAAGGAATTCCATGTTCCCCATAGTATTCATCCCCAGAGCCACACGTGGGGTGTGACAGGCCAGGACAGTCTGCCTGGGGGGCCGAGGCTCCTGCTGGGTCCTGCACTGTGCATCTGTCAGCCACCGCCCCCTCACCCCCTGCCCAGCCTCCCATGTACCACCCCTTTTGGGGTCTCCCCAGGCTACTGGGCCAGTCAGAGCCACCTGCACACAGCCTCTTGCATGGGGATGACTGGCCTGGGGGATGGGGTCCTGATGTGTCCCTCTCTAAGCCTCTGCACCCCACACTGACAAGCTGGACTGCCAAGTTCCCTTGGGTGGTGGGAGGGGGGGCTTTGAGGGGTTCTGAGGACACACAGGCCTGTGGGACACATCCATGGCAGAAAGGCACACACCAGAGCATCAACGATGGGCCTGCCATCCCAGCAAATCAGAGTCGATGCCATGGGCACCTCCCGGCCATCCTTCTGCCCACACCCTCGGTGGCCACACATGGCAGGGAGGCTACACGGTGCCCCCAGGCTCCAGCAGCTGGAAGGGCCTTGTAGCCAACCTCACAGTCTCCACCAGCCCCGAGTCCTCTCTGGCCCCCATGGGCTAGACCACCAGTCACAGCCCTGACAGGGACTCCAGCTCCAGGACATGACATGAGAGCAGCTCATGGGCTATGGTCACCCTCCAGTATTGCCAGGGCCCAGGGAGAACCAGATATTCCTGTCCCGAGCAGCCCCGGACCTGCTCATATACCCCGGAGCCCGCTCCACCAGGGGCGAGACCCATGACACCAGGCAGCGTGCTGGTGGGAGTCCCTGTTCGCATGTCGGCCTCTACCAGGCCTCCACTCTCAGCACAAACACTCACAGCCTTCCCTCTCAGGGAGCAGCAGCAGGCAGCCTGGTGCCGCTCCCTCCTCAGGGCAGTCCGGTGACACCACATGTGCTGACAGCGTCCAGGGAGACAGCCATATGGGCAGTGGAGGGGATATGGCACAGGCAGCCTGTCTCAGGACCTCGCAGGTGGTTGCTGGGAGTTCCATTTTTAGCCGAGAGCAATGAGGCAGAGCTCCCCTCCCCGCACCCCATTGTCTGGATATAAAAATACCAACAATGGTTTCTACAGATTCAGCTCTCCAGCCTGGGAGCCTTTTCAGGGAGCCACACTGGTGGCCTCTCCAACCAGGCACCTGACCAAGCCCCGTGCACCAGGTACCTTCGCTCTGGGGTTGGTCCAGGTCACAGTGAGGGGCAGGCCACCCAGGCCGCTGCCCAGAAGAAGACAGAAGGCCCTGGCCTTCTGGGTGCTGCTTATCACTCAGCTGCCCCTCCCCTGAATGGAGGACATAGGCAAGCAAGATAGAGACCAGAGCAAACCTGGAGAGGACAGGCTGGGCAGAGCCCCAGGCAGAGGGCAGGGAACACGCACAGGGTATGGACAATGGGCTGCAGGGAGATCAGCCAGGAAGGCTTCCCCAGCCCAGGACCGGGGAAACAGCAGGCAGCCTGAGGACACAGCCTCTGGCCTGGGCTGGGCTGGGCTGAATAAGCGGTCTGCACTGAGTTAGGCTGGGCCAAGGTAGCTGAAGTGGACAGAGTTGTTTAAAGGAAGATGGGTATCTTCAGGCCATTGGGCCAAGTTGCTCAATCTGGGCTGTGCTCAGCCATGCTGGGCTGAGCTAGGTTGAACTAAACTGGGCTAGACTGGGCTGAGGTGGGCTGTGCTGGACTGAGCTGGGCTGAGCTAAGCTGTGCTGGGCTGTGTTGAGCTAAGCTGAGCTGGGCTGGGCTAGGATTAGCTGAACTGGGCTGGGCTGAGGTGGGCTGACTGGGATGAGCTAGACTGGGCTGACCTAGGCTGAGCTGAGCTGGGCTGAACTGACCTGGGCTGGGCTGAGCTGGGCTGAGCTGGGCTAAACTAGGCTGAAATAGACTGAACTGGGCTGAGCTAGGCTGGGCTGGGTTGATCTGGGCTGAAATGGGCTGGGCTGGGTTGATCTGGGCTGAAATGGGCTGGGTTGATCTGGGCTGAAATGGGCTGGGCTGAGCTGGGCTGAGCTGGGCTGGGCTGGCTGGGCTAGTTGGGCTGAATCAAGTTGACCTGGTCTGGGCTAGGCTGGGCTGAGCTGGGCTGAGCATGGCTCTACTGGGCTGGGCTGGGCTGAGCTGGGCTGGGCTAAACTAGGTTGGGCTGAGCTGGGATGAACTGGGTTGGGCTGAGCTGGACTGGGCTGAGCTGGGCTGAACTGAGATGTGCTGCCCTGGGTTTGGCTGGACTGGGTTAGGCTGAGCTGGGTTTGGCTGGGCTGAGCTGGGCTGGGTTGGGTTGGGCTGAGCTGGGCTGGGCTGGACTGGGCTGGACTGCATAGAGGTGGGCCCAGGTCTGATCATCTGAGGTCTGGGGTTCCCAGGCCAGGGGAAGGCAGGTGGAGTCACCTGCTGGGGTCAGGCCTGAAGTGGGCTTTCTGGGGTGGCCAGCATATAAGCCTGGCTGGTCAGTGAGATGAGGTGAAGGGGAACCCTCAGCTACAGATAGTCCAACCCAGTAAGCAGGAGGTGGGGATGGGATGGCCACACTCGTGATTCTTAGGGTTGGGGGCCTCTGGAGCCCAGGCCTTGATGGGGGCGGGGGCTGAGGGTGGGGTCAGAGAAGACATTTCGCTGATACCAGGGGACTCCAGGTGCCTGCTCCACAACAGGGGCTATGGTTCTGAGCCTCTGCTGCTTGAGTAGCAGAGAGCTTTCCCGTGGGTGAGTGGTGTTTGCTGCCACTCAGGGCCAAGGGGAGGCGGGCGGCACAGGCTTTGTCACAGGAGTCTGGTAGGAACAAGGGATGAGTCTGGGCTGCTCCATGTCCTGGGCTGGAATGAGAGCCCATGTTCCCTCCCAGACTCCTGGAGGCTACCAAAGTCCAAGGCTGCCAGCTCTGACGGGCCCCGGTTCCATCCCACAGCCTCCATGCAGGGCCCATCCATCATCCCCTTGGCCCCCTGCTCCAAAGGCACCGCCAGCGGGGCCACCTACATGACGCTGGTCTGCCTAGTCAGGGACTACTTCCTGGAGCGTGTGACCATGACCTGGGATGCGAGGTCCCTGACAAAAAGCGTTGTGATCCTCCCACCACCTTCAACCTGACCTCCAGCCTCTACACCACCAGCAGCCAGGTGACCGCCTCTGGCAAGTGGGCCAAACAGCGGTTCACCTGCAGTGTGGAGCACACTGGGTCTGCACTCGTCAACCAGACCATACCCCATGCCTCAAGTAGGCCCACACCAGCGGATGAGGGGCAGGCTAGGCAGGAGGCCAGTGGAGGGGGACTGTCTGGAGCACCAGGGGCTCTGGGCCAGGAGGGAGCTCAGAGGCTCAGAGAGCCCTCCGTGGGGCCCACTGCCTCTGTCCCCAGCATGCGCCAAGAACGTCACCCAGCCCACGGTGAGGCTCTACCACTCGTCCTGCAACCCCAGAGGCAACACCCACACCGTCATCCAGCTGCTATGCCTCATCCCTGGCTTCACCCCAGAGTGACCTCAAGGTCACCTGGCTGGTGGACAAACAGACTGCCAGAAGCCAATCATTGTTTTGATGGTTGGAGAGCTGTGGATAGGGAGTTTGGAGGGCTGGTCAACCTTGATTTCTCTGAGGGGTCAGAGCTGGTTACTGGAATGTTGGTGGTTGAAGCAGCCCCCATCTGTTAGTCCTAAGATTTATTTATTTTAAAAAATATTTTATTGATTTTTCACAGAGAGGAAGGGAGAGGGATAGAAGGTCAGAAACATCAATGAGAGAGAAAAATTGATCAGCTGCCTCTTGCACACTTCCTACTGGGGATGTGCCCGCAACCAAGGTACATGCCCTTGACCGGAATCCAACCTGGGACCTTTCAGTCCGCAGGCCGACGCTCTATCCACTGAGCCAAACCGATCTCGGCCCTAAGAAGATTTATTGATTGGCTTTTACTGGTGTTTTCTGGCTAGGGGAAACAGGTGTATCTTATGATCTTAATCTTAATAAAAGGAATGGTAAAGCCAGAGCAGGGAGTAGTTCTTCCACTAGAGTTGGACTACCGCCTGGCCCCCATTTCCCAAATTAATATTTTTCTAAGTCTCTTTATTCATTTGTGTGCAGCCTTCTTCAGGAACCCGAACCCTGAACTGAGGACCCCGAATCATGCGGGACATGAAAGGGGTTCCCACAGCAGACCAAGAACCTGTTCCCAATCATTGGCCCTGCCTGTTGGGAGAGCGTGCTGGCCTCCACCTTCAGCCAGCTCAACATCAGCCCCGGTTCCTGCTGAGCCCTCTGAACATAGACAAGTTCCCCCAGGTTAAACTGCACACACAGGCCCTCTGGGTGGAGGGACGGGCTGAATGTGATGCCCACGCAGGCTCCCACATTCAGGAAGCCAGATTGCCCCAGCCCCCCTCAGTCCTACGGCCATCCCGAGCACCATGGGCAGGGATAAACCCAACCTCATGTGGCTCAGGGCCAAGCCCACCCCACCCTGACCCTCACTTCACTCCACCCAGACTGTCCCGGGGACAGGCTGGCCCTCACAAGCACATGCCGTGAGCCTCACACACAGTCATGCCTGCCGTGCCAGCCCTGCCCCCACACACTCTGCAGTGACCCAACAGCACCACCCACAGCCAGCCTCAGTGCCCCGTGTGAGCAAACACATCGCCCATGCCCTCTTAGGTGGGCTCCCTTGGTCTACCCCTTACCCAGGCTACCCCAAACCCTTGCTTCCCATCACACCTGGGCCACAGGACCCAACACGGGCATGGAGAGGACCCTTCTGGCTGGAGCCCAAAAGGCCTCCCCCGAAACCCTCCCTGCCAGCTGCGTCCACAACCAGATAGACACATACATGGAACAGACACTGATGCATAGGCCATAGACACAGAGACACACACATATGGACACACACGGACACAGACAGCTACTCACACAGCTACACATAGGCACAATGCAAAGAGACACACTGACATACTAACACACAGAGAGAAACATGTGGACACACACATGGTTTTACTGACGCACACCCCAGAGAAGGCTACTGGCCCTGCCTGGGGCCTGGACCCTGCAAGGATCAAAGTCAGGGACCAAGCCCTCCCCCACTCCAAGCTTGTATGCACATCCAACAGCACAGACCCCCCCCCCCACGCCATCTTGTGTACACTCACACACATGCACACAAGCACACATATGGGCACACACATGCACGCACACACACCCCAGAATTCGTGAGCATTTCTCATGGGAAGTGGGGAACTCCAGCCCACACTCTGAGGGCACAGCCCAGAGGGACTAGCTGGTGCGCTGCCTGTGAGCCTGGTACTCGTATTCAGGCATGCCTCAGTCCTCGAAGCACAAGGCCAAGGGACAGTGGTGGGATCAGCACAGTGCCAGGGGCAGCTCGGCCCGACGTGGCCAGGCCAGCCCATCGGAGTGACGGCCCAGGCTGTGGAGCTCAGACCCCCTCCCCCCTCAGCGGGCTCAGGGCAGAGGGCTGTGTGCAGTTTAGAGGCATCTGGGCCGCAAGCGAGAAGCTGAGTGAGCATGGGACTGGTTGGGAGCCATCCTCCCAGGTAGGGGTGGACAGAGCAGGAGTTCAGGTGAGGGCCACAGGCCTGACTAGGGAGACCAGGAGTCCGGACACAGCCTGAAGGATAGAGGGAGAGAAAGGGCACCACTGAGATGGGGTAACAGGTAGCGGACAGCGGGCTGCAGCCCTCCCTCCTACCACCACCCTGAGCTGGGCCAAGCAGGGCCTCAGACCCCAGCCCTCCAGGTAGACTGGCTGCTCTGGGAAGAGGCCACAAGGGCTAGACAGGGACTGCCTGAGCCCCAGGCTGCAGGGCCCTGTGCTGCCCCACACCCAGGCTGAAGGCTTACTGATCCCCCACACCCGGGCTGGGGGCTGACTGAACTGCGCCCACAGATCTGGACCTGCAGCACTTGTGTGTAGGGGCAGCCGAGGTTGAAGAGCTGGACGGGCTGTGGAATAGCCTGTTCGTCTTCATTGCACTCTTTCTGCTCAGCATGACCTATGGGCCTCTGTCACCCTCTTCAAGGTGGGACCCTGTCCCCTTTCCAGGGCTGAGGGGGTTTGGGGGTGGAGAGTCAGCAAGATGGACAGAGAGCCCTGGCCAGTAAGCTCAGTGACCAAAGGGTCCCGGGGTTCAATCCCAGTCAAGGGAACATACCTTGTTTGCAAGTTCCCCAGCTCTTGTCAAGGTGTGTGCGGAAGGCAGCCAATCGGTGTGACTCACATTGATGTTTCTCTCTGTCTCTCCCCTTCCTTTCTACTCTCCCTTAAAAATCAATGGAAAAATATCCTCGGCTGAGGATTAACAACCAAAAAAAGATGGACTGAGATGGGCAGAGCCCCTCATGCACACCCTTCTCGCAGGTGCAGTGGGTCTTGGACGCCGTCCTGCAGGGCCGCCCCAGGCCACCCACAACTGTGAGAACATCAAGGATATCACAGGGCCAGGGGCCTGGGTGTGGAGCAGCTGAGAAGGCCTCACTACCTTCCTTCCCTGGCCTGAGCGTCCCCAAGGTTGCCACTGTGCCCCAGGCTGACAGGAGCTGACACACCTCCAAAGGAGCCCAGGTCCAGGACCCAACCAAACCTCCACATAGGCATCTGAAAGGTTCCAGCTCATGCCCAAGGCCCTGGCATCCAGGGGGCCCAGGAATCACAGCCCCACTCCCACCCCATCTGCCGTCCCCTAGAGTGGCCAAGGATGCTTGACCCCCAGGCCTCTGAGGTCAGGGCTGCTCCAATTATTACTAGACAACTCCTGGACCACAGTGAGGCCTAGAGGCAAGGCCTGCCCCACTGCCCAGAGTCTGGAGGCAAGCCAAAGACTCAGAGCCAAGTACAGCCAGGCCTCCTTCCCAGTCTGAGGGGACACAGCTTCCAGTCTGCCCCTGGGACCCTGGGCCCTCTGCTCACCCTCCTGCCGCCAACCCACTCCTGTCCCTGCTGGATGTAGAGGCAGAGAAGCCCTTCGGGGGAGAGGCTCTCAGACTGTGGGCAGGGCCTCGCTGGTGGGAAAAGGTGCCTCACAGGTGGAGAAGGGGCTCACACAGGTTCCACACAGCAGCCACTCAGTCCAGCAGCCCCAACCCTACCCACCACGCCTTGCCCCACCTCCCATCCTGCTTGGCAGTTCTGCTTCCTTTCCTTTGGGTTTCTTAATAAAGTTCTTTTTTTTTTTTTTTTTTTTTTTTTTACAAATTCCATGTCTCCTGAGTGTGCTTTGGGGCGGTGCCTGTGGCCCTGTGGGGTGGTCAGACGAGGGGCACAGGGCACTTCTGGGGCTGCAAGGGCCCTTCGACAACCCCAGAAACACCCCACCTGGCCCCATTACCCCCTTGCTGGTCTCCAGCCCAGGCTCACTGTCCCTTCCACACTGACACAGAAGTCAGTACCCCAAACTGACCCCCATGGTCAGTGCAGGCCACAGGGACTCAGCTCCCATCACCAGGTGGGGCCAGAGTAAGCTTCCCTACCCACCCGCCCGCGGAGCACACACACTGGCCAGTCCTTGGCCCCCGTTCTCCCCGGGCCAGTCTAGATGACCTGGTGAGCTGTGTGGGGCTGTCCCCCATCCTGCTGGAAAAAGAACCAGGTGAGCCCAAGAGATGAGGGAGGGGGAGTTTGTCCGTGAGACAGCCAGAGGGCCAAGGGCAGTGAGGGCACCAGGCCATGCTTCCCCAAGTAAAGAGGCAGCTTCCCTGGTTGGGGGGCCTGCCCCGGAGGGTCTCTGTGCAGCTGCTGGAAATGGGAGGAGAATATGTGAACACACGTGATGAAAAGCAGGGTTCTCTCACACACAAAGAGCGCTCAGGAGCCAATAAAAAGAGGACAGTGAGCAGTGGCTCCTTCACAGCAAGAAAAAACCAAGCGACCAATAACAGGAGGAGCATGTTCAGTAACTAGAAAAGGTACCATAGGAAGAACGGGGGTGGGGGTTGGTGTGGGGGTGGAAGCAGAAGCAATCTGCTCAGGATCTCACCCATCTGTGGCGTGGACAGTGTTGAGGCCACTCTGCAGGCCCTAGAGCCATGTCACCAGCATTCAAATGCCCAAGCACCCTGGACAGGAGACTCCAGCCTCTGGATGGTCCTTCAGAGAGCCTGGCTTCTCGGGGGGCGGGGAGGCCACATCACACAGCTGATGTGGATGAGGATAGAAATGCCAGTATGCAGCCTGCCAGGCTCAGACCTGGCACCTGACCCTTTGGAGTGGAGAGGCCCCGACCGGGCAATTTGAGACCTGTCCAGAGACACTGAAGGCTCACCAAGTAGGGTACCGGGCACAGAGCTCTGAGGACAGGGGGCCTTCAGGCTGTGGCCTGGCCTGCTGTGCACTCAAACAGACACACACTCACTGACACACACTCACTGACATACACTGTCACACACTCACACACAGATGCACACACAGTCACAGGGAGCAAGGTCTCTCCACCCCTCACATAGGCCTGTCCAGCAGAGCCTGGTGTCCTCCTGTCCTCCCCCTCCTCTCTTGCCCTGGGACCCCCTGGCCAAGATCATCATCCTCTGACTTGCACCCCAGATCATGAGACAGACACCAAAGCAAGGACCATGGCTCAGCTCACATATGTTGAACTGCATCTCTGCCAAGCCCAGGAGGAAGGAATGCAGGCCCCCCATCTGCAGGCCACCCGACTGGGCACCCCCACCTGGGTCCAAGCATGGCCAGGCAGGGAGAGGACAGAACTATGCCCAAGCCTCAGACCCTTCCTCCCACCTACCAACCCTCCCAGCAGAAGAGGCTGCCTCCTGTGCCCCTCACCATTAATTCTCACAGTGTCCTGAAAGGTAACCCCAAAGCTGGGTCCACATCCCCCCTGGAACCTATGCCTGGAACCATATTTGGAAACAGGGTCTGTGCAGATGTGACTGAAATTGAGGGTCTTCAGATGAGAGCATCCCATGGCCCCCAGTCTGCTGGCGAGCATTGTCACAAGAGAGGAGAGGAGATGCAGACACAGAGGAGACTGGGGCGCTGAGTCTATCGTCTGAGGGACACGCGGAGCCCGGAGGCTGGGAGTGGGGCCCTGGAGGGTGCACTGCCCTGTCCACATTTGGATGGGCTTCTGGCCTCCAGACTGTGAGAATTAATTTCTCTTGTTTAAAGCCACTTAGCCTGTGTCCTTTGTCATGGGTGCCCCACAAGCCGGCAAAGCTTGCCCATGCAGAGGCCCCACTCCTTCCAAAGAAGCCCCAGGAGCACCTGTCCCAAGCTCTTCCCTCCCAGTGGAATCCTCGAGCAGCCTGACACCCGGAATGTGCAGAGCCCAGGTCAGCTTAGGTCTCCGCCAGCTGTCGCTGCCACCTGTCATCACGAGCCAAGGTCATGTTTCGAGGCCCCAATGGATGCCTACTGTTCTGCCTCAAGTTATACGCCCGTCTGCATCCACAGTGGGGCCGTGCCATCCCTGTGTGAACCTGGCCAAGTCCCCACATCACCACCACTGCCCTCCTTGGTTTCATCCATGCCAGTCACTGTGCCAGCCATGAGGTCCCGTCATGCATCCCTTGCTGGTGCCCCTATTCCCTGGGGCCGAGCTTTGGACCCCACGGAGAGCACAGGGCCTAGGGGTTCCCAGGCAGGTAAGAAGGCCAAGCCAGCTCTAGTTGGGTTTTCTCGGTGGATAGAGTATCATCCTGTGGACGAAAGGATCCTGGGTTTGATTCTGGTCAAGGGCACGCACTTCTATTTCAGGCTTCTTCCTGGTTGGGGCTCATGCAGGAGGCAACCAATCGATGTATTTCTCTCTATCTCTCCCTCTTTCTTCCACTTTCCCTAAAAATCAATGGAAAAATATCCTGGGGTGATGGTTAACAACAACAAAAAAAGAAGGCAGAGCTGCCAGACCTTCATCCTCACGCAGACAGTGCTGGTGCCAGAAGCTGTGCAGGTGGCATCTGGTCAAAACCCAGGAAGCCTGGGACCCTGGGGTTCTAGAAACATACAGCGGTTTTGAGGTGCTCCAGGCTCTCCACCTCTGTCCACCCTCTTCTTTCAGCTCTGCCTGCCCTGGGCCTCTGACCCCTGTGAGGAGCTGACCTCCCCGGGGCCAGTGTCACTGACCCACAGGTGCTCTTTCTAGAGGAGATAGTAAGCATCTTCTGGATGTGAAGAAATGACTGACAGATAAACACACAAACCCTTGTGTGTCCAGGTCAGGTCACCTCCTGAGAGTGGGGGTCACCAGTGGGGCCTGTGGAGCCTGTGGAAAAGTCCTGGATGGGCAAATGGGCAGATGTGGATTGAAGCAACATGTGCTGCCCCAACCTGCAGGCATGGCCTCATGCCCACCCTGGTTTCAGTCTGGACCCCAGATGCTCACAGGTATGCCAGGTCAGAGTGGCTCTGCCTTATTGCCCACCCTGTGCCTGCTCACTGGGAGTCTCTCAGAGCCAGCCCTGTGCACAGGACCCCTGCCCCGTAGCCCTCACAGATTCCCCCCTGGGGCCACCTCAGCCTGTCCCTCTGCGTCCCTGCAGCTTGGCCCCTGGCCCAGCCCCATGAGCAGGCACCCAGAGCCAGGACCCACCACTGCCAGATCCAGGCTCATGGGGGGGTGACAGCCCAGGCCACACACATATGGCCTTGCCACAGCTAGACCACAGACCAGACATGACGTGCAGGCAGGCAGCTGAGACTGGGGGGACAAGAAGTGCCAAGTGACCCCATCTAGGGTCATGACACGGTCTGAAGCCCCTCCCCAGAATGCCCCTCAGCATCAGCTGAAGCCCCTCCCCAGAATGCCCCTCAGCATCAGCCTTCCCTAGAGTGAGCGAGGGCCAGCAGGGGCAGGGGTCTCTGTGCTACACAGCCTCAGGCAGAGCCAGCTGGCGAGGGGGCCTGGGGCTCTCTGCCTCGGACCCTCCAGAAGCCTTAAGCAGGTGGGTCCTGGATGCTACTCCATCTCCTCCTCCATCAAGCACTCTGAGTCATTCCTGGGACCAGGGGTATGGAAAACAGGCACCAAGACAGAGGAAAGAGAAATAACAAACAGGACCAAGAGCCAAGAGGACCACAGGGCAGGATGTTCTACCCTGACAGGGAATGACCTGGGATATTGTGGCCGGGGCTGGGCTGGGCTGGGCTGAGTGAACTGGACTGAGTGAACTGGTCTGAGATGGGCTAGGCTGAGCTTGGCTGAGTGAACTGGGCTGGGCTGGGCTGGGCTGGGCTGAGGTGGGCTAGTCTGGGTTGAACTGGGCTGGGCTGACCTGGGCTTAGCTAAGCTGGGCTGAGCTGGGCTGAGCTGAGTGAACCAGGCTGAGTGAACTGGGCTGAGCTGAGTTTGGCTGAGCTGAACTGGGCTGAGTGAATCAGACTGAGCTGAGTGAGCTGGACTGGGCTGGGCTAAGTGAACTGGGCTGAGCTAGGCTGGGCTGGGCTGGGCTGAGCTGAGTGAACTGGGCTGGGCTGGGCTTAGCTAAACTGGGCTGAGTGAACTGGGCTGAGCTGGGCTAAGTGAACTGGGCTGAGCTAGGCTGGGCTGGGCTGGGCTGAGCTGAGTGAACTGGGCTGGGCTGGGCTTAGCTAAACTGGGCTGAGTGAACTGGGCTGAGCTGGGCTAAGTGAACTGGGCTGAGCTAGGCTGGGCTGGGCAAGGCTGGGCTGGGCTGAGCTGAGCCGAGTGAACTGGGCTGGGCTGAGCTGTGTGAACTGGGCTGAGCAGAGTGAACTGGGCTGAGCTGGGCTGAGAGTGACTGAGCTGAGCTGGCTGCCAGCTGGCGAATGGGAGGAGGTGAGTATGGATCACCTGCAGAGACATTTCCCCACCCAGGTGCCCCCTGTGTTCCAAAGGGCACATGAGGGCCATGCAGTCTCAGAGGTGCCTGGGCCCTCTCTGCTCCCATCAGTGTCCCTAAAGGATTCTGGAAGAGACAAGGAGTGGCCTGTGTGCTCAGCCTGTCTGGGTGGGTTACCTCACAGGGCTACTTTGGTTGAGTCTCTAGTCTGAGAGCTTCGTAGGCCCTGGGGTGGGCCTCTGCTTGCTAGGGGCTGTAGTGGTTTGCAGAGATGGGTGGCTAGACTTGGACTCTCACCAGGGAACTTGGAGTGGCCCATGGAGGCTCAAGTGCCTTTCTTCTGTGTGTGCCCTCCAGCGCAGTAAGGCTGGCCCTCGGGACAGGCCAGTTGCAAGACCAGAACTGTCAGTACTCACCTGTGTCCCCCTGTGGGCCCATCTTTAATGACCCCCAAACTCTGAAACATGGCCATGCCCACTGCACAGAGGGAGATGAGGCCCCAGTGGTGCCCACAGACTCAGCTGGTCCATAGAGAGCCATGTGGATGATGTGGCTCCATCCACACATGGCCTGTGTAAGGAGCATTTCCCAGTCCACGTGCCAGAGCTCTGAGGAGCATGTCCAGAAACAGTGTGGCTGGACTCAGCAGCCAGTCCCTGTCCTAGGTGCCTGGCCTTCAGACTGAGTGACCTAGGGCCATCACTTGCCCTCTGGGGCCTGTTTGCCCAGAACAGAAGGCGGTGGGTATCGTCCCATCTGTGTGAGGCTATCAGGGGTCTCACAGCTTGTCCTGTGTTACAGCGAACCTCACCAGCCCCACACTCTTCCCACTGAGTCTCAGGAGCCCCGACCCAGCTGGTCACGTGGTCACCTGGTCCCAGACTTCTTCCCACCAGAACCTATGAAGGTGACCTGGAACAGCAGCAGGCTGGGCACTTCCATCAGGAACTTCCTCCCTGTACTAAATTCTCGGGGCCTGTACACCATAGTCGGCCAGCTGACCCTGATGGCAGACGAGTGCCTGGAGAATGCGACCCAGAAGTGCCACATGCAGCACAACTCCAGCCAGACCAAGGACGTGCCCTGCAAAGGTCAGAGGTCAGGCCAGGGTGGGATGGGGGCCATCAGGTCCCACAGTGGAAATACCACGCCCACTGGGGCTCCCCTCAGACAGCAGTGGGCTCAGGTGAAGACCCCACACAGGCTGAGTGAGGGCAGGGCTGAGGCAGGAGAAAAGGGGATGTGGGCCCAGGGGCATTGAGGGCTCTGCCTCCCTTTCAGTTACACCAAAGCCGACATGCTCATGCTGCCAGCCCCACCTGACCCTGCACCTGCCGGCTCTCGACGACCTGCTGCTGGGCTCCAATGCCAACCTCACATGCACACTGAGTGGCCTGAAGGAGCCCCAGGGTTCCAGCATCACCTGGCAGCCCACGGGTGGGAAGGATGCAATCCAGGAGGCCCTGCAGCACAAAGCCTGTGGCTGCAACAGTATGTCCAGCGTTCTGCCAGCTGCGTCAAGCTGTGGAACTGCAGGCAGAGGTTCTCCTGCACCACCACCCACCTTGAGACCATGAGCCCGCACACCGCCACCATTGCCAGAGCCTCAGGTAAGCCAGACCCCCCCAGGGGCACCCCAGCACCCCATGGTGGGCAGGGCATCTGCCTAAGCCTGCCTGCCCCAACCCCTGGTGCCCCACTTCTACAGATGGAAACTGGGCACAGTTTACCCAGTGGGCTGAGGGGCTCTCTCTTCCCTGCCCAGACCCCTGACTGGATCCTCTATCCCCCAGGGAGCTCCTTCACACCCCAGGTCCACCTGCTGCCGCAGCCCTCGGAGGAGCTGGCCCTCAACGAGCTGGTGACGCTGAGATGTGTGGTGCAAGGCTTCTACCCCTGCAACATCCTGGTGCGGTGGCTGCACGAGAGCCAGGAGCTGCCCCGAGAGAAGTACCAGACATGGAGCCCCCGGCCTGAGGCCGGCCAGGGCAGCACCGCATTCATCACAACCAGCGTGCTGTGCATGGACACTGAGGCATGGAAGAATGGGGACAACTATGCTGGCATGGTGGGCCACAAGACCTTCCCCCTGAGCTTCATACAGACCATCAACCACCTGTCGGGTAAACCTACCCATGGCAATGTGTCCATGGTCATGTCAGAGGTGGATGGCATCTGCTACTAAGCCACCCACCCACCCATCTACCCACCTCACCTTTGAATAAACTCCGTGCTCGCCCAAAGCAGCCACTATTCCTCCAGCACCTGTCTTTATCCTCTCAGTTGAGCACTTCAGGGTGCCCTCACACGTGTGCTCGCGTGTGTGTGTGTGTGTGTGTGTGTGAGAGAGAGAGAGAGAGAGAGAGAGAGAGAGAGAGAGAGAAAGAGAGTATGAGTACATGGTGCACAGTGGTTGAGGCCAAGCTGGAGTGAAGCCTGAGGCTGGCAGAGCCGTGGGAGGCAGACATGGCTCAGTAGGCCCTGAGGGTATGGATAACATGGGATGGTCCTGCTTATCTCAGAAGCCAGCTTGAGGAGTAGTGAGAGGGAAAGAGGTGGAAGGAAGCAGGGCAGCTAGGGAAGGGTCTGCACCACTTTGTGGGGGCCAGGGAGTGAGGAGAATGGAATGGAAGGAGGGCTGGATTCCAGGGTCCCTCACCTCCTGGTAGGTGCCACACAGAGATGTAGGCCAGCCCACTGACTCACAAAGAAAGAGGACCACACTTTGGGGGTGCACATGGATGTGCACACATGTTCTCCATGTGCTCATACTCACATGGGTGCACACACACACACACACACACACACACACACACACACACACTGACCCTTGCAGATTCAGGAAGATCATGGTCCAGTCCCTGCTCCAGGAAGGCAAGGGGAATCCCCATCCAAGCCCCCAGCGGGTTTTCCCTAGGCCCAGCCCACTGTTCCAGGTCCCTTCTGGCCCAAACCACAGGGCAGGGGCAGGTGTGGGGAGGGGCTAGACAGATAGCTTCTGCCAGGACCCCTCTCAGCTTCTGTGTGGGGCCTCTGGCAGAGGAAAGGGGCTGGAGGGAACAGAATGGAAAGGGCAGTCTCATGACCACCTGGGATACTGGGCATCAGGGCCCCAAAAGGGGGCAGCAAGCGCCTTGCTCTTGTCTTAGATACCTTCTGGGCCTCCCCAGGGCACCTGGCCTTTGGGATACCTCCCTCTGTTCCCAGGGCCATGGTGGGGTGAGAACTCCCTGCCCATTGATCCCCTCTCAAAGATCCAGTCATGGAAGGGTAGTGGGGAGAGCAAGGAAATGCTGCCATAGTGAAGGTGCCCCAGTCACCAAGGACCCAAGACCTGCCCAGGGAGGAGCTTTCTAAGGAGACCAGATAAGGAGGATAAATCAATAGATGGGGGCTGAACCAGCAGATGGACAGAGGACAGATAAGTGGATGGACCATAGGACATACAATGGATGAAAGGATGGACAGATGGATGGAGGATGGATGATGGATGGATGAGTGGATGGATGATGGATGGATGGATGGTTGGATGGATGATGGATGGATGGGTGGAGGATGGATGGATGATGGATGGATGAATGGATGGATGGATGGATGGATGAGTGGGTGGATGAGTAGGTGGATGGGTGGGGAGATGGATGATCCAGGAGTGAGTAAATGGATCGATGGTTAGATGGATGGATGGATGGATGGATGGATGGATGCAGGATGGATGGTGGATGCAGGATGGATAGATGATGGATGGAGGATAAATGGATTGATGAGTAGATGGGTGATGGATAGAGTAAATGGATGGATGGATGGACGATGGATAGAGAATAGATGGATGGATAGATGGCTAAATGGATGAATAATTAGGTGTATCAGCATATGATAAGATCCAAATTCCATTTAGCATGACAGTCTATCCCCTAGAATCCGGAACCAGCAGGGCTGCCTGGCCATTACCTGGCCCACTTTCATGCTCCTGTTGCTCATCAGGGAGGGCGACAGAGGGTCCTGGTCACACCCATCCAGCCCTCAGCATATGAACCACAACCCCAGATCCATGCCTTGAAGTGGGACAGCTAGAAAGTGGGCTCATCCATCTTCTCCATTCCCTTCAGGGTCCAGGCTGGCTCAGCCCAAGAGCAGGGGTATGGCAAGGACACAGATAGGCCTTGGTCTTGAGCTCTCCTTGGAGCAGCAAAGACAGTGCCCGCCTCCTGCCCTGCCAGCTCTCTCTCCCTAAGGCAAGCCAAGACCCTCTCAGACAGAAGCCCTGTAGGCATCTCCAGAGCCGAAATGGCCCTAGCCCCTTCCCCAGGGATCTACCACCTCCTGTCCAAGGCTGCCTCACCTGTGAGATAAGGAACCACTCCTGTGCCCCAACCCCAGGGGTGCAAGGAGGGGAGGTCGATGGCTCGGCCCACACCCACACAGGCACATGACTTGCAGGCTGTCTGTGTCATGCAGGTTGCCAAGAGCTGCTTCCCTGGATTATGATACACCTGCCACAAGGGAACCTGGAGGAGGATGCCCCAGAAGCCAGCCTGTGGCCCACTATGGTCACCCTGCTCACCCTCTTCCTGCTCATCCTCTTCTACAGCACAGCACTGACCATGACAAGCATCTGGGGGCCCACCCAGCAGCAGGGAGAGCCCCCGTTCTGAGCAGGAGCCAGCCAGGTGGGGGGCAAGGAGACAGTGTGGTGGGCTAATGTGGCATGGGGCATCTAGCTAGCAGGGAAGCATATGCCACAGGGAGGTCTGGAATCTGAGGGAGGCTGTCCCTCACAGACATCGAGGACATGGGCAGGCCTGGCCCAGAGCACAGATGTCCCCGCTACAGGGTGAAGGAATCTGCTTCCCACCCAGTGCATTTTCTGCATGTTCCATCCAGTCTGCCCTGAACCAGACTGAGGCTGGGGTGGGGCATTGGCAAGGACCCTGGCCCCTCAGGAGCAGCCCCAGGCCTGTTTGGAGGAAGGAGCATGGAAGAGCCTCCCAGAGCCCAAGCTGACACCAGAGCCAAGCCCATCCCCACATGGCCTTCCTGGCACAATAAACCTGAGACAAACACAGAGGCTCTCTGACTCTGAATTAGGGGAGGGGGCAGTGGCTGAGGAAGGGGTGGTGTGGAGAGAGAAGAGTATCAACCTCATGACCCAAGGCAGGTTCACAGTGAACATGGAGATGGGACCCCCATGCCAAGGCCTCCAGACCAGTTCCCACATAAGGCACAGGTGTGAGCAAAAACAGGTCTCACCAAGGGGAGTATAAACAAGATCCTCACAGGATGGGAGCCTGGCTCCCTGCCCTGGGCCCTGGTCCTGATCTCTGGGCCCTGGTCCTGGTCACTGAGCCATGGTCCTGATCCTTGGGCCCCAGTCCTGATCACTGTGCCCTGGTCCTGATCTCTGGGCCCTGATACTGGTCACTGGGCCTTGGTCCTGATCACTGGGCCCCGGTCCTAATCACTGAACCCCAGTCCTGATCACTGAGTCCTGGTCCTGCTTACTGGGCCCTGGTCCTGGTCATTGGGCCTTGGTCCTGATCACTGGGCCCTGGTCCTGGTCACTGGGCCCTGGTCCTGGCACTGAGCCCTGGTCTTGATCAATGGGCTATGGTCCTCATTACTGGGTCAGGTCCAGGTCTTATTTCCACCTATTCTGCCTCTGAATTCCTATTGTCATCCTGCATCACTTTATCTCAGATCTTGAGACCGGCCACCATGCCCTAGGTCCCGAGTACTGACCATCTGTAGGAAGTGTCCCACACGGAGGATAGGAGGCTCTCAGAAGATCTTTCAGCCTCTTGGTCTGGGCACTGGATGGAGGATGAAGGAAATGACCTACCACCTGGCCTTGTCCTCTCCAGGTTTCTGAGGGCTGTGTGGGTGCTAAGCCCAGGCAGCCTGAGCCAGACCCTGTTCCTGAGAGTCTCTGGGCACAGAGGTTACCCAGGATGGGGCAGAAGGGGGAGGCACTGGTGTTTGTGTTCTCTTGTTTTTCTCAAGTCTCCGGTGCCATATCACCTGCTGAAACTTCCAAAATTACCTTTCAGGCAGCTGAGTCATTGTGAGCTCCCTGAGATCTTGCCCTGAACCGAGAGCTGGCCAGGTGGCCAGGCCTGGGCCATGGGCCAGAGCCTAGAGCAGCAGGCCCCCATGACCTGCAGAATGCCCCCACTGACAACAGCTCCCACAGAACAGGGTTAGCTGGACTCACCCAGACCAACCAATGTCAGCCTACATCAGCCAGGTCAGTCAGGGTCAGGCCTCAGAGAGGCCAAGGTTATCCAGGGTCTTCCAGGGTCAGCCGGGATCAACTCAGGGTCAGCCTGAACAGTACCTGGATGTGGATAGACCAGTTGGCCAGGGAAATGCCAGGGTGTCCCAACACCAGGCCCACTGGCCTTGGCCATCATGTCATGATGGTGAGGATGGCCCAATTCTCTTAATTCCTTTCTCACATGTCACTTGGGAACATTCTGAGAGGAGCAGTCTCCTCGTCACCATCTGGTGATTATAGAGCCATAACAGGGCCTTACAAAGACCAAGGTCAGCCAGGATCAGTAAAGGTCAGCTAGGCCCAGCTGGTGTGGCTCATTGATTGACCATTGACCCAGGAACCAGGAGGTCACCATTCTAGTCCTGGTCAGGGCCCAGGCCCAGGTTGCAGGCTTTATCCCCAGTGGGGAGGCATGCCAGAGGCAGCCAATCAGTGAGGTTTCTCTCTCATTGATGTTTCTATTTATTTCTCTCCTTTCCTCTCTGTCTAAAAATCAATAAAAACATATTTAAGAAAAAGAAACAAACAAAGAGAGAGAGAGAGAGAGAGAGAGAGAGAGAGAGAGAGAGAGAGAGAGAGAGAGAGAGAGAGAGCAAAAGTCAGCCAGGGCCTGTGAGCTCAGCCAAGGAGCCAGCACACCTATTGTTCCAACGTCACCGTTCAGCCAGGTTCTTGAGCAGTTAACTGGCCACTGGACTCTTCAGCCTCTGAGCCTGTAGCCACAACACTGCCAGGCCATGGTGGCATTGCCCACTGCCAGGTCCTGCACCCCATGCATCCCTCCCTCCTGCTTCCCATATGTTGGGCCCCACAGCTGGGGGCAGAGCATGGGCACAGCCCTGGGACCCAAGCAGACATCCCTGTGACCCTGTGGGCCCCAGTGCAGGACAGGCACGATCCACAGGCTCATGGCAGAGCCCACAGCCCACACCCAGGGACACTGCACAAAAGTCAGAGACAGACACTGCCGGAGCCCGCCGGCATCAGTTGAACAGTACCTGAAAGGGGGATGAAGCTTATGGAAAGATAGAGATAGAAAGATGGATAGAAATAAAGAAGAAACAAAAGATATGGGATCAGGAGGTCCACAAAGCCCTCTTCAGGACTGCAGCCCCGAGTTTATTTCACTCCACTCTTTTAAATAGTTCTGGTTACATATTACACAATCCCTTGTTCCCCAAACAACAAAGCTACATTCTATTGTTAACATGTTTCCCCACTAAACTGCTTATCTTAACTAACTTCCTTAGGCTATATCTTCACCCAAGACACCACCTGAATCTTTTCCCACAGACAGTTTGGCTATTTACAATGTTATGTGCTGGAGGGCAGTATTGTTTGCTAAACTACAATTGAAGGTAACCATTCTCCAGGGGGCAGAAATCATGATTAATCTTTAGAGCAGACAGGCCAAAGTGGCCTGCCCTCTTGGAGAAGCTTTGTTCCCCGAGGGCGCTCTCCACAAGACACAAAGACAGAGGCAGAGACAGACAGGGATAGGGACAGAGAGAGATAGGAACAAGGACAGGGAGATAGACAGAGACAGACAGAGACACACACACAGAGAGAGAGAGGGACAGAGAGAGGCAGTGACAAGGACAGACAGAGAGACACAGACATAGAGAGAGACAGAGAGACAGAGAGACAGAGACAGGGACAGAGAGAGACAGAGACAGAGACACAACCCGGGGATAGCATGAAAGACAGAGAAAAAGAGAAATGGGGACAGGGACAGAGACAGAGAGATATAGGAACAAGAAGGCAAAGGTGGGAGACACAGAGCCAGGCTAGGACAGGAGGACCCAGGGGATAAGCAGACACAGAGAGAAAGGCGCATTAAAGGGAAAAGCACCAGGCCCAGGTGCCAGGAGTGTGTGCACACACTCTTGCACACCCACAGGCTCACTCAGAGTCCCTCTCATGCAGTCCTCCCTTTGGGCTAAGGGAGACCCACTGAGGCTCACTCAGGCCTGGCTGCTCCCTATGGGGGAGAACATGCTGAGTGTGGGGCTCCAACAGCCCCACCGCTCACACACACACACACACACACACACACACACACACACACACACCACATGCACACTCAGCCACACTTTGCCCTGCACACACAGAACATTTAAAAGGGCCCCAAGCACTGCCTGGCCTCTTCATACTCAAGTCACACATTTCAATCACATCTAGAGATGAAAAGACACACACTCCCACATTTACTTATGGGCACACACTTACACACTCAACTCATCTATCACACTCTCACTCCTACACACTCTCAGTCACACATGATCTCACACTCACACACAAACTCTCACTCTCAGAGTCTCACTCTCACAGTCACAGTCACACTCTCTCTCACACTCTCTCTCAGTCACTCTCACAGTCACACACTTTCTCACACTCACTTCGCAGTCACATTCTTGCACACAATTTTGCACACCCACAGGCTCACTCAGAGTCCCTCTCATGCAGTCCTCCCTTTGGGCTAAGGGAGACCCACTGAGGCTTACTCAGGCCTGGCTGCTCCCTGTGGGGGAGAACATGCTGAGTGTGGGGCTCCACCAGCCCCGCTGCTCACTCCCCAAGTGCCCGGTCCTGCCTGGGGGTCTCCTTTGTGAGGGGCACAAGCTCTGTGCTGGAGGAAGGCCCCAAGCACGAGCGGAATGGGAGCCATGGGAGAAGTCAGCAGAGCTGGGAGCAGCAGAGCGAGGCAGATCCAGGCCTGTGTGGGGTGGGGACAGAGCAGGTTGGGCCCGGGTCTGGCCCCCGAGGTTGCTGGGACACCCACCAGTCATTTGTCCTGTGCAGGTCGCTGTGCTGGCGTGGCAGCCTCCAGACCTCGGTGTTGGGAGCGACCTCAGTTGACAAAGTCCTGAAAGGTCAGGTTTCACAAAGTGACCTGCCTGCTTCTAAGGTTAATCATGCATTCTGCCCCCCAGAGCACAGTAACTTTTGTTAAGTCCGGGACGCCCGCCGCTCTCACAAAGGCACCAAGAGACGTTCTCATGCAAACAGCAAAGGGTTTATTCACCAAGCATGCTGGGGCTCACAACCTACCCTGAAGTCAGAGTAGAGACTGAGAGCCCCGAACCAGAGTACAGCAGGGTATTTATACAGAGTCACAAACAAAAGACTTTATCTATGGGGGGTGGGAGTCAAGACATTCAGGGGTTTTCAGTTACACAGACTTTCGGCTTCCTGGCATTGCGGCCCTCTGGCCTGCTACCCACCCCCCCCTCAGGCGTGACCCCTTATGGCCTAAAGTAGAGTTGTAACAGGATTTATGGCCTAAAGTAGAGTTGTAACAACATGAAGCCCTGGATGTCACAAAGGGAATATTTACATTTTGTTTTCCCAAGACCATGGTTTGGCAATTTCCTAAGACCCTTGACCAGCTGGGTGGAACGACCTGTGTTTCACCTCCTTGTTAGTGCTCTGGGGCATCTCACCCTGCTGTGATAGCAGGACATGGGTCTTACTGATCTAGTCTGGCTGGCGCCTGCCGGATTTGGTGCCTCCTTACATTTTCAGGGTGCAGTTTACCTGTCACTGCTTCTAACTCTGCTGCCTTACACTGGCTCCTCATGGCCCAGCCTCAGCCCCAGCTCCATGGCTCCTGTTCTCATTTGCGGGATATCTGCCTAGAGGGCATGAGGGACTTCTGGGGCTCCGTCAGAGGGAGTGTGGGGGAATGCTTGGTGCTAAGCCACACTATGGGGGCTGGGGGCTGCACTGTCATGGTCTCTGGGCCCCATGCCAGGCTCTGTGCCCACAGGGCCCACTGGACCCACTCCTGCCACCGCCCCTCCCCCATGCAAACCTCCCAGGCAGGTGCCAGGGGCTCCTCTCAGTTTCTCCCCCAGTGACTCATTCGGACAAATTGCAGCCCCTGAGGGCACATGCAAATGAGTGTTCGTTCCAAATGGAAAACTTGTTTCTCACCCTCAGAGGCTGTTTCCAGAAATAGCTAGGCCACCTGCAACCACCCCCAACCCTGGCCCTCAGGCCTCCTCCCTGTCCTCTCCCCCACACCCGCCTCATGGCCAGGTCACAGGCCTCAGGGCTCAGCCACCCTCCCCCCCAGGCCCCATAAGTGGGCTGCAACCACCTGACATAGTGATTGCAGTGAATGAAGGGCTCTGAGCTGGTTTCCGTCCCTGTGACCCAGGCCCGAGCACTACTGGTGGGCGTTAAGGGGACAGAGGACGAGCTGCTGAGACCATCCAAGGACCCTGCCTGTCCCATTCACAGGCCATGGGTTCAGCAGGGGGCTGTCCCGAGGTCTCCCACGATGGTCACACTGGGCCCAGGCGGTGGTCAGAGGTCGACCCCTCATCACCTGTCGCCTCCCAGGCCTGGCCTGTCCTGTCCTGTCCTCATCCTCACCCTGCCCCAGCCCTGTCCCTGAACACACTCATTCCCATCTGAGCCTCTGGTTCCATCTCCCCAACCCTCTCTTGATCTCCATCCCTTGCCAGTCTCATCTCTCCCTTTCTCTGTCTCTTTCTGCTTTCCTCTGGCTCTCTGGTTCCCTAAATCTCTCTATTTCTGTCTCTCTCCATTTATCTGTCTCTCTGGCTCTATGTAGCTCTGTGTGTCTCTGTGCCTCTGTCTTACTCTCCTCTCTGTCTGTCTGTCTCTCCCTCACCACCCAGGGTCACTGCCCCTGCAGATCCATCCCATTCCCTTGACCAGAGAGCACGTTCTGACACCCCCTAGTGGTCCTCCTGAACCATTGCACACACTCCAGACTGGCCCCCAGGACCCACTTGTGAGATGTTGGACTGCAGGCTGGAGAGACCTCAAGGTGGGGCCTGAGGAGTCCATCCACCAGCTTCCACCTCCAAGTAACCCATCCGTGCCCTGAGAGTCAAGGGATGCTTACAGAGCCAGCGTGTGTCCTCAGACCTTAGCTCCAGGTCCCTGGAAGCTGTGAGTGAAAGATGAAACAGAAGGAGCAGAGAGAGAGAGAGAGAGAGCAGGGTACTAGGACACAGACTTTATTGAGGAGACCCTTCCCAAGGGAGAAAGAGCTCACGTGCGGGGTGAAGGCAGAGAAACCAGGGGAAGGGGAAAAGAGGGGACCCAGCCGGACCACCTCCTGGACTGCCTGAGAGAAGAGTCCAGGAGAAAAGGTGCCACGTGGTGCACTGAGACACCCTTTAAGGGCCGGAACAGGCAGGGGTTGGGCCCAGAGAAGAATGGGAAGGGGTGGGACACAGGGCACTCTGGAATGTGCTTGATTGGTAGCTCAATGTCTCTGTGGCAGATGTCAATTACATCATAACTCCACCCACCAGTTGGGGGGGTACCTATCAGTGAGGGGGCATCCTTTGGGGCTCAAAACCAGCAGGAGGGTTAGCAAGAGCAGCCTTTCCCATTATGAGGATGATGATGCACCATCTTTGCTCTAAAGCTGATGGAAAAGTCCTCACCTCGAATCATGGGTCCCTGGGAGCACCTAACCCACACCTTTGTGCATAGGTGACCACCTGGCAAGAGCTCCTGGGGTGTCTCATAGACCCTGTAACCTGGAATGTGAGTATGCCACCTACTAACCTGGACCCCGCATGGCCACCACCAGCTGACCCTGCCGTCAGCTTTAGGCTGTCTCCCTGGCAGGCACCAGTCATCCACCTCCTGCCCCACTGGGTCCCCACCGTGGAGGTGTCCAGTGCAGGACAGAGGACCAAGAGTGTGGCCCCAAACTGTTGCCCAAGCAATAATCTTAATGCCCAGTGCCCCTGAGGTCTCCAAGCACTGCCTTTAGGATGGATTCTCACTGCAGGCCCAGCCAGCTCAGCCCCATAGCTGCGCTGTTGGGGTGAACTCAGCCCTTCAGGATCCAGATCAAGGTGATCGGGACAAGGGTGGGGATTGAGTGACCTGAGACAGAGCTCAAGTGACCTGGGTCAGATGTCCTGGCTGGCCTCCCAGCAGGTGTCCTCTGTGGCCTACTCCTGGCCCAGGCTCAGCACAGCAGCTCTGAGCTGGCCACCAGCACCAGCACACACATGGCTCTGCTGCCCCTGTGTGGCCATCAGCAGCATCACAGCACAAGGTCAGCAGGAAGCTTTTCCCAGACCTCTGGCTAGGGCAGGCAGAGAAGCTGGGAGTACAAGGCCACATTTTGCCACCACCATTCTGCAATGTCCCCACCACCAGGTCCTCCTCTCAGGCAGCTCTGGGGTCCAGTCCTGTGAGTTCAGGTCTCAGAGCCTGCCTTGGGGGGTCTGCAGGTGGAGCTCTGAGCATCAGAATCCACAGACCAAGAAAGTCATAGCGGAGCCAAAGCTGGAAGCCACCCGAGAAGAGTGAGAGTGAGGACCCTCAGTGAGGCTTAGGGGCCATTGTTAGAATATGCAGATGTGAGATTCTGTAGGGGTTTTCTCTCTTTTCCACCTCTAGCGTGGAGAGAGAATGGATCCAGTTTCTGAGTAGAGGAGCTGGGGATTGAGAAATCAAATAATAGAAGAGAAGACACAGTAATAGAAATGATTTCTGGGGCTGGGTAAAATCTCTGTTCTCTCTGATAGAGAGACAGGAATCTCAAACCCAACAGTAGCAGTTTATTTATATTCCAAAATACAAAGGGGTTTCACTGAAATTAGGATCATAGGAGTTTTGGTGGGCCTAGGCCCTATTCATTCCCCCATTCCCAGGGCTAGACTGGATTTACATTTCAAGGCCCTCTCCCCAATACCTGGGGCAAAATTAAGAGTCAGTACTGATAATGCATCCAGCCTTGTTGGTGGATGTGTTTTCTAAGACGTGGCTCTGCCTGGCGCCTTGGATTCAGCTGACAATGATTTAAAGAATGCTCAGGTGTCTTCCTGGGGGCACCCTCCACAGGATTCACAATGTGTGGGTCAATTTTTTAAAGAGCTAAATGGCAAACCCATCCACCCCTATTACCACAAAGAAGGTTTGGGCACCCCTTGGTGGCTCTCCTGCATCATTGCACATGCTCCAGACTTGCCCCCAGGGTCTGCCTGTGACATGTTGGACTCCTTGCTGAAGAGACAAGGAGGTGGGGACCTGAGGAGTCCATCCATCAGCTGCCACCTCCAAGTGACCCATCCATACCCCGAGGGTCCAGGGATGCCTATAGAGCTGGCGTGTATTCCCTGACCTCAGCTCCAGGTCCCCAGAAGCTGTGAAGGGCCGTCCTTTCAGGCTCAGAACCAGCAAGAGGGTTAGCAAGAGCTGCCTTTCCCATTCTGAAGGCAATGGTGCACCATCTTTGCTCTAAAACTGATGGCAAAGTGTTCACCTCAAACCATGGGCCCCCTGGGAGCACCTTACCCATACCCACATACAGGGGTCACTGCTTAGGAAGCACCCCCTGGGGTGTCCCACAGACCCTGCAACCTGTTAAGGGAGTCCCCATGTCACCTAGGACTGGAACTCTCCTGGCTCCACCAACCGACCTCCCCTGGAGGCCCAAGTGGCCCCATGACCAGGCTGTCTCCCTGGCAGGCACCAGGCATGCGCCTCCTGCCACACTAGGTTCCCACTGTGGAGATGCCTAGGACAGGACAGGGGACTAGGAATGTGGTCCCTGAGCTGTGTCCTCAGATCCCATCTCAGTGTCCCGGACCCTGTGTTATTGTCCCACCACCTGGGGTCTCCATGCTCTGCCCGCAGGCTGGACACTCACCACAGGCCAAGCCAGCTCAGCTCTTTGGCCTTGCTATTGTGCTGAGCTCAGCCTGGTGGAATAGGGTCAAAGTGACCATTGGTGGGGATCTGTTGACCTGGAACAATGGCTGGGTGAGCTGGGAGAAGGCTCAAGTGACCTGGGACAAGAGTCTGGTGACGTGGGTCAGTTGTCCCAACTGGCCTCCCAGCAGGCATCCCCTAATGCCCACTCCTGGCCCCAGGCCCAGAACAGAAGCTCTGAGCTGGGCACCAGCACACGCAGGACTCTGCTGCCCCCACGTGTCGGTCATCACCATCCCAGCACATGGTCAGCAGGAGGTTCTTCCCAGACCTCTGGCTGGGGCAGGGAGGGAAGGTGTGGGGAGAGGGCACAGGGCACAGGGCAAAGGACAGGGGGGAGAGGTAGATAACATGGACAGTACCACCTGGTGGTGGGGAAGATCTGGTTCATCCTGGGGCCCAGAGCTGGGCCCAGTCAGTGGCAGTTCTGGGACATGCCCTTGGCCCACACCCTCCCAGGGTAGTGGCCTCCCAGGTCCTGAGAACAACCTCCCAGGGAGAGTCACGTGGGTGCATGCACAAGACATGTCTGCTGTTCTGAGGGCTCCAGGCCCAGCCTAGCAGGAGGTTGGAGGCCTGAGGAGGTCACTCGCACCCTGGTCAGGTGGGGTGCTGTGTTCCTCATTGCACTTTGGGAGGCACTCCCCAAGGCTCATCCCCATGGCCTACAGAGTGACATTCAGGAATTCACTGCAAACCCTCTCCCAGGTTCCCTGTGGCAGGGTCCCCAGGCAGTGGTGCTGGGAGAAAGCCTTTGGCACCTGCAGGGGTGAGGCCATGCCCCTCCCAGATAGGTCCCCAGAGCCCGCCCCAGAGCCCGCTCGGGTTCACACTAGGGCCACAATGTGCCATTGCTATTCTGCCACTTTTCTGCCCCCAGACCATCCTCATGGGCTGTTCTGGAGCCAATCCTGGAGCTCAGGCCTCAGATGAGGTTCTCCAGGTGGTGGTCAGAGCATCAGAGTCCACGGACAAGGAAGTCATAGTGAAGCCAGAGCTGGAAACCACCATAGAAGACAGGGAGCCAGGATCCTCAGTGAGCCACAGGGGCCCAGTGTTAGAGTCTTGGGGGCTGGGATCTGCAATGTGGGTTCATGCTGTGATTATAGTGGGCAGCGAGCCAAAACTGGTTTGGCTCAATAGCTAGACCTTAGCCTGCAAACTTAAAGGTCCCAGGTTCAATTCCAGTCAAGGGCATGTACCTTGGCTGCAGGCACAGCCCCAGTGGGGAGTGTGCAAGAGGCAGCTGATCGATGTTTCTCTCTCATCAATGTTTCTGACTTTCTATCCCTTTCCCTTCCTCTCTATAAAAAAATCAATAAAATATCCTATCTAATAAAAGTAATATGCAAATTGACTGTACCTTTGCTACACCCACAAGCCACACCCACTAGCCATGCCCACCAGCCAATCAGGAGCCGGAATGGAGCCAACCAGGGAGTGTGTGGCCGGAACTAGGTGGGTGGGGCTGAGGCTGCCTGGGCCTCGGAGGGCAGGGCTGAGGTGGAGCAGGCTGTGGGGGGCAGGGACAAGGTAGCCAGGGCTATGGGGGCGGGGCCAAGGTAGCAAGGGCCTGGGAGGGGGGGAGTGGGGTTGAGGTGGCCAGGGCTGGGGGCTAGTGGGGCCGAGTTGGCCATGGCCGTGGGGGTTGGGGCCAAGGCACCAGGGACGTGGGGGGCAGGGTCGAGGCTGCCAGGGTTGTGGGGGGTGGGTTCGAGGCAGCCAGTGTGTGCTGGCCTGGGAGAAGGCCTGGGCTGGCGGAGGGGGGGGGGGCAGGGCCGAGGCCTGCGCTAGCCTGGTGTGTGTTGGCTGGGGCGAAGGCCCGGGCCAGGGGGAGGGAGTGGGAGGGACGGGGCTGGTACAGAGCCAGCCATCAGCCTCATTGCAGGGCAGTGGCTGGGTGCCCAATGCCTAAAGCCTCAGCCAGAGGTTTTAGGACTTGGGCAGGCTGGATGAGTGGTCAGTAGGAAATCCCCTGAGGCCTCCCAGTATGTGTGAGGGGGCAGATTGGGCTGAGGAAATCACTGACCCCCAGTGCACGAATTTCGTGCATTGGGCCCCGTGTGTGTGTGTGTGTGTGTGTGTGTGTGTGTAAAATATCATCCCTATTTAAAATAAATAAATAAATAAAGTGCGCAGTGATTCCAGGAAACACGACGTGCTCACATGGATGCACAAGTTGGAAAGTCTTCCTGGAAAGTGTGTATTTGACATTGGAAATGAGAGCAGTGGGACCGCCAGGCCAGGGAACCCGTGCAGGCCCCTCCCTGAGATGTGCACATGTTCACGATGTGGTCAGAACTCCTCAGAGCAGGGACATCGTGGCCTGGCAGTGGCCTCAGAGGCCCTGGCACTAGAGCCATACAGCACCGCACTTTCTTTCCAAGAAGCAGTGCAGGGGCGGGGAGGTATCCTCAAGTAACTGTTCATCTCTGTCCTAATCTCTTCCTTTATGATCATGACTCATTTGGGATTAGGGCCCATGAGGTTACCCTGTTTTACCTCGTTCACCTCTTGAAGGGCAGATCTCCTGATACAGCCACAGTGTTACCTTCTGAGGGTTAGGGTTTCAATGTATGAATTGGGGGACACCATTTAGCTCTTCACACGCGCACACACACACACACACACACGCACACACACACACACACACTAATGCATTTTTTGGCATTTTGAGATAAGAACCAGGTTTGAGAATGATCCAGACAGCAGGGCGGGCAGCCAGGCACAGGCAGGGCAGGGTCAGGCCAGTCTGGGGGCCAGTCAGGGCTCCGTGGGCTCAGGTCACTGGCAGGTCCTCCCTGGGTCACTTCCCCTGCAGACCCATCCCATTCCCCTGACCAGAGAGCACGTTCTGACGCGCCCTAGTTGCCCTCCTGTGCCATTGCACACTTTCCAGACTCAGACACCTCAGAGTGGGGCCTGAGGAGTCCATCTACCAGCTACTACAACCAAGTGAGCCATCTATGCCGCGAGAGTCCAGGGATGCTTACAGAGCCAGCGTGTGTCCCCATATCTCAGCTCCAGGTTCCTGGAAGCTGTGAGGGGCCCTCCTTCCTGGGGTAGAACCAGCAGAGGAAAAGCAAGAGTCGTCTTTCCAATTCTGAAGGTGATGATGCACCATCTTCGCTATAAAGCTGATGGAAAAGTGCTCACCTCGAATCGTGGGGCTCTGGGAGCACCTATATCTTCATGCAGAGGTGACTGCCTGGGAAGAGCTGCTGGGGTGTCCTATAGACCCTGTAACCTGGAATGTGAGTATCTGCCACCTATTAACCTGGACCCGGCCTGGCCAAGGCTGACCCTGCCCTCAGGTTCAGGCTGTCTCCCTGGCAGGCACCAGTCACCCACCTCCTGCCCCACTGGGTCCCCACTGTGGAGATGGGAAGGACAAGACAAGGCACCAGTCCTTGGGAGAAGTCATCATGAAGTACATGGAATTCAGTTTCCCCTCCTCAATATATTTCTCAATGTGCTGGTGCAAGTTATATCATGTAGACATTCTCAGAGTTTGAAATAGAACTTCTATGACCAACCCACTAGACTACTCCCCCCTCCATACGCCTATGAATTACTTCTTCTACGTTAAAACCAGAGAGAGAGAGTAGGCATTTCCATGTCACATTTTTTGACCCATCATTGGATGCTCTTTTTCAGCCAACTATCCCAATAAGTACTTACAGCTTTAGCAAATGTTCCAAGCTGTAGATATAAATGGACAGTATCTCTAGTGGGCCTAAATTAATAAATCCCTCTCATACAAATATACACTTATTTGAACATTGTCTACCACCATTTGTTATTTCCACGCATATTTGATATATTATATTATTGCTTGTACAAGTTACCGAAAAAGGACTGTGAATACACAGTCCTTCCAAAAAGTAGCACACCTCCTTATGGGTCACATTTTGTCCCTCACCTTCTGGGTCCTTCTGGAACCTGAGTCTGATCACGTTGGCAGCAGTCACAAGATAAATAAGCACCAAACACGTGCCCTTTCTTCTTGCACATTTTTCTCTTTAATTATTCTATTGTCCTTCAAGATTGGTTACAATTCTACCTTGAACCTTTAAAAGTTGTCTTACAATTGGTTTGAAACCATTGAGAAAAAATAAATGACTCATGTTTTGAACCTCTTCAAGCTAAATCTGGGGTCGTGGATATGAATTAAGTATGGCATCTCAAGTGACGATAAACAGCATATTCATGTTTGCTGCTTAGGATCACTCAAATTTTCCAGATCATCCGTGTCTTAATACTGACATAGAAATCAGGCCAGGAAACGAAAAATACAAGGTCCCACAGCAGTTCCTCACCCCTCCATCTAGTGATGCTGTAGCCTACCTTTTAGAAATTACCTTTCCTGGTGCCAATTTGAAATAAAAAATTGGTTTTGTGCCTATTAACTATTAGTTTTCTTTTCCTCCTCTAGACACTATTTCTCATTATCTCAAGTCTAGTGAAATGCATCACACCTGCTACATAGTAATTTCCATGCATTTCAAACACTTTTATACAGTTGTTAGCTATTTAGAATTGAATTCCAAGTGGTGTCAAACATTGTTCTACAGTGTATTGGTCTATAACACTGATTTCTGTTTCCTCAGACACTGTTCTATACTGCTTCTTTATGTTGACAGTGATTTCTAAGTGTTTTCAAACACATACACCTGGTTTTCAGCCCCTTAGGAGTGAATTCCAAGTGGTTTCAAACACTGATTTTTGCAATGATTTGGTCAAACACTGTTCTGTTCCACACTGTTTCCTCAAGTTGATCAGTGATATTCAGGTGTTTCCAAACAATTTTCAACTGTTTCCTGAAATTTAGAATTGATTTCCAATCTCTGTCTAATACTGTTGTACAATGTACTGCTCTTTAGCAGTGATTCCCAAGTTTTACCCACCACTATGCTACACTGTTTCCTGATGACCAATGATTACAAGTGTTTTCAAGCACGTTTATACAGTTTCCAACTACATAGAAGTGAATTCCAAGTGGTTTCAATCCCTGTTCCACAATGTACTGTTCATCAACCATGATTCCCAAGACTTGTCAAATGCTGTTTTACACTGTTTCTTGATGTTGGCCAGTGTTTTCAAACATGTTTACCCCAGTAGGTGTCTTTTAGAGGTGAATTCCAAGTGGTTTCAAACAGTGTTCTGCTCTTTAGCAGAAATTTCCATGTTTTGCCAAATGCTGTTCCGCACTGTTTTCTTGTGTTGAACAATGATCTCCAAAAATTTTCAAACACTTTCAGACAGCGATTAATCATTTAGAATTGAATAGCAATTGTTTGAAACACTGTTCTACAGAGTATTGTGAGTCTAGAACAGTGACTTTCAAGTTTTTTCAAATGCTGTTCTGCACTGTTTTCTGAGGTTGATCAGCTATTTCAAAGTACTTTCAAACACTTTTACACAGTTTACACCCACTTGCAAGTGAATTCTAAGAGGTTTTAAACACTGTCCTACCGTGTACTTGTCTTTAGCTGTGATTCCTCAGTTCTGTCAAACTCTGTTCTACACTGTTTCCTGATGTTGATCAGTGATTTCTAGGCACTCTTCAAACATTTATATATAGATTCTGCCCATTTAGAAGTGAATTCCAAGTGGTGTCAAACACTGTTCTACAGTGTACTGCTCTTTAGCATTGATTTCCAAGTTTTGATAAAAGCTGTCCTACCCCTTATCTCATGATGATTAGTCATTTACAAATGTTTTCTAACACTTTTGCAAAATTTCTAGCCATGAAGAAGTGGTGAATTCCAAGAGGTTTCAAACACTGAACCAAAGTGTGCTGCTCTTTAGCAGTAACTCCCAAGTTTTGTCAAATTATGTTGTACACTGTTTCTTGATGTTGAACAGAGATTTTCCAGGTGTTTTCAAGCACACTTATACAGATTCTTGAAAGAAACTTGGTTAAGCATTTAAACATTCATTTTCATAGGGCTCACATACCTGAATGAAAATGCTCATACTCTCAGAGTTAAAATTGGCAGACCAGCCAAATGTCTAGGAATGGGTCTGAAACACTTGGAATACGTTTATAGAACCTTACTATCTCTACTGCATGGTTGAAACACTGAGAATTTGTATTCAAAGCACTGTGAAAGGTGGGATGTTCTTTAAAATAGTAATAATTCCTATATAAAGAGCTGGTATATATGTAAACACACTGTTTAGTTCTTGGAATTTGGAATTGAATGGGCTTGAAACACTGGAAAGAATGAAACAAACTCTGAAAATTCACAATGATACAGTAGGGTAATATCTATGAATGTGCTTGAAAACAAGGAATACATGTACAAAGAATCTTAATATCTGTAGGACAGTGTTTAATCACCGGGAAATCCTGTTTAAAAGCTAAGGAGTGAGTGCAATACTGTTTACATTTAAAGTTGAGTCTCAAAGTGTTGGTGTTTTTCAAGGATTTTTGTCCAGCCTCTTTCTGCACCTCCCACACTCCTTTCCCCCGAAGAATTGTCAGTCCATTCCCTTTCTATGCTCCTGATTCTATTATATTCACCAGTTTATTCTGTTCATCATATTTTTAATTCACTTGATTTTTAGATTCACTTGTTGATAGATATGTATTTGTTGTTCATAATTTTTATCTTTACCTTTTTCTTCTTCCTTTCTTAAAGAATACCTTTCAGTATTTCATATAATACTGATTTGGCGGTAATGAACTCCTTAAGCTTTTTCTTATCTGTGAAGCATTTTATCTGACTTTCAATTCTGAATGATAGCTTTGCTAGGTAGAGTAATCTTGTGTGTGTGTGTGTGTGTGTGTGTGTGTGTGTGTGTGTGTGTGTGTGTGTTTATGGTTCTTTCCTTCTCCCTCTTATGTGTGTGTCTGTGTGTGTGTTTATGGTGCTTTCCTTCTCCCTCCTATGTGTGTATGTGTCTGTGTGTGTGTGTGTGTGAGTTGACAGTACTGTCCTCCCTCATATGTGTGTGCATGTGTGTGCTTTTACAGTACTTTCCTTCTCCCTACTATGTGTATATTGTAGATACAGGTTTTGAGTAAGAGCAATTCTGAGCACGTTTCCTTGAACCCCTGCATGCAGGGCTGTTCCTGGGAACATGGTCCGGGGCAGTCTGACTCAATCTTTAGATCTTTGTAAATTACACTCTTGACATTTCATGTTATGTGATCTCCTCATAGATTGGGGGTCCTACGTGACCACAGTCAGGGCAAGCAAGAACGAGGAAGTTTTAGATGAAAGGGGTTTGTCCTTGTGATCTGATCAGCCTGCTTTACTCCAGGTGGCGATTGTGATTAGATAAACAGAATAAAAGACATGAGGTCACAGAGTTCGGAGCCAATTGCTGAGTGCAGCTGGTCCTCCGTTACCTGCTCCTCTTTATGCATCTTTCCTGACTCTGGCTGTGTTGTTCCCTGTCTTCGACATCGATCACCAACAGTATATGTGTGTTTATTTATGATACTTTTTTTCACTCTCCTAAGTGTGTATGTGCGTATGTGTGTTTACAGTACTTTCCTTTTCCTTCCTATGTATGTGTGTGTTTACACTACTTTCCTTCTCCAGAATATGTGTGTGTGTGTTCACAGTACTTTCCTTCTCCGTCCTGTGTGTGTGTGTCTGTGTATCTATGTGTGTGTGTGTGTTTATGTTACTTTCCTTTATCTTCTGATGTGTGTATGTGTATATATCTGTGTGTTTACAGTACTTTCCTTTTCCCTCCTGTGTGTGTGTGTGTGTGTTTACAGAACTTTCCTTCTCCCTCCTATGTGTGTATTTGTGTGTGTGTACATGTGTTTACAGTACGTTTATTCTCCCTTCTATGTGTGTGTGTGTTTACAGACTTTCCTTCTCCCTCATTGTGTGTGTGTATGTGTGTGTTTACAGTACTCTCTCACTTCTATGTGTGTATGTGTGTGTTTTACAGTGCTTTCCTTGTCCCTCCTATGTGTGTGTGTGTTTGCAATTCTTTCCTTCTCAGTCTCGTGTGTGTGTGTGTGTGTGTGTGTGTGTGTGTGTTTATGGTACTTTTCTTCTCCCTCCTATATTTTATGGTAATATCCTACTCCCTCCTATGTGTGTGTGAGTATGTGTGTGTGTTTACTGTATTTTCCTTCTCCCTTCGTGGTGTGTTTGTGTGTGTGTGCATGTCTACAGTACTTACCTTATTCCTACTATGTATTTGTGTGCATGTTTACAGTATTTACCTTATTCCTACTATGTGTTTGTGTGTGTGTGTATGTGTATGTGTGTGTGTGTGTGTGTGTGTGTGTGTGTGTTTATGGTAATTTCCTTCTCCCTCCTATGAGTGTGTGTATATGTGTTTACAGTAATTTCCTTCTCCCTCCTATGTGTGTTTGTATGTTTTCATTAATTTCCTACTGCCTCCTCTATTTCTGTGTGTGTGTGTGTTTACAATACTTTGCTTCTCCCTCCTATGTGTGTGTGTGTTTGTGTGTATGGTACTTTCCTTCTCTTTCCTCTGTGTATGTGTTTAAAGTACTTCTCTTCTCCCTCCTGTGTGTGTGTGTTTATGGTACTTTCCTTCTCCCTCCTGTGTGTGTTTGTGTGTTTACAGTACTTTCCTTGTCCCTAGTATATGAGTATTTGTGTGTGTGTTTGTATGTGTGTGTTTACGGTACTTTCCTTTTCCCTCCTATGTGTTGTGTTGTGTGTTTATGGTACTTTCCTTCTCTCTCATATGTGAGTATGTCTGTGTGAATGTGTGTGTTTGTGGTACTTTTTTCCCTCCTATGTTTGTGTGTGTGTGTGTGTGTGTGTGTGTGTGTGTGTGTGTGTTTGTGTGTATACGGTACTTTCCTTCTCTTTCCTCTGTGTATGTGTTTACAGTACTCTTCTCCCTCCTGTGTGTGTGTGTTTATGGTACTTTCCTTCTCCCTCCTCTGTGTCTATGTGTGTTTGTGTGTTTCTTTATGGTACTTTCCTTCTCCCTTCACGTGTATGCGTGTGTTTACAATACTTTCCTTCTCCCTCCTATACGTGTGTGTGTTTGTGTGTACGTGTGTTTATGGTACTTTCCAGGGGAAGTAGAGCCCTCAGACAGCTGGAAGTAGTTACGTCATCACCGGTTGGGGCTAGATGGTCATCTGAAAGCGGTGAACTGACCACCAGTGTGCCCTGGCCCCAGGACCAGCAGGAAGTTGGTCAAGGGTGTGCTAGGACTAGGTGACCAGCTGGAAGTTGGTCAGTTGAACCAGGGGAGGTGAGGCCTGGTGGCTAATTGGAAGTGGTTAAGTCATCAGGGGGAGGGGCCAAGTGGACAGAGGAGAAGGTCCGATGAGCCAGGGCTTGAGGCCAAGTCAACAGCTGGAGTGGTCTAGTGTGAAGGCTAATGGGGTCACGTTAATATGGACGAGGGTCACAAGAGGACACAAAAGCCACACTTCCCTGTGGGGTCTATATGGACGAGGGTCACAAGAGGACACAAAAGCCACACTTCCCTGTGGGGTCTGCACCGCTGCCCGCCCCCGCACTTCCGTGCGCTTCTTGTGCTCTGCTGGGTCCTCGTGGTCTCAGAACTGGCCTTGGGCTCCGCCAGGAGCCAGCGCCGCTGCCCAGCCAGGTTTCTCGGGCCTCCCCGCACCAGCGGGGCCTGGAAGCAAAGAACCCACCCCGCCAGCGCCTGTGGGGAAGGCAGCCGCCACAGCTCCCACCCAGCCGGTTCCCCCTGATCTCCACCTGGGGGCGGGTAGACTCCCTCTGTTCTACCACGACAATCAGGTACCTAAAGTTGCCAAACTCACACAAATAGGAAAATGAGGGTTCCCCGGGGGGTGGGGGGAGGGTAATGCACCAGCCCGGAAGTCTGTGCCCAACAAATCCGAACTCCACCCTGTCGCACACCCTAGAGCGGCTTATGTGGCTCCTAGGACTTCAGGTGGTTTTACTACAGTTGAAAATAAAAACAAGTTGTTACAGGAATCCGACCACCTGCGAAACTGAATGATGTGATAAAGCTCCACAATTCAAAGCTGTGAATCAGCCAAAATAGTGTTTGGAAGGAAATTTGGTTTTAAAGTGCACGCGCGAGGGGACAGAAGACTGGAATGAAGTCCATAATCAAGACACTTTAAAGAAAATAAACTGAAGGAGAAGTGTAAGAAGGGAGTAATAGCGTCTGAAGGAGCAGTTCATGAAATAGAGAACAAAACCGTGTAGAGAAGATACACAAAAAACAAGGGCCAAATCTCAATATTTCCAAAAAGACAGTAAAAAAGTGCTGACCCACAAAAAGAAAAGTAGTAACACACTTTAAGCATTTCTTGCTTAACATTGATACTCTTTTCTAGAAATGTTCTATGTGAAAACACTCACCATTACTTTTTTTATCAAACCCATTACTTTTTAAGACTTTTCCCCAAGCAGTTTTTATGTTCACAGCAAAAGTAGAGCTGGGCACAGTGAGGGCCGTGCAGGTGCCCGAGCAGCAGCAGGAGCAGCAGCAGGTGGGACAGAGCGAGCCGGGCCGACATGCCCTGGATAGGCACTGCTGGTGGGAATGGACCTTGGTGCGGCCTCTGTGGGAAACTCTGTGCAGAATCCTCAAAAAATCAACAATAGAACTGCCTTTTGACCAAGCAATTCCACCTGTGGGAGCACATCCAAAAGCAGCGGGAAATGGTTCTGAAAGAAGTCTGCAACCTGCGGGTCACAGCATCCAGTTACTAAGTGTTCTTCAGCGAGGGCAGGGGCAAGGATGCTGTGACATACACATGCACAACAGATGTGACTCAGCCTTCACAAGAGAGAGTCCTACATGTGTGACAACATGGATGCAGCCTGTGAGGGTCTGAATTCATGTTGGTCTATATGGATGTGCTCTTCTCCCACTGCCCTGTAAGGGAGAGACTCTCCTTCCCATTATGGGGTCCGGTATCTGTTCAAGGCCATTTGCCAGGTGCATAAGGACTATTTCTGGGCTCTGTTTTCCCCATTGGCGTATATGTCTGTCTTTCTGCCAGTGCCACACTGTCTTCATTACTGTAGCTAATAATATGTTTTTATTTTTCCATTGATTCTTAGGGAGAATGGAAGAAAGAGTGAAATACAGAAATACCAATGTAAGAGAAACACATCAATTGGTTGCCTCCCGCACATACCCTGACTGGGCTGGGGCTGGGGAGGAACCTGCCACAGAGGTGCATGCCCTTGACCGGAATCAAATCCGGGACCTTCGGAATGTGGGCAGACACTGTATCCACTGAGCTAAACCTATACTGTGTTTTTAAATGAAAAAAATATGTTCTTTTTATCAAGATTATTTTGGCTATTCAGGGTCCCTGGAAATTTCATAAGTTTTCTATTTCAGCAAAAATGTCATTGAGATTTTCATGGCAATTGCATCAGCCCTGTAGATTGCTCTGAGTAACAGTATTGAAAATTCCAATCCATGAACATGATGTGTTTCCACTTATTTGTACCTTCTTCATTTTTTTTACCATGTTCTATTGTTTTTTTTAAGTCTCACTTCCTCTGTTAAGCTTATCCTTAAGTGCTATTTCTTTTTTAAAAATATTTTAATCTTTATTGTTCAGTTTATTAATTACATTGTTCCCCTTTTCCCCCTATAGCTTCCCTCCACCCGATACCCATCCCACCCTCTGCCTTTACCTCCCCCCCACTGTCCTCTTCCATAGGTGTATGATTTTTATCCAGTCTCTGGCTGCACCTCCCACATCCCTTTTCTTCCTGAGAATTGTCAATCCATTCCCTCTCCTATGCCCATGATTCTGTTATATTCACCACTTTATCCTGTCCATCTAATTTTTAATTCAATTGATTTTTATATTCATTTGTTAATAGATGTGTATTTGTTGTTCATAATTTTTATTTTTACCTTTATCTTCTTCCTCTTCTTAAAGAATACCTTTCAGCCTTTCATATAATATTGGTTTGGTGGTTATCAACTCCTTTAGCTTTTTCTTATCTATGAAGCACTTTATCTGACCTTCAATTCTGAATGATAGCTTTGCTGGGTAGAGTAATCTTGGTTGTAGATTCTTGCTATTCATCACTTTGAATATTTCTTGCCACTCCTGTCTGGCCTGCATAGTTTCTGTTGAGAAATCTGCTGACAATCATATGGGTGCTCCCTTATAGGTAACTAACTGTTTTTCTCTTGCTGCTTTTAATATTCTCTCTTTGTCTTTTGCTCTTGGCATTTTAATTAAGATGTGTCTTGGTGTGGTCCTCTTTGGATTCCTTTTGTTTGGGGTTCTGTGCACTTCTTGGACTTTCAAGTCAATTTCTTTCACCAGGTGTGGGAAGTTTTCGGTCACTATTTCTTTAAATAGGTTTTAATTATCTTGCTCTCTCTCTTTTTCTGGCACCCCTATAATTCAGATGTTGGTATGCTTGAGGTTGTCCCAGAGGCTCCTTACACTATCTTCATTTTTTTGGATTCTTTTTGCTTCTTGCTTTTTCAGCTGAGTGGATTTTGCTTCTTTGTATTTCAAATCTTTCACTTGGTTCTTGTGGTCCTTTAGACTGCTTTTAGGACTTTGTATAATATTTTTTATTTTAGTCAGTGTCTGCTTAATTTCTAGTTGGTCCTTTTTCATATCCTCAGGGGTCTCATTCATATCATCGAGGGTCTCATTCATATCCTCAAAGGTCTCATTCATTTCCTCAAAGGTCTCATTAAGTTCGTCGGCCTTTTCTAGGAGCCTCTTGAAAAACCTTATAACCATGGTTTTGAACTCTTTGTCAAGTCATTTTTGTTCCCCCTCCATTTCTTTCACATCTTGATTTTTTCCCCATGTCTCTGCATTGTGGCTGCTTTCCTGAGTTGGTTGATTAGCTTTGTGTGGTAGATGTCCTCTAAGGGACAGTGGCTCAACCTCCCCAGTTACCTGAGGTGGATACACTTGCTGCAGCCCTTTATGGGTTGCACAGTCTTGTTGAAGTTAAGCCTAGATTATTGTTGTTAGCACTAGGAGGGTTTGACCTCCAGGCCAATTGGCTGTGAGGATCAGCTGTGCTCAGGTTGGATGGGCAGAGTCTCTGGGCTGAGCAGGCAGCCTTGATTTCCTGTCAGCTCCACCCTATGTGGCATCTGGGTCTCTGTGCCTGGTGGTAATGGCTGCACGCACCTTTGAGAGAAATCTGCCGGCCGAGCTCTACCCACTGCCGGACAATTCAGCCTCTCCTCAAATGAGTCTGCACACCCAAAGTCTCATCCAGGGTTGTAAAACAATGCAGTCTGGTGGTTTCCTGAACGAAAGAGCAAGTCACAAGTCCTCTCAACACGCTCACGTGCTTCTGCTGTCCCCAAGTTTACGTGCCCTCTCCACAAGCTTGCAGACCTCTACAGCGCTTGAGTTTCAGCGTGCTTCCTTCTTACTGTCCAGTTTCACCCCTTATGGGTGTGGGTTCCCTGGACCTTGCCTGGACCTGGGTAATCAGTGCAGTGGGATGCCTTTGTCTCTCTCCCTGTTTGAGAAAACCAGCCGGGTTTGCAGCCGCCCATTCTATCTGCTCACGCACACATGGCTCCAAACCTCTGGCTTCTCACATATCCTCAGCTCTGCCCTCAGCTGCTCCTCTGAGTCACAGTGTCTTATCTTTACTTTTATTTGTGGAATTTTCACTCAGCCAGCTTTCCAGTGATTCTGGATGATGTTCATTCTATTGCTAAGGTGTAGTTTTGAAATTGTTGTGTGGCGCAGCAAGATAGGTGTTTACCTATGCTGCCATCTTGGTTCCTCCCCTAAGTTTACTCCTAGTTTATTGAATATTATTATGTTAAGTTTGTGTTTAATTTTGTTAGTGTTACATTGATCTGCATATGTTGAATCATCCTTGTATCCTAGGGATAAAACCCACTTGGTTATCATATGTGTGTGTGTGTGTGTGTGTGTGTGTGTGTGTGTGTGTGTGTATTCTTTTTAACATGCTGGTGAATTAGTGTTTGTGGTGTTTTGTTGAAATTGTTGCATCAGTATTCATAAGGGAATATTATAGTTTTCTTTCCTTGTAGAATCTTCATTAGTTTTGGTATCATGTATTGATAGCCTCATAAAAGAATTCAGAAGTGTTCCTTTCTTTTCAATTTACTCAAAAGTTTAAGAATTTGCATTAGTTTTTCTTTAAATTTTTTGTAGAATTCGTCAGCCAAGAATGCGTCCCCTAAGTGCTATTTCTTGATGCTATTGCCAATGGAATTGATTTTCTAATTTTCTTTCAGGTTGTTCATTATTAGTGTATAAGAAATGCAACTGATATTTGTGTGTTGAGTTTTATCTTATGACTTTGCTGACTTTATTTATATTTAATTTTTTCTTTTAGTAAAATTTTTGTGATTTTCTACAAATAAGATCACATCACCTCCAAAACATAGATAAGTTTACTTCTTCATTCCCAATCTGGATGCCTTTTATGTCTTTGCATTTTTTCTTAATTGTTCTGGCCAGAACTTGCAGTACTATGTTGAATAGAAAAAGTGAAATAAGGCATATTTGCCTTGTTCCTGACTTTAGACTAAAGGCTTTATATTGAGGTAGTTTCATTTTACTCCTAGTTTATTGAGTATTATTATATTAAGTTTGTGTTTAATTTTGTTAGTGTTACATTGATCTGCATATGTTGAATCATCCTTGTATCCTAGGGATAAAACCCACTTGGTTATCATATGTGTGTGTGTGTGTGTGTGTGTGTGTATTCCTTTTAACATGCTGGTGAATTAGTGTTTGTGGTGTTTTGTTGAAATTGTTGCATCAGTATTTATAAGGGAATATTATAGTTTTCTTTCCTTGTAGAATCTTCATTAGTTTTGGTATCATGTATTGATAGCCTCATAAAAGAATTCAGAAGTGTTCCTTTCTTTTCAATTTATTCAAAAGTTTAAGGATTCACATTAGTTTTTCTTTAAATTTTTTGTAGAATTCGTCAGCCAATCAATCAATCATGTCTAGGACTTTCTATGTCTTTGTGATTTAGTGATGGTAGGTTCTGTAATTCTAGGCATTTGTACATTTCATATAGGGTGTCCAGTTTGTTGACATAAAGTTGTTTATAGTTCTCTTATAATATTTATTTCTGTAGAATTGATAGTAATGTCCTCTGTTTTATTTATGGTTTCTGTTGAATTTTCTCTCTCTTTTCTTAATGCTCACCCGAGGATATTGTTTCCACTGATTTTAGAGAGAGTGGAAGTGAGAGGGAAAGACAGAGAGAAATATTGGTGCGAGAGAAAGACATCGATTGGTTGCCTCCTGCATGAGCCCTGACTAGGGCTGGAGCCTGCAACCCAGGTACGTGCCCTTGACCAGAATTGAACCTAGAACCTTTCGGTTGTCAGGCTGAGCCAAACCGGTTAGGGTTCTTTTTTATCTTAGTCCTTCCAGCTAAAGATTTGTCATGTTTGTGAATCTTTTTTAAAAATCTGATTTCATTGATTTTTCTATATTGTTTTTCTATTTTATTTATCTGTAACCTTTATTGGTCCCCTCCCTCTGCTAGCGTTAGATGTTGTTTGTTCTTTTCTTAGTTCCTTAAGTTGTAAAGTTAAGTTTTAGATTTGAGATGCTTCTTATTTTTAATATAGAAGAAGCATCTGGAATTAGGAACTTTCTCTGCAGCATTTTGTTGCCTCCCCTAAGTTTAGTACTTTGCATTTTCATTAATTTCCAAGTATTTTCCAATTTCTCTGTGATTTTTTCATTGATCACTTGTTTAATGGTTGTGTTATTTAATTTCTGTAAACTTTCGCTTACAGTTTGTTATTGTTTTCTAATATCCTGTTGTAGTCAGAGGGCAGGCATCCTTTGTATTTATCTGCCGGCGTCCAGCCCCAGTGGTCGGGGGTTCCCCAAAGTTGTGGACGGCGTCAGAGAAGAAATGAAGGACACTGAGACAGCTTTTAGATGATCAGCATAATCAGTTTCTTACACTTTATTGCCCGGTTACAACTGTATTTATACTACTTGATTCTACAAACATGTGTCTCTAGCTACATCATGGTGTGTTTGGGTTCCTCCTTTGACCTTTTACAGTTTCTTGATTTATGTTTATGTTTCTTGTTATTTCTATTCTAGGGTAATATTCTATTGCTCTACTGTTAAGCTATAAGGAAATAACTGCAGGAAGTTTTCCTATTTTATGGCTTAAGTAAAGGTTATGTACTTTAAAGGTCATTATTCTTAGTTATAGTGGTTAAGCATCTGTCTGACACTTAGTCTAAGTCTTTCTGCTTGCAGAGCTAGCATGAGATTTTTAGAGGAGCCTGCCTGCATTGTTTGCGGTGGCATGGGTTTTACTGATTCACTCCCTTCTCTAGTCCCATTAATCCCTAACTCTAGGGAGACATTCCCTGCTGGGGAAGCAACCTTTCCTGGGGAAGTGACCCTGGTAAGAACGCATAGCACTCAGAAGGGGAACAAATGTATTAAAAACAGTATGCCTTGTACGCCAAGTCCCTTGTAACATATGCTGTGCAGATGTTTCTTCCCTGCAGCGACTGTGTCAAGCAGCAAGAATGGAACGGCTTCTGGCATTTATCTATATTTAAAATCTATTGAGGCTTAAAGTGTGGCATACATGTTATCTACCCTGGAGATGTCCCGTGTGCGCTGAAAAAGATGTGTGTACGTCTTCTTGGACAGAGTGCATTGTAAAGGGTATTTGTTTGCTAGATCAGCTGGTTTTTGTGTTAAGTCCTATATTTCTTTATTTACTTATATCTTCTGTCTGATTGTTGTTGTTTTCATTATTGAGAATGATTATTGAAATCACCAATTATTATTGTAGAACTGTTTGTTTCTCCCATTAATTTTGTCAGTTTTGGCTTCATATATTTTGACAGTCTGTTATTAGCTGAGTAAATATTTACAATTATTATATACTAGTGGTCTAGTGCACAAAATCCATCCATGGAGGGGGGGCAGGGAGTGTTCCAGGCCTGGCCTACACCCTCTCTAATCTGGGACCCCTCAGAGGATGTCTGACTGCCCGACTGATCAGTCCTAAATGGGCAGTTCGATATCCTTCTTGCAATCCAGGACCGCTGGCTCCTAATCGCTCACCTGCCTGCCTGATTGCTCCTAACCACTCTACCTGCTGACCTGATCGCCCCCAACTGCCCCCCTGCCAGCCTTCTCACCCTCAACTGCCCCCCCGTTTGCTGGCCTTATCACCCCAACTGCCCCCCACTGGCCTGCTCACTCCCAAATGCCCCCCCCCCACACTGCTGGCATGCTCATCCCCAACTGCCCCCCCACCAACCTGATCACTCCTACTGCCCTCCCTCTCCTGGCCTGATTGCCCCTAACCATCTCTGCCTTGGTCCTCCCCCATGCTTTGTCCAGAAGGTCTCCCGGAAGGTCTCCTGGTCTAATTAGCATATTATTCTTTTAATAGTAGAGATTCTTGTTATATTAGGTAACCTGCTAATATTTAATGATAAAACTGTAATATGCAAATCAACTGAACGACTGGACAACCACACTATGACACCCACTGGCGCCAGGCCACCCAAAGCGGGTACAATGTGATTGGTCTGGGACTGGCCATTGACCCATGATTGCACCACAGAGGGAGGCCCAGGGCACCGACCCAGTGGGGCAATAAATGGGGGGCTCCACGATTGCCTCAAAGAGAGACGCCCAGGCCACCGACCAGTGGGCTTGGGTGGTGCCTCCTTTTGTGGGGTGAAATCGATCAGCCACAAGCCTGGCTGATGGCTGTGAGTGTAGCAGTGGTGGCGGGAGCCTCTCCTGTCTCTTCAGCAGTGCTAAGGATGTCTGACTGCCTGAGGAGGGGGCCTAAGCTGGCACGTGGACATCCCCTGAGGTCTTCTGGGCTGCCAGAAGGATGTCTGAGTGCCAGCTTCGGCCCGCTCTCTGGGACCAACATGTGGACATCTCAAAAGGGGCCCCAGACTGCCAGAGGGTGAAGGCTGTGCTGAGGGACCTCTCTGAGTGCACAAATTTTCATGCTCTGGGCCTCTAGTGAATTCTATACAATATTTTGAGAGGGAGACCACATTAACACCACTTTTATTACATTGCTATAATTGTACCATTTTATTATTAACTAGTGGCCCAGTGCAAGAATTCTGTGCACATTAAAAGGGTATTAATTAGAGGAAATAATTTAATATTGCTATTTGCTCTTTCTCTATAATAGAAGTATCAGAGACTAAAGAAAATTAGTAAAATGTATATGAAAACCTTCCTCCTGTCAGAATCTGGGGTGCACCATGGGGCCCAGAGTCAAGTCCCCACTCACTCACATGTGCCTCAAAATCACATGAGACCCAGACCCAGCTGCACCCCCTGCCGTGCATTGGGGTAGATCCAGACCCCGCCAGTCCCACTCTTATCAAGCCACCCAGGGCAGGGTGTGTCCTCAGGTCCCCTGGCCCAGCACCAGGATGGCAGGCTTGGCCTGAGGTCCCCCATCAAGTCCCACCAGGTGGGAGACACGACCTGAGATCCCCTGTCAAGCCCCGCTGTGTAGGGGGCATGGCCTGAGGTGCCCCATCAAGCCCCACCAGGCAGAGGAGCACAGCCTCAGGTCCCCCAGCCCAGCACCGTGAGGGAGACACAGCCTCAGGTCCCCCATCAATCCTCTCTGGCACAGGGGCACAGGCTCAGATCACTTGTGAAGCCACACTGGGTGGGGGGCACAGCCTAAGGTTCCCTGTCAAACCCAGCTAGGCAGGAGAGGCACAGCCTCAGTACCCCTGGCCTGGTGCTGGGGCAGAGGGTATAGTCTGAGGTCTCCAGCCTGGTGCCAGGGTGGGAGTGCAGCTTGAAATCCCCTGTCAAGCCCTTCCAGGTGGGGGGCAGCCTGAGGTCCCCTGCCAAGAAATCCCCTGTCAAGCCCTTCCAGGTGGGGGGCAGCCTGAGGTCCCCTGCCAAGCCCTGGTGGGTGTAGAGAACAGTCTGAGGTACCCTAACCCAGCAAAAGGATGGGAAGCACACCTTGAGGTCCCTTGGCAAGCCCTGCCGGTTTCGGAGTGTGTCCTGTAGTCCCCTGTCAAGCCGAACCAGGTGGGAGGCACAGCCTGAGGTCTCCCAGCCTGGAGCTGGGATGGGGGAAGCAGCCTGAGGTACCCTAGCCCAACATCAGGGCTGGAAGCACACCTTGAGGTTCCCTGTCAAGCACTGCCGAGTGGGGGGCGTGGCCTGTTGTCCCCTGTCAAACCCCTCTGGTTGGGGGAGGGTGTAGGCCTCCCTTCCCTTGTGCTGTGGCCACATCCTCTGCCGGCCTCCTATCCAGCTGCCATGACCACCTCACGCTCTCCATGAGCAGGTATGCATAGGGAAGGCTTGGCCAGGATAATTGGGAGGAGGTGATGGGAGCCAGCATCCTGGGTGAGCTGGGCCTTACAGCCTCTCTGCTTCAGTTCACAGCACCCTTGACCTAAAGAGTAGTGCTTTCACATGGGCCTGGCAGGCACTGGATATGGCAATGCCTTAAAAACAGAAGAAGCCCCCTTTAACTCTGGTGGGAAGTGCGTTGGGAAATTATGGTCAGGGGAAGCAGTCCAACATCAGGACTGAAATAAGACCTTGGGTAGCCTCTGGAGGGGGCAAACCAACAGTAAAAGGCATCTTTGAAACAAAGACATTTGAACATACAGTGGATGTTAGGTGATATTAAGGAATTACCTTAACTTTTCAAGGTGTGACAATGGCTGAATATTTACTTCTTTTTTAAAGATACTCATAAGAGGATAGTTAAGTGGGAAACAACTTGCTTTGAAAGTATGGTGTTGTCCTGGCCCAGCCCTCGCCCCACCACGGACGCCTCAAGCACCAAGCCTCTCCGGCTCTCTTGCTAGGCTCCGGAAAACACCCTGCACAGAGGTGTGGTCAACGCTTCATTCCCCACCCCCACCAGCGTGAAGCGAAGTGTTCCCAGTTGGTGCTGGCCTGAAGCACTTCATTCCCCGCCTGTGCAGGTGTGAAGGGAAGTGTTCCCCACAGGCGTGAAGCACTTGAGGTGCCAGCATGAAGTGAAGTGTTCACTGGCATCGAGGCAAGCCGTGGCCATGCCCCCAGTCACGCACCCCCCCCCCCCCCCGCTCCTGATTGGCTGGTGGCATAGCCAATCAGGATCCAAGGTACGGTCACATTTGCATGTTATTCTTTTATTAGATAGAATTACTAGAGGCCTGGTGCATGAAATTTGTGCACTCAGGGGGTGTCCCTCAGTCCAGCCTGCACTCTTTTCAATCTGGGATCCCTGTGGGATTGGACCTAAACTAGCAGTCAGACATCCCTCTCACAGTCCAGGACTGCTGGCTCCTAACCACTTGCCTGCCAGCCAGCCTGACTTCACCCTAACCATTCTTCTGCTGGCCTGATTGACGCCTGTTTACCTGCCAGCCTGATCTCTCCCAACTGCCCTCCTCTGCCGGCCCAATTACCCCCAACTGCCCACCCTTGCTGGACTGTTTGCCCTCAACTACCCTCCCCTGCCAGCCATCTTGTGGTGACCATCTTGTGGTGGCCATCTTGTGACAATATGGGGGCAGCTATCTTGTGATAATGTGAGGGCATTGCTTGATGGTGTAAGGGCCACATAGGCTTTTATTAGTATAGATTGTTTTAATCTTTTATGTCTAATTTATTAATCAAACTTTATAAAAGGTATGAAGTAACCATTTTGGAAGTCTGAAGTCCACTGAAGTCTTGCACTTCTAGGGAAAAGCTTAGAAAGCACATTGTGGATAATGTCAGTCAATTTCAGTCCTCAGTACAATAACAGTTTCCACAATTACCCAAGCACCATGGCAGGCAAGTCTACATATGTCCCTGAAGCACCGTGCACACAGTTTGTGGAGGAGCCAGACCTGGGGAGAAAACAGCATCCTCAAATACCAATGCTCTGATCATTGCTTGCTGCTGACGAGTGAACACGAGCAGATGGAGAGCAGGCGGTCATTGTTCTTGTGCCTTCTGTTGGTGATCAATGTTGAAGACAGGGAACAACACAGCCAGAGTTAGGAAAGATGCATAAAGAGGGGCAATAATGGAGAACCACCTGTAATCCACAACTGGCTCCAAACTCTGAGACCTCTTGTCTTTTATTCTGTTTATCTAATCACAATCGTCACCTGGAGTAAAGCAGGCTGATCAAATCACAAGGACAAATCCCTTTCATCTAAAACTTCCTTGTTCCTGCTTGCCCTGGCTATGGTCACATAGGACCCACAGTCTACAATGAGCTTCACAGACCATGAAATGTCAAGAGGGATAATTTATAGAGGTCAAAGGATTGAGTCAGAATGCCCCGAACCATGTTCCCAGGAACAGCCCTGAATGCAGGGGTTCAAGGAAACGTGCCCAGAATTGTTCTTACTTAAAACCTGTATCTCCACCTTCCCCCATTGTTTGAAGCCCCTCCCTGTCTATATAAAGTGATTCCCAAAGGTTTCAAAGGGTCAGTGCCCTTTCACCCATTATTTTTTTTGTCTTTTGGGACTCAGACATTAAAGACTAGAACATACAAAAAGCAATTATAGCTATAGGAAAAATTCGAAATACATGCCCACGAAAAGGTACAGGCTCAGAAAATATTTGGTTTCACCCCGTATGAGTGTGGGTTCCCCTGACCTTGGAACTGGGGAATCAGTGCAGTGGGATGCCTTTGTCTTTGCAGCCGCCTGCCCTCTCCACTCGCTCACACGTGCATACAGTTCCAAACCTCTGACTGCGAGTGTATCTTCAACGCTGCCCTCCGCTGCTCCTCTAAGTCACAGTGTCCTATCTTTACTTTTATTTGTGGAATTTTCACTCAGCCAGCTTTCCAGTGATTCTGGATGATGTTTGTTCTGTCATTAAGTTGTAGTTTTGAAATTGCTGTGTGGGGCAGCAAGATAAGTGTTTACCTATGCTACTATCTTGGTTCCTCCTCAGAAAATATTTGGGAAGACCTTAAGCCTATGCCTCAGAAAGATCTTTGGCAGAGACAACTTAATAAATCCAATAAAACACCAACAAACCAGAACACTCTAAGGAAGAGGGAGAGTCTGCCAGAGTTATTAAATCCAAACGTCCAGTTTTCAACAAAACAATTACAAGGCATACAAAGAAACAACAGAAGAAAATAAATCAACAGAAACTATGCCTGAAAAAGACCTGATAGCAACTCTACTAGACAAAAACTTTAAAACAACTACCTTAAGGATCCTAAAACATTAAAGAAAGATGTAAAGAAAGTCAAGAATGTGAGTTATGAACAAAATGAAACATCAAAAAAGAGGTATAAAACTTAAAAAGAAATGGAAAAGAAATTCTAGAGCTGAAAAATACAATAAGTGAATTCACTAAAGGTAACCAAAGGTGGAGCTGAGCAAACAGAAGAAACAATCAGAGAATTTTAAAGTAGCATAATAAAAATTATCTAATTTGAGGAATAAAAAGACAAAGATTGAAGAAAAGTGAACAGAGCTGAAGGGATCTGTGGAACACCAATGTATATGGAAACTAATATATACATTGTGGGAGTCCAGAAAGGAGATGAGAAAGAAAAATGAGCAGAAAAAATACTTGAAATAATAGTAAAAAAAAAAAAAAAAGTCCCAAATTTGATGAAATACATGAAGATAAATATAAAAAGGCTCTACAAATTCCAAGTAAGATGAATTCCAAGAGAACCATGCCAAGACAGGATAAAATCAAACTTTTAAAAGAAAAAGACAGAGATAACCTTGAAGAAACAAAAGAGAAGGGACTCAACATACAAGGGATCCTCAACAAGAGTAGATTTCTCAATAGAAACTTTTTACCTCTGAAGGTAAAAAAAGTTTTTAAAAACCTGCCATCCAGCAATTCTATAGCCAGAAAAATTGTCCTTCAAAAGTGAAAAAGAAATTAAGATATTCCCAGATAAACAAAAGTAATGCTCAAGGGGAGGAACCAATATGGCAGCATAGGTAAACACCTATACTGCTGCCTCACACAACAATTTCAAAAATACAACTAAAAGACAAAATGGACATCATCCAGAACCACCGGAAAGCTGGCTGAGTGGAAATTCTACAACTAGAAGGAAAGATAAAAGGACAGTGAGACTCAGAGAAGATGCAGAGGGCAGAGGTTCGGAGAAGCAGAGACAGAGGTGTGGAGACACGTAGACACTTGCAAACGGAAAGGGCAGGTAGCTGAAAACCCAGCTGGTTTTCTCAAACGGGGAGGGAGACAAAGACTCTCCACTGCACTGAACCCCAGTCTGGGCGAGTCTTGGGGAACCTAGATTCATATGGGGTGTAACTTGACTGTCAGGAGGAAGCACACTGAGACTCAGGAGCTGCAGAGACATGCGAGCTCGCAGAGAGGGTGTGGCTGGCTCTCTCATTCAGGAGGAAAACAAAACCTCCTGACTGCACTATAATCCACTTCCGTGTGAGATTTTGGGTATCCAGACTCATTTGGGGAGAAACTGGACTGTCTGGCAACAGGGAAAAACTCAAGGGCAGCTTTGTTTCAGAGGTGTGTGCAGCCATTGTCACAGGACACGGAGACCCAGGCGCCACTTAGGGCAGGGCTGACAGGAAACCTAGGCTGATTCAGCCCCATCCAAGCTGAGCACAGAGGCTCTCCCAGCATAGACACAGCTGATCCTCACAACCAATTGGCCTGGAGGTCAACCCCTCCCAGTGTACCAACAACAATCAAGACTTAACTACAACAAGGCGGAGCATACAGCCCATAAAAGGATGCACCAAGAGTCTCCACCTCTGGTAACTGGGGAGGCTGAGCCATTGTCCCCTAGAGGACACCTACCACACAAAGCTACTTGACCAATTCAGGGAAGCAGCAAAAATGCAGATACAAGGAAACAGATCACAATGGAAAGAAGTGGAGGAAAAGAAATGACTGGACATAGAGTTCAAAACCATGGTTATAAGGTTGTGGCGGGCCCCCAGGGGAGGCACCTGAGCATTCTTTAAATCATTGTCAGCTGAATCCGAGGTGCCAGGCAGAGCCACGTCTTGGAAACACATGCACCAAGAAGGCTGGATGCATTATCAGTACTGACCCTTAACTTTGCCCCAGTTGTTGGGTAGAGGGCTTTAAAATGTAAATCCAGTCTAGCCCTGGGAATGAAGGAATAAATAGGGCCTGGGTCCACCAATCTCCTTTGATCCTAACTTTTGGTGTAACTTCTTGATATTTTGAGGTAATAAATAAACACAACTTCGTGGGCTCGGAGATCCTGTCTCTCCATCAGAGCAAACAGAGATTCCACCCAGCCCCAACTATTATTTCTGTTTTCTGCATCTTCTCTTCTGTTCTTTTATTTCTCAATCCCTAGCTACTCTACTCAGAAACTGGACCCATTCTCTTTCCATGCTGGATATGGAAAAGAGAGAAAACCCCTATATAAGGTTTTTCAAGAATTTCCTAGAAAAGGTCGATAAATTTAATGAGACCCTCAAGGATATGAAAAAGGACCAACTAGAAATTAAGTAGACACTGACTTAAATAAGAAACAGTATACAGAGACTAACAGCAAACTAGAGGACCACAAGAATCAAGTCAAAGATTTGAAATACAAAGAAGCAAAAACCACTCAGCCAGTCAGTCGCTATGATGCGCATGGACCACCAGGGGGCAGATGCTCAATGCATGAGCTGCCCTCTGTTGGTCAGTGAGCTCCCACAGCCAACCTCCTGTGGCCCTTCTGCCAGCCGGTTGGCCTCCCCAACCAGCTGACCAACATCCCATAGTCCCTTCTCCCTGTTAGCCAGCGCCCCCCCCCAATAGACCCTAATTGGGGGGCCAGCTGGCCAGCTTCCCTGGTCCTCCCCCCCCCCGCCCCCCCGGCTCAATGGACCTCAATCACCAGCCAGGCTGAGATTCCCCACCCATGTACGAATTCATGCACTGGGCCTCTAATCTATCTCTATAAAAGGCTAATATGCTAAGTGTCCTTCCCACCTTCCGACCACTGTGTTGCACAATGACCAACAGGGGGCAGATACTCAATGCAGGAGCTGCCATGATGTGCACAGAGAAATGACACCATGCATCTGGTGCCCAGAAAGCAACACTCAGCTTCCTCCAAGTGGGACACATGCCTGCCCACCAAATGGCAGCTGATGCTGCCAAGATCCCATGGTACAAAATGCAGCCCATAGCCCAGCCCAGAAATGGTTTCTGCGAGTGCCAGGTAATGACATCAGGTAGCAACGCCCAGCTTCCTCTCCCTAAAAACTAGCCTCCTTGGGGTTCCAGGAAACATGTTTCCAGGTGGAAACATTTCACACTTTAACCAAATATCTGTGAAGTATTTTCCCTTGCATCATCTCATTTGATCCTCACAGAAGTCCTGGAGTAAGTAGACAGGAGATTCGGTAGAATCCTATTTTCTTTTCATTAGCTGGAAAATGGAGATCTAGAAAGCTTAGAAACTTGTCCTGACTGAAAAAAGTAACAAATGAAATGAAAATGACTTCAGGCTTTCTCACTGTGCAAAATATAGTCAAACACTGCTGCAGTTAATTTTACTCTTTGTTCTCCCTGCATGATACAATATAATCTGCTGTGTTGCTGACAATTTACTGAAAGAGAAGTTGGGGTGCTTCTTTGGACTGGAAAAAGTTTAGCTACATCAGAAAGCAGGTCTAATGAAGCAAGTTTATTCTATGTCCATAAAAGGCTAAGTTGATGCGTGCATACACAGTACATATAGAGCTTTTGTTTGCGCCAATCTCATGGGTATATTTCCATCTGTCACTTTGGATCATGAATTTGGTTGACACTTCATTCATAGAGAAAGGGTGAATAGTAATATTAAAATATTTCTTCCAATTAATTTCCTTTCAATGTGCAGGAATCCGTGCACCAGCCACAAGTGTTTTATAAAACACTAGACCTGTGCCAAGTTTACTCAGGCTGGCCACAGCCACAGGCACCCACAGGCACCCAGGACCACAGGGCATGCTGCCTAACCCCAGGGCCAGAAAGGGCCCCAGCCCCTCTATGTGCCTGCCTGGCTGAGTCCCACTACTCTGACTACCATGGCTTAAAGAACTTTGCCATATATGTTCTCCACAGCCTCCTGGGGACAGGGCATGAGCTGAGAAACTGGAGATGCTGCAGCCCCGCTGAGGCGCGCCTTCCTCAGCATCTCCAGAAGCCGGAGCACCTGGTTGGAAGATTCCTGGCTCCAATCCTGGCCTAAGGAGGCGGGGAGCTACGGAGTGTGTGTGGTGCTTGGGGAAAGGGTGACCTTACTGGACTCTCACACACTGCCACTGACAATGACATGAGGTCATGGAGCAGAGAAATGTATCCAGAACTCGGGGGTCCCAGGCCAACCCAGCAGGCAGGCGCCTCTCCTACAGTACACCTTGCAGACAGCGTGTCCCGCAGTCCCAGGCGGGCCTCCCACAGCCATCTCGACCCTCCGCAGGGCCCCCATCTGGGGAGCACATGCACACTGCGCCACTGCTGCCGCTGTTGCCTCCTGGCCTGAGGCGCCCACCTCATCCTGCCCCTCCCAGGTGCCCCCAGCCTGGGGAGCGCACACTGCACCTCCGCCATGCCCCTGCAGGCCTCACCTCCCTGCTGGCCATGCCCCCTGCTCCTGATTGGCTGGTAGCATAGCCAATCAGGAACCAAGGTACTGTCGAATTTGCATGTTACTCTTTTATTAGATAGGATGCTGTCCAAACCATAGGCCCAGCCACATGTGCTCCTGAGCCCTGAAAACATGGCTGGTGCGAGTGAGAAGCTAAAGTTTAAATGTTAATTAATTAAATAGCCACACCTGGTTAATCCCACTGTATTGCACAGCTAGCTACAGATGAGAGCCTTTAGAGGGTCCTTAGGATATAAACAGTTAGCTTTTCAGGATTTTCTTGAATGAAATGTTCTTCCAGTTCCTTATTTCTGTGCAGGGTACATGCTGTTTGGTGTGCAGTGAGGTATATCGTCCCTGTTTTTGAGAAAAACACACAGAGGAAATTTAAACAAGCACAGGAGAGACAACATAAACAAGTGACAGCACAAGATGCTTTAATATTAATAAAAAGGGGAATTATACCAAGTGTAGTGGAGTCAGAGGGACAGGGGTCTCTTCAGGACCGGGAGGTGCGGGGGCTGGGCACAGAGAAGAAGGGGATTCTCAGCAGAGGCCCAGGACAGTGAAGCCAGTAGTTCAGGAATCTGACAGGTGTGAGCAGACTCAGTGGGAGGCTGACCGGCTGCAGTACGAAGGGGTTTGGAAGATGCGATCACCTGTATCACACACAGTTATAGCTGCCTCCGAATTCACAACTGAAAAGCTGGATACAGGTCTCAGGCAGGGAGACGTGGGCATTATTGGAAAATGCAGCACTAGGGGAAATGTAATCAGAGTTTCCCTGTAGGAGAAGAGCCCCGGCAGATGCGTTGAGCAGAGAAACACGTCAAAAAGCCCACACTTGCCTAGGCAGGAGGCACAGGTTCTGGCGGGAGGGGGCCGTGGTGGGGGCAGCATGGAGGGCATGTGGCACGTGGTGCTGTGTGTGAGGAGGTGACTGTAGAGGCACTCAGAGCGTCAGAGCACGGCAGGCTGAATGGTAGCACCTGTGAGTGGAAGCGAGTGAAGTCACATGCCCAGTTGGTGGCAAGAGATGAGAAGGAAGGTGTTGCATCCTGAGCCCTGGGGTGATCCGGAGACTTCAGCGGGAAGCAGCCACTGGATGGGCACCTGGTGGAATTAGTCGCTGTTTACACATTTCAGTGCAGCATTAAAATTCAGCTTGGCCCTCAACGGGTAGCCCAGGTGGTTAGAACCTTGTCCCCTTTACACCAATGTTGTGGATTCAATCCCCAGTCAGGGCACATACAAGAACTGGCCAGTGGATACATAAGTAGAACAGCAAGTTGATGTAAATCCCTCCTCGCCCTAAAATCAATCAATAATAATAATAATAATAAATTCTACCTTTAGCCAACACTTCATCTGAAAACTTGATTGTGTTTTTCTGTGAGGACTGGAGCATCCTATCTAATGAAAGAGTAATATGCAAATTGACCATACCTCCAAACAAAGCCACGCCCACCAGCCAATCAGAAGCTGGGGCAGAGTCAGCCGGGGCTAAGGCCAGAGCCTAGGGGGGTGGGGAAGAGCTGAGGCAGCAGGTGGCAGCATACAGCCCCCCGGTGCTGGCTGTTGCTGGGAGCCGGGGCTAAGTCAGGGGCTGAGGTAAGCAGGGCAATGGCTGGGTGCTCAAGGCCTCAGCCAGAGGCTTTAGGCCTTGGGCAGGCCAGGGGGTAAGCAGTCAATAGGACATCCCCTGAGGGCTCCCGGAACATGTGAGAAGGCAGGTTGGGCTGAGGGGTCACCCACCCCCAGTGCACAAATTTTGTGCACTGGGCCCCTAATGTTAGCCAGCACATGACCTTCGGCAGAATGATCATTAGTACCAGTGTCAGATGTGTAACTAGTTTATTGAACCTCCTCCTGACAGTGCCCATCCCCACCGTGCTCAGTCACTGCTAACTCTGATCTTTCCTTTGTAGAGTGAGCAGAAACAAACATGACGAACAACTGGTCTCAGAACCTAGGCCCAATGCAGTGTGTCTGGGGAATGAAACTTCCACCAGTTGTTGCCCAGTGAGCTGGGTAATAAACTAAAACACTTTCTCTCTAGAACTGGAAGTGGAAAGTTAGAATTATCCCAGCCATTTTCCGCTGATAGTCTTCATCAAACCGCTCGTTCTGAGCCATGGTGAAGTGATTCCTCCAGTCTCCGATGGCCCCTGAAAGAGGCATGGGAGTCAGAACTGCTCAGCACTGTGTGCCTCTGCTCTGTCCTGTGTGCCTGTCCGGGACACTCACCCACAGGAGGGCAGGGCTGGCACTGCATTCCTCCTGCAGCCTGTCCCTTTCCGTGGAAGGGAAGAGGATGTCTGTTTCATTGTGGGGCCAGAATAGCCACATGGTGGTGGGGGTGGGGTGGCAGGCGGGATCTCACGTTAAAACCACAGGCCTGGGGGCTTTCCTGTCTTCCCCCCCCCTCGCATGTCAGGCAGCATAGAGCCATCTATACAGACCATGCTTTGCTCCATCGGACTGAAGACTGCATTTCCACCTCATCATCTAGAGCTCTGGAGGGGAGGGAGATGGGCCATGGGTTTAGACACTGAACCTTACTCGCCAGTTGTGGCTAAACACTGGTTTCATTTCATCTGTAATCTCTTAAATACTCCTTCCCCAGCATCATTTACTGTGGACCTTGTTTTTCTTATCTGTGGAAACCTCCCCCAGGCCCTGGAGTCCTCGCCAGTTTTTCTAAGATCATGACCAACAGAGAGAGAACCACCTTTCCTCATGAACGGAGAGACGGAGTGGTGCATGACCTCCTCAGGGACTGCCAAATAGTTTGCCATGGGATTTTGCTTCATGACATCAAACGAAGTGTGATGGGCAATTTTAACTAGGACGTTGTCATCCAGCTTTTTCCCAATAAATTCTCCCAGCTTTCGAATTTCATGCTTTGGGTTCTGTGATCAGAGTGAAAAGAAAAGTGAAGATTTGATATAAAATAGTTTTTAAAATATTGCATTGAATTAGTAATAGTGATAAGTAACATAAAATAAAAAATAGTCCTGCCTCCCAAATACTAACTTTCCAGAAATGACTCATTTTAATACAGTGACACAGATTTTTTTAAATTACTATAATTAGCCGAAACCGGTTTGGCTCAGTGGTAGAGCGTCGGCCTTTGGACTGAAAGGTCCCGAGTTCGATTCCGGTCAAGGGCATGTACCTTGGCTGCGGGCACATCCCCAGCAGGGGGTGTGCAAGAGGCAGCTGATCGATGTTTCTCTCTCATCGATGTTTCTGACTTTCTATCCCTCTCTCTTCCTCTCTGTAAAAAATCAATAAAATATATTTTAAAAAATAAATAAATAAATAAAATTACTATAATTATTAAGCTTTTCCTGCTCCTGTAGTGTGCGGGGAATGCTGCACTAATTTCTTTCCTAATGTCCTGCTTGGCAGTTACTGGAGGGTCCTGGTTGGCCACATGTCCAGCAGGGAGAGTCCATAGCTGTGTGATGAGAACGAAGGCACCACAGAGGCCAGGGCAGGTGATGAGGCCTGACCAGGGGAGGCTGCCACTGGCTCTGCCTTTGATAGAAATGTGTCCAGACATTGCTGTGTGGCCAAGCATGGAGAGGACCTGTTCCACTCAGGGGGCAACTGAGAGGCATCCATGATGATGACGACTCTGGGCCCATCCCTCCGCCCTGTGCATAGGTGTTTCAGTGCCTATGGAGCCACTGTTCTCTCCTCAGAGGGATGCAAAGCCCTGGGGGATGTGGCCGTGAGATGGGCCTGTTTCTGGAAGGAGTTGGGGAGGGCATGAGGAGGAGTGTACCCCATGACAGTATCTTCTGCTTTAGGATGAGCTTCTGCTTTAAAAGGTTGTATGTTTAATTTGCCCAGGCCGGAAGCTCAGTGGTTAGAGCCCCTGCCTGTGGATTGAAGGGTCACAGGTTCAATTCTGTTCAATTCCAGCCTGGAACTGTACCTCAGTTGCAGGGTGGATTCCCGGCCCCAGTCAAGGCAGGTGCAGGAAGCAGCCAATCCATGTGTCTCTCACATCTATGTTTCTCTCTCTCCCCCTTCCTCCCACCCTCTCAGAAAGCCAATGGGAAAAAAACATACACTTGGGTGAGGATTAACAAAAAAAAGTGCTAGGGATCAGCAAGAGTGCTGAAACTGAGCTTTGCATGAGGCATTCAGGGAGTGTTCCGGAATATGACCACAGAACATGTAAAAGGGTTTAGGGACTCTGAGGCTAGACTACCTGTGTATTAGAATACTAGAAATGTGATGTTATTTGTTTAAAAAAAAAACATGGAGCGCAATTTAAAAGATAACAAAAGAAGGATCATAGACATGGGGATCAGACTGGGGCTGGGAGGAGTGGGTGAGGGGTCAGAGGTACAAACGCCCAGCTGTCCGCTCAGTCCGTCAGGGGTGTCTGTGCTGCAGGCAGCTGTGGTTAATGATAACTGTGTTGCATACCTGAAAGTCGAGGAGCGAGTAGATCTTAAAGTTCCAACTACAGGAAACTATTTGGTGCAGATGTTAAGTAGACGTACTGTGGTGCTCACTTTGCAAGGTGTACAAATATCAAGTCATCCTGTTGTATACCTGAAGCTAACACTATATTACACATCTGAGATCTCAATTAAAAACAGAGAAAACAATGCTAATTTTCACTCTCGATATTTTATATCTGGCAATAAAGCCAGAATTTGCATTCAATAATGTTGACTCTAAATCATTAGTATTTTCCCATTATATCATCATTTCTTAAACTGTTCCTGAAATTGTTGTCCCTCAATGACAAAAGTGTGTTAGAAAAGCGTTTCCCTCCTGAGCAGAATGTGAAATGGACGCTCTGGAAGGATGGCCAGGAGGAACCAGGGGAATAGGGTGGGCCAGGGGAGTGGGCGGGGCCAGGGGAATGGGATGGGCCAGGGGAGTGGGCGGGGCCAGGGAATAGGGTGGGGTCAGGGGGTCCTGGCTCACCAGCTGACACTCCAGGAGGAGAGAGCTCCCAGTGTCAGATGGTGATACCCTCACATCCAAGAAGGCAGGCCCCATGGGTCCTCAGGAAATGGCCCTTTTTATGGTGTTTGCGGCTTAGAAAGGGGTTTGGAGCTGACGGTTCATACCTTTCCCAGTCAGAAAGCTCTCAAAATACTCCTCCCAGGTCCCTGGGTCCGGAAGCGCTTTATTCATCCTGTGGAAATGGTAGTAAGACACCAGGTTGTCCTTGGGGTTTCTCGCCACATAGATTATCTGGGAAGGGGGAGAGAAAGATCTTGTGAGGCCGCTGCCTCTGGTTATCGCCCACAAGCTACAACCGTCCAGACGGGTCTTTGGGATGCTGGTCCCGGTGCGGGGTTGGGGGGCTGAAAGGCTCATAGCCGCGTGCACACGGTTGTGGTGAAGAGGTGAAGGTTTCCCTTTAATAAGTGAAGTGCTTTCAGAGGAAATAGAGGGAAGACCAGAGCACAGCTCAGAGCTTCTGCTGCACTTTACCTTACAGTTTTTCTCCAGGAAAGTCGGAGGCAGCAATTGGAAGGGAAGGTGTGTTTTCAGGGTCCGTGGTGAGGGCATCGCATTAGCTTGTTCCAAGCCTGTAAAATGATTTTGATCATTTCCCACTATTGTCCTCTGTTTTTCAAATCACTGTTGCATTCATTGTTACCACCTAAGGGCCAACTGGACAAGGTCAGGCAGCTCTGTGCTCTGACCTGTGAGGATGTGTCCAACCTGTGAATTAATGTTTTGGCTTGAAAAATGTCTAACCATTACAGACAGCAAACCAAACGAATAAGAACCCAAAAAATCCAAACCTGTTGACCAGGAAATCACTGAGGCTCCTCCTGGTGGAGTAAAATTACTGTCTAATTGGAGGATCAAAATTTACCTTCCTTCCCTATAAGCAGTGACTCGCTAGAAGTGCACCATTGGTCTGATACAGTTTTTAAAAAGACAGAGTCACAAAACCCATCGATACTTGAACGAATGTCTGGAGTTGTGAGAGGCTATTTGACAGCCAGCATTCTGAATCTGCAATTAGGAGTGTAGTCAAGTGAGATTACTCCACACTCACCCGATCCTATTGCGGGGTCGATCCATTCCATGAAAGGAAACCACAAGTGAGTAGATGCTTATTGAGTTCTGTCCATGTCACCATCATTTAGTATGAAGTTTACTATCTCCTGAGTCCACGTTGTCCCTTGTTCCACAGGAGGTGGAGATGAGCAGACAGCACACTATGTCCTTAAGGTGTCCAGTGCTTGTTAGACATCCGTGTGCATGGTGAAGCCAGGTGTATGATGGAACTGAGAAGACATCATTCTTTGCCTTGTTTTGCCATAATATGATGTTTATGGAAAGGCTGTATCGTGAAGTAGACTTACGTGTGAGGGTCACTGTTTCCTGCCTCAGTCATACCCTGGGAGCTGTCCTGTGACTTAGCTGCATGTTCCTGAGGAAGAATAGCTCTCCCATCCTGCCTGCACATGTTGAGGGCTGCTGAGCGGGCAGCAATGTAGAACCACAGCTCCCCAATCGTCCCCAAACCAGCCTGGGTCCCTTTCCTGCTCACTCACACAGAGGGGCTTTGTGCAAAGCCCACAAGGAAGGCCCGCCTTGGGAACAAATCAATCAACAAGTCTAGGGCCCATGTGTTCTTTGCTGAGGAGGTGAAAAGAAATGTGCATCACTGGAAGAACTGAATGCTTAAAACTTGTAGGTCATTTTAGTTTCAGTTTCCACAACGATTTGCTGTAGCCGGCACTGCCCAGCCAGCAGCCCTCCACTCAAACCCCATCATCTCTTTATTTCCCTGTAAATGCATTTCCCGCCCCCTCCCTACTCCCTACTCCCCCGCCCTGCCCCACCTGCTTTAGGGTAGGTGCAGATGAGCAGGTCCTTGGGCCTGGCCTAGAAGTCCCAGATCTGGCCCTAGCTATCACAGGTGGGCATGGGTTGAAGGATTCCCTTCACGTAGTCCATAGTTATATGCTCTGTCCCATCACATTTCAACTCCTCCATTTGAGGCCATTGGTGGCAGGAGGCAGAGTGCTATTCCCACAGGCTGCAGGCTCTCAGCACAGAGCTGTGGTCTGATACCCTCTAGGCAGCGCCCTCTGACCTTAGCCCTCCTGGGAGCCTGTGCACTGGGCAGGGAAAAGCTACCAGCCTGGTGGTCCCGCCCAGAGCCAGGCCTGTTGTTTGGGACTTTGTACTCAGATGCTTCCTGGCCTTGGCCCTCCCCGGACTGCAACACCCCGGGCCTTGCCAATGGTAGTGCCCTCCAGCATCAGTGCAGCAAGAGTCTGTGCTAGGGCTCATGTGTCACCTCTTTGTTCACTGAATAAGGAACAGACACTCCAGCTGTTTTTGGGAGGTCTACGCTAAAGGAAGAGTTGAAGAGGATCTGCCTGTGGGATTACAGATGCAGCATCCAGCAGCTTCCCTGAGGGCTGGAGGGCAGGCTGTGACCAACCCCGTCCTGGATGGGACCCTCCCGGGCCAGAAATAGGCTCTGCTCTGGGTTTGAAAGAATAAAACAGACTGGCTCATGAGAGAAGGTTCTTTCCTGCTGGAGGCCGTTTAGTGCTCGTAGCAACAGGAGTCTCTTCAGGCTCTTTGAACAGGTTGTCTCAAAAGCAAATGAGTGACAAGGGAGTTGTGTTAGGACTCACCCCACCTGCTTCCTCCTACTTGGGGTTCACGGCTGGGTTCCCTCACAGCCGTCGGCTTCTCTCCGGGAGCAGCTGGCTCCTGTGGGAGCTGCTCTCCTTCTTCTCCCTCCTGGCCTTCCCTCTTCCTGGCTGACCACCTACTCAGAGGCCAGACTCCTCTCCATTGTTCCTTCCAATGCTGAGTGCTGCTGGTCACCAACCAACTTTCCCTCCTTCCTGGGATGCAATAGCACAGACATCTGTCTGCTCTTTGTTTCTTTTCCTGACACAGAGCTCCTCCCCTTTGGAAGTTCCTGTGATTGGAGTGCCCATGGTTATTCAGAAGGAGTCCCTTTCCACCACACCTGGGCTTATGCTAATGAGGGGGTGTATGCTGAGGGGGCATATGCTAATGAGGGGGCCTCAGGCCTGGGATAGTCTCCAGCAGGAGCCAGTGGGCTGGCCACACCAGGAAAACAGCGCATCCCCAACCTGCAGGGAGGGGAGAGGGGCTAAGGCCCCAAGAAAGCTCTGGCCACTGAAGCATCAGTAGGTGGTGAGCACGTGATATTCTGTGGGGGAGGGTAGTAGGCCCAGTGCCACAGAAAAGGGGCCTGGACCCACTCTGCCCCTCTCCCCAGACCTTGAACTATGCACCTCCCCACTAGACTGTCCCGACCCCATCCTCATGGTAAAGCTGTGAGCATGGTCTCTTCCATGGGCCCTGCGACCCTGCTGGTGGATTTATGAACTAGGGGTCATGGGAACTCTCATGTGGAGAGCTGGTTGGTCATTGGTGCAGGTGAGCCTGGGCTAGCTAGCACCGCAGACGAGCAGTCTGTGAGCAACTGTCCTTTGTTATGAACCACCCGTGATTGACAACCACCAAGGAGCCAGATCAAAAATTTAAGAAGCCTTTATTATGAACTTGAGTCCAGGCTCACGTCTCAACTGTCACAGCAGCGAGCAACGCAAGCCCTGAGCCTCAGTAGTAAGTACTTTTTATCTCCAATGCAGGGAGATTTGGCAATTTGTGACTGGCTGGTCTCATATAAAGAAAGATAGCACAAGGTCAGTTACAGTACAGGGAAGTGGGAGATTTCAAATTCTGTTCCCAAGCTGGTGGGCCCTGTTGACCCTGTATCTGGCCTTGTGGTGTTACGGCAGCAGGATGTCCTCGGGCAAGGGAGGGTTGAGTAAATGTCATAAACAGCTAAAGGGGCTTTCAGAGGTTGTGTCTGGTATAAGCATGACGAACCACGTCCTTCTCTTCTATCCTCCTCCCTGTCTGAGTCTGGCTATCACATTTTCTACTGGTCTTATCAGGGAATCAAATCCTTGATTCCTGCTGTCCCCCCTCATTGCCCAAGTTTATGGGTTGGTCTTTGTGATTTTAAGATGGCAGCCCCCAGGTAAGTTTCATGCGGCCAACATGGTGGCTGCCAAGTCACACAGTCCAAAATGGTCTTTGCAGTCCTGTCCTGCCCTTACATATTTGATGTGTGGGGTCTGCATACTGGCAGGTGGTTGCTCCCGACTGAATGGAATTAGGTCTCTGGTTGGCATCAGGGAGATTGTTGTTGGCGCCCCAGCAGCCCTCAACGGTTCTCAGAATCCATTCTGTCCCCATAAATCAGGAAGTTCTGTTCTTGCTTAAATCCTGCCCCCAGAGCTTCACAAGCTCCCCTGAAGGCCTTTGTGCAGAGGCCTCCCTGCACCCAGGCTAAGCCTCACCCCTGCCTCACTGGGCAGCCCCAAGGCTGTGCCTGCCTGGCACCAGCTCCCTGCGAGGCTGCAGACAGTGCCTCTCTCCTGGTGTGCTCCTTGGCTCTGCGGGTTGAGCATGCTGAGTTCTTTGGCTTCCTTCCTGGCTACTCTAACGTCTTCCCAACACGCTCCCTCTCTGAGAGGCACCCCTGAACTCAAGTTCCCGTGCAGGTCCCACCTCCTTCCCTTCCAGGAGCTTTCCAGATGTGGAAGTGTGAGTGGGTGTGGCACTGGCTTATTGCAGTTGGCATGGTTCAGGTGGCAGCATTGTGCACTCGGGCCATGTTGCACTCCAGAGTCCAGCTCCCATTTGTCACCGTACAGTTGGCCCTTTACATGTTTCACCCTCTTGCACCCCAGCCCCAGCACGCCCCAGCCCCAGCCCAGCCCAGCCCATCCCCAGCCCCAGCCTCAGCCCCAGCTACCCCAGCCCCAGCCTCAGCCCACCCCAGCCCCAGCCCAACCCAGCCCTAGTCCCAGGCCCAGGCTCAGGCCTAGCCCCAGCCCAGCCTCAACCCCAGTCCCAGCCCCAGGCCCAGCCCCAGGCCCAACCCCAGCCCCAGCCCCATCCCAGCCTCAACCCCAGCCCCAGCCCCTGGCCCAGCCCCAGCCCCAGCCCAGCCCCACCCCAGCCCCAACCGAGCCCCAACTCCAGCCTAGCCCAGCCCCAGCCACAACCACAGCCCAGCCCAGCCACAACCCCAGCCCAGCCCCAGCCCCAGCCCTAACCCCAGCCCAGCCCCAGCCCAGCCCCAACCCCAGCCCAACCCCAGCCCAACCCCAGCCCCAGCCCCAGCCCAGCCCAGTCCCAGCCCCAGCCCCAGGTCCAGCGCCAGATCCAGCCCCAGCCCAGGCCCAGACCCAGGCCCAGGCCTACCCTGATTTGTTGTCCTTCTCTATTGGTTTGTTTGTTTTTGGTTTCTCTTAAAAATATATACCACATATGAGTGAGATCATATGACATTTGTTTTAGCTTTTCTGTCTTAATTTAACTGTATTGTTGAAAGTACTGTAGATTTCCCTTTGATTGTTTTTAGCCACTGACCCCCTCTACCTGCACCTGCCCTTCCCAGGCCTTCACCACTCTATTGTCTGTGTCATGGGCTATGCATACCTGTATATATAAAAGGCTAAGTGTCTGTCCATTCGACCGGTAGCTATGACACACACTGACCACCAGGGGGCAGGTGCTCCATGAAGGAGCTGTCATGATCCACACTGCCCATTTAAAAAAATAAATGGCACCATGGACCTGGTGCTGACAAACCAACACTTGCTTCTCCCAAGTGGGACACTGGCCCTGCCACCACCCTGAAATGACACCCCACCAAATCGCAGCCAACACTGCCAAGACCCCATGGCACAAAATGCAGCTCACAGCCTGGCCCGGAAATGGTCACTGTGGGAGCCAGGTAACATCACGTAGCAGCACCTGGCTTCCTTTCCCTAGCAGCTAGCCTCCCTGCAGTTTCTTCAGCCCAGGAACACGAAACACAACTTCCTTTATAGCCAGGTGCAAACATTTCACACTTTAACCAAATGTCTGTTAAGCATTTTCCCATGCCTCATCTCTTTTGATCCTCACAGAAGTCCTGGAGTACATAGGAGACTCAGGGGAATCCCATTTTCTTTTCATTAGCCAGAAAACAGAGATTTAGAAAGCTAGGAAACTTGACCCCACTGAAAAGAAGTAAGAAATGGTGGACCTTGAAATGACTTCAGGTTTTCTCACTGCACAGAATATAGTCAGACACTGCTGCACTTAAATATTTTACCCTTTTTTCTCCCTGTGTGATCTACACTAATAATCTGCTTCATGTTGATATTTACTGCTGTGTTGCTGACAATTACCTGAAAGAGAAGTTGGGGTGCTTTACTGGGCAGGAAAAGTTTTAGCTACATCAGAAAGCAGGTCTAATGAAGCAAGTTTATTCTATGTCCATAAAAGGCTAAGTTGACTCATGCATGCGTGGTACATACAGAGCTCTCACTGGGGCTAATCACATGTGTTTCCATCTGTCATTGTTGATCATGAATTTGGTTGACAGTTCTATTATAGAGAAAGGGCGAATACTGATATTAACATATTTCTTCTAATTAATTTCCTTTCAATGTGCATGAATTCATGCACAGGGATACTGGTATGATTATAATATCACTAGTGGCCTGGTACATGAAATTTGTGCACATTAAAAGGCTATTAATTAGAGAAATAATTTAATAATGCTATTTGCTCTTTCTTTATAATAGAAGTATCAGAGCCGAGACTGGTTTAGCTCAATGGATAGAGCGTCGGACTGCGGACTGAAGGGTCCCGGGTTCGATTCCGGCAAGGGCATGTACCTTGGCTGTGGGCACATCCCCAGTAGGGGGTGTGCAAGAGGCAGCTGATCGATGTTTCTCTCTCATCGATGTTTCTGACTTTCTATCCCTCTCCCTTCTGCTCTGTAAAAAATCAATAAAATATATTTAAAAAAAAAAGAAGTATCAGAGACTAATGAAAATTAGTAAAATGTATATGAAAACCTCCCTCCTGTCAGAGTCTGGGGCACACCATGGGACCCAGAGTCAAGTCCCCACTCACTCACATGTACCTCAAAATCACAAGAGATCCAGACCAAGCCTTCCCCTCCCCCCACATTGGGGTAGATCCAGACCCTGCCAGTCCCACCCTTATCAAGTCCTGCAGGGAAGGGGGCATCCTTGGGTCCGCTGGTCCAGCACCAGGATGGGAGGGCGTGGCCTGAGGTCCCCCATCAAATACCACCAGTTGGGAGACAGGACCTGAGATCCCCTGTCAAGCCCCGCTGGGTTGGGGGCATGGCCTGAGTTTCCCCATCAAGCCCCACCAGGCAAAGGAGCACAGCCTCAGGTCCTCCAGCACAGCACCAGGAGGGAGGCATAGCCTCAGGTCCCCCATCAATCCCCACTGGCACGGGGGCACCGGCACAGGTCCCTTGTGAAGCCCCGCTGGGTGGGGGGCACAGCCTGAGGTCCCCTATCAAGCCCTGCCAGGTGAGGGCGCAGCCTGAAGTCCCCTGTCAAGCCCTGCCGAGTTGGGAGTGTGGCCTGCAATCCCCTGTCAAGCCGCACCAGGTAGGAGGCATGGCCTGAGGTCTCCCAGCTTGGAGCTGGGGTTGGGGGAGCAGCCTGGGGTACCCTTGCCCAGCACCAGGACTGGAAGTACACTTTGAAGTCCCCCCTCAAGCCCCACTGAGTGGAGGACATGGCCTCAGGTCCCCTGGCCTGGTGCTGGAGCAGGGGTGGAGGCCTGAGGTCCTCTGTCAAGACCCTCTGGATTGGGGGAGGGTGTAGGCCTCCTATCCCACATACCGGGGCCACACCCTCCACCGGCCTCCTGTCATGACCACCTCACGTTCTCCGTAAGCAGGTATGCATAGGGATAGGGAAGGCTGGGCCAGGATAATTGGGAGGGGGTGATGGGGGCCAGCATCCTGGGTAAGCTGGTCCTCACAGCCTCTCTGCTTCAGCTCCCAGCACCCTGGTCCTAAGGAGTATTGCTTTCACAGGGGCCTGTTAGGTGCTGGATATGGCAATGCCTTAAAAACAGAAGAAGCCCCCTTTAACTCTGGTGGGAAGTGCGTTGGGAACTTATGGTCAGGGGAAGCAGCCCAACCTCAGGGCTGAAATAAGACCTTGGGTAGCCTCCGGAGGGGGCAAACCAACAGTAAAAGGCATCTTTGAAACAAAGACATTTGAACATATGGATATTTGGTGATATTAAGGAATTACCTTAACTTTTCAAGGTGTGACAATGACTGAATATTTACTTCTTTTTTAAAGATCCTCATCAGAGGATATTTAAGTGGGAAACAACTTTCTTTGAAAGTATGGTGTTGTCCTGGCCCAGCCCTCCCTGCACCACAGGCGTCTCGAAGAACTGAGCCTCTCCCACTCACTAGGCCCTCGAAATCGCTGTGGGCAGAGGTGTTGTCCCTGAGCATTTGTGAAGGGAAGAGTATCCTGGCAGCGTCCAGTGCACCCTGGCCATGCTCCCAGCCATGTCCCCACTCCTGATTGGCTGGTAGCATAGCAAAGGTATGGTAATTTGCATGTTTCTCTTTTATTAGATAGGATTATCCAACCACCCTACCCCACCTTCCCTCTGAGGTTTGAGGGTCTGTTCTGTGCTTCCATGTCTCTGGATCTGTTTTGTTATCAGTTTATTTTGTTCATTGGATTCTACATATGAGTAAGGTTGTATGATACTTGCCTTTCTCTGACTGGCTTCTTTCGCTCAGCATCATGCTCTCCAGGCTCCTCCATGCTGTTGCAAATGGTAAGAGTTCTTTCTCACTGCTGCATAGCATTGCACCTCCTGGTGAGAATCATGAAAATGTGAAATAGACCGAACCCCCAAGAAGACACATTCATTTCCTTCTAGGGAGAGGCCAGAGCACTATCTTCTATGTCCCTCTCCTGATTTTCTAAAAACAAACTATGTGAGAGTCTGTGTTGCAACTCTAAGTGTATGTTGATATAATCCTTAGTGACATGGGACTTGGTGCCCAAAACAAGTTCTCAAGTTGGGTTCATAAACTGGAAGTGCTTATGCTGCCTTCATTAAGCCCAGTGTCAGCAAGAACTCGAAAGAGGGAACAGACATAGTGGTCGCTGTTCTCCATCTGTGTCTAGGTGCCTCTCCAGCTCTGCATCCACAATGACACTTGTGCTTCATTAATGAAAGTGTCATCTTAGGCTGGTGTCCTCTCACTCTGTGTGACCTGCCTTTCAGCACCACAGCCGAGCAGCCAGCCACAGCCCGAGGAGCCCTGGACAGGCGGCCGCAGCCCTTTCCAGGCGTGGCTCAGAGACAAGAATGGAATTTGGGGAGAGCCTCACAGCCCACCTGCCAGAGGGAGGTTCTGCATGTGCTGCTGCTCTGCTCTGACCCCTGGATGGTTCTGGTCCACTTCCTGGTGCATGTGACCAGAAGAGACCTGAGTGTAACCCGACTCCCTCAGGAGCATTTGGAGCTAATGGTTTGAGTTCTCTGAGAGCAGCTTCTATGCCCGTTTTAGCTTAAAGTTTGAAATTCTCTAAATAGGAGCAGGAACAAATTTTACTGCCTGTTCAGATTTGTGATTATGAGAAGGCTAAAAAGGGCTGGTTCCAATGTAACCCTGATATTCGGGGCTCGTGATCTGAATCCAAGCCAGCAAGCTCAGTGTACATTCCTGATAACCTATAAGTCTCTCTCCTTTCCAGATACTGGTCTTGCAGAACCTGTTAGGAGAACAGTGCACTGCCCAGAGGGAGGGTTATTAACGCTGGTGCCAGGCTAGACCCTCAGATATGGCCTGGAGAACCCCAACACCTCGGGGCCTTCTTGCAAGGCCTGTGAAAAGGACCGGAGGTGTAATCCATGTTTGTGGGATAAGGACCACAGGGAGATGTAAGGGAGGGCGCCATGCATGTTCCTTCACTCAGATTTGGAAGGCTGATTCCGGAGTCCGCCAGCGTATTAAACAGTGTCCCTCCTTTTCCTCAGAAGCGTCCCTGGTTTTCTTTGGTCTTCTGCAACAATTAGACTTTGCAAAGAACTCAGTCATTCACCACAGAGGAAGATCATCATGTCACTCCTCCTGGGAAGTGAGAGCAGGCTGTGTCTATGTCTCAGGGAGAACATCTCATCAGCAGACTCTCTTCCCTGGCAACCTGTGACCTCAGGACAACCAGCACACTGCATCCCAGACAAAGCCAGACAGGACCAGACACACGATGAGTATTGAACAAAATGAAATCCAAGGAAGGTAGGTGGGGTGGCATCTCAGACCTAACTTTTCATGCCCCATTATCTTCTGTAAAGAGCACCATTTGCCTGCAATGTATTTGTGGCTGGTCCTACTGGCCTTGCCTAATTTTTTAAATTTTTTTTTTACTGATTTCAGAGAGGAAGGGAGAGTGAGAGTGAGATAGAAACATCAGTGATGAGAATTACTGATTGCCTGCCCCCTGTATGCCCCACACTGAGGGTCCAGCCTGCACCCCGAGTATCAGAGCACAGCCCAGAGGGAGTCCGGCACAAGCACTGCAGAACTCACGGTCTGACTGGCGCTGAGTCTGGGCAGAGCTGGCAGGGGGTTTTGAAAGCCGGAGAAGCCAGGGGAGGCTGTGAGTGTATAAGAATGAGTCCTTACTGCTGCAGCCAGTGGCCACATAGCCATCAGACATAACAGTCCCCACAGCAAGTCCATGCAGGCAGACAGCTGACACCAGCTGGTGAACGTACCTCTTCCCCATAAAGCAGCATCTGTGCCTGTACCCACAGCTTTAGCTGGGCAGCCACTTGCTGCCTCCTAGATCATCCCTTCAAGTCCCAGTGGCAACTGAGCTCCATCTCATCAGCTTCTTCCATCTCTCCTGCCCAGCTTCTCTCTCCAGCAGGCTTCTTCTCACTGCCTCCCAGCTGCTCTCTCCAGCAGGCTTGTTCTCACTCCACCCCAGCTGCTCTCCCCAGCAGGCTTCTTCTCAGTCCCTCCCAGCTGCTCTTTCCAACAGGCTTCTTCTCAGTCTCTCCCAGCTGCTCTTTCCAGCAGGCTTCTTCTCACTCCACCCCAGCTGCTCTCTCTAGCAGGCTTCTCACACCATCCCAGCTTCTCTCTCCAGCATGCTTCTTCTCACACCATCCCAGCTGCTCTCTCTAGCAGGCTTCTCACACCATCCCAGCTTCTCTCTCCAGCAGCCTTCTTCTCACACCATCCCAGCTGCTCTCTTCAGCAGACTTCTCTCTACAGCAGACTTCTCACTCCAGCCAACTCCAGCCAACTCCAGCCAACTAGCTGGTCAGTGCCTATGTTTACACTATTTAGACAAAGAAGGCTTCATGCCAACAGTGACGTCAATCACACGGCTACAGAAGGGCACAGTGCACTGTGTGTCCTTGCACCGCTCAGGGTACGTTGGCCTGATGAGGATTCCCAGGTTCAGAGTCCTGAACATCCCTTTGAGGCGCGTGCCCAGCTTAGTCTGTGGCCATTGTGGTGTATTGACAACAAGGCCTCTGTGGTCCACTGGTCTTGATGAGCCGGGGACCTGGCATGGTTCCCACACCGGGCATGAGCCTTGACCGGGAATTGAACTGTGACCACCTGGTTCATAGGTCAACACTCAGCCACTGAGCCACACTGGCTGGGCCTAGCTTTTTAAAAAATAAACTTATCAACCAGGTAATATTTTGGTATTAAGAGGAGAACTGATTTCTCTAAATGATAGTAACTGACTATACCTATTGTAGAGTGCTAGTCTTCCCCTTCAAGTTGGGAGGTTACCAGGATTGATTGATTAATTAATTGCTTAATTTAATTACATATTAAACCTGGGCAAGGCTCTGCCCAGCCCGAAATCACCTACTGGCTTCTTGCATCCGGCTTTCTCGAGCCCTCCGTGTGCTCTGGCTCCAGCCCCACCACCCTGGCAGTGGAGCCTCTGGGTGCCACCTCCACTCCTACTGCACTGATGATTGGGTAGGGGGCGGGGCAGGCTGGTCAGGGTCTCTCCTGGGCATTGACTCAAAAATACAGAAAAGTTGTTAGTCTGTCGTGAGAATGGTCCATAAAGCTAACTAAAGTTTCTCTTAGTGCCTATGTGTGGCTCTGAGAGTTCCATCCGAGATAACATCAACAGAAACATGGCAGACACGGCACTGCTATTTCTCTCAGGGGTTAGAGCCTGGCTGCCAGCTGCAGGGTCTCAGATGCAATGCCAGCTAAGGGCACTGACTTCATTGCAGGCTCGATCCTCGACCCAGTCAGGGCAAGTGCAGGAGGCAACCAATGGAAGTGTCTCTCTCACATCGTGTTTCCCTCTCTCTGTCTCCCCTGCCTTCCACCCGCTAAAAATCAAGGGGGAAAATATCCTTGGGTGAGGATTTCCCAAAATATAAAAAAATTAGAAGCCCAGTGCACGAAATTTGTGCATGGGGGGGCGGGGGATGTCCTTTAGCCCAGCCTGCACCTTCTCCAATCTGGGACACTTCAAGGGATGTCCGACTGCCCACTTAGGCCCAATCCCAGTAGGATCAGGCCTAAACAGGCAGTTGGACATCCTTCTCACAATCCAGGACTGCTGGCTCCAAACTGCTCACTTCCCTGCCTCCCTGATTGCCCTTAACCGCTTCTGCCTGCCAGCCTGATCACCTGCTAACCACTACCCTGCCAGCCTAATTGATTTTTAACTGCTCCCCTGCCAGCCTGTTTGCCCCCAACTTCCCTCCTCTGCTGGCCTGGTCATCCCTAACTGCCCTCCCCTGCAGGCTTGATCACCCCCAACTGCCCTCCCTTGCAGGGCCTGGAACCTCCCAACAGCCCTTCCCTGCTAGCTATCTTGTGGTGACCATCTTGTGTCCACATGAGGGCAGGATCTTTGACCACATGGGGGCAGCTTTCTTGTGTGTTGGAGTGATGGTCAATCTAAAAATTACTCTTTTATTAGATAGGATGGGGGTTGGGGGGAAGCAAAACAAAAATGAACCTAAAAGCTTTACTTCTTTCAATGAACTGGAATTAAATTAGTGAAAACTATTTATCTTTTTGCCTTGACTCCTAATGCGCCTACCTGGGTTCCGACCAACCCTGGGCACTTCTAATTAGCCTTTGTTTGTGTGTAGGTATCTCTGGCTGTCCATGGTGCCATTGGAACTTGTACTGAAGCACAGTAATATGGCCCCAGCCCCTCGCACAAGGAGGTGAACACCTATGGAGCTGTGTGTCCTGGGAAGGGAGTGCGGGTGCCTGCTGGGGGTGAGCCCACAGCACGGAGTGAGGGCCAGAGGGAGGGCTCAGTGGGAGACCGAGAAGGCGGACAATGGCCAGAGTTCCTGCAGAAGAGAGGCCTCGGTGCAATCCGTGGTGATCAGGTCAGCTCAGGGCTCAGGACACACGCATGGCTGAAACGTGAGGACATCCACCTTTGGGATCTTGGCGACACCACGTGAGTCGCCCAGCTGGTATGCACCTCTCCCCTCCCCTGAGCCCCCCCACCCCCAATCCTTGTCTCCTAGCACCCCACACCCACACGCACTTTGTTGTGGGTGGAATTAGGACCCCAGCAGCTTGGAGAGTCCTGTTTCTTTTCCTGTTTACTAATGAGCTTTTCCTTCTCTGATTATGGATTTTTCTTACCTTTTGTTTCTCTGGCATCTTCTGGTCACGGCAGGTGCGGGTGTCCTGCCCAAGCCCTGGGGGTGCTTCCTGGTGAATGCAGGGAAACAACCGAGGTGGGGGGGGGAGAGGGGGGCAGGGCTGCAGCAGCTGTTCTGCTGCAGGTGCAGGTGCTGCACTCATGCTCAGCCCCCAGCCTCAAGCAGAACAGCTGCTGCAGCCCCTGCCCCGCCCCCACCAGTTGTTTCTCTGACACACAGTCCTGTGTGATCCTCCCCTTTGGTCATGCTTCCTCATTCCTCCTAATCCCGTGCCCAGGAGCCCTGACCTCTGTTGGTGATCAATCTCGAAAACAGGGAACAACACAGCCAGAGTCAGGAAAGATGCATAAAGAGGTGCGGTAATGGGGGACCAGCTGTAATCCACAACTGGCACCAAACTCTGCTACCTCATGTCTTTTATTCTGTTTATCTAATCACAATCGCCACCTGGAGTAAAGCAGGCTGATTGAATCACAAGGATAAATCTTTTTCTAAAACTTCTTCGTTCCTGCTTGCCATGACTGTGGTCATGTAGGACCCCCAATCTACAAGGAGATCACATACCATAAAATGTCGTGAGGGATAATTTACAAAGGTCAAAGGATTGAGTCAGAACGCCCTGGACCATGCTCCCAGGAACATCCCTGCATGCAGGGGTTCAAGGAAATGTACCCAGAATTGTTCTTATTCAAACCCTGTATCTACATTCCCCCCCTTTTATAGATAGTGATTTATGTATTAAGACAGAATATACAGCAGCTTGTTGTCGATTATATTCCTTGTGACGATTGATACGCTTACATAGCAAATAAAAAACAATCAATCAACAATAAACATAGTATAATAAGTGTCGCAGAAGTTCGATAAGAGAAAGAACCCAAGTGGAAGGGTTAAGACTTTGTAAACCATCAGCAATTCCTTGTAAAATTTCACTACCACCTTGTTTCTGTAAATTCTTACTAAAGGTGTCCTGAATATGACTTTGGAGAATCAATATCTCAGCTATTATATTAGTGTGTCTAATTAAATGCTGTTTAATCTTATCCCAAGAATATTGACTGCTATGGTAAGGAACTTGAGTGATACGTAAACTAGAATAATTAAAATCACATTTCAGATGTTGCTGTAAATCTAAATTAGCCACATGATCTCCCAATAAAATTACTGATTGTTCTAAAGTGGCTAATTGATTTTGCAAGTCTGTGTCAATAGATTTTTGAGCTTCCCATAACTGCTGACTTCCTTTATGCCAATTTTGTACAAAGTCTGCAGTTTGTACAGAATCATGTAAGGCAACCCCTGCAACAGCAGCTGTAACAGTCACAGCAATAAGTCCTAGGATGATAACAATTAAAGTTCCTATAAAGTGTTTTACCCTCATAACCTCCTTTTTTAAGATTTGATAAATATAAAACATAGCTGGTGAATCTTGCCAAACTGAGGGTATCTGGACTGGTAACCAAATCCCTCTTCGAGCCCTTACAAGTAAATACTTTCTATACTATTATTGAAAGAAATACTACTATTTCAACAGGTAAATAAGGAACAATCAGTACAAGTAATTTCTGAAGTAGTAACATTCCATGTAACAATGCCCTTCATAAGCATATAAAGAAGAGAAACACATGATAAAGCAAACTTAGTAATATTTTTCTGGAAAGTAACATTGAATCCCGTAGAATTTACCCCATATCCTTTCCACGTTGACATTGAAGCTAAGGCTGCAGATAGCTTCCATAGGTGTTTTTGTGGAGGATATCCTGGTAAAAATGGAGTTGGCGGAGCAAACCCAGCTCCATGCCAGTGGATAGTCTCATTTGCTTTAGTGGAAATTTGGTTCTCGTGGCGGCTCCATCTTAAATCCTTTCCACTTGTTCTTGTTCTTGTGCTCCGACAGGACTCCAGTCAAATATAGAAAATGAAGAGTTCACCAGGAGTCGAGGCCATTCACCTCGATAGTGTTCCCAATGGACCCAATCAGAGATTAAGGTAAACATAGGAGTTGAGCACAGAGGTAAAGCAATGTGCTGAGAAGAATTTATAACCACCATTCCCTTAAAGGCTTTTACTGCTAAAAGATATCCTATCTAATAAAAGAGTAACATACAAATGTAACCATACCTTGGCTCCTGATTGGCTATGCTACCAGCCAATCAGAAGTGGGAGGTGTGACTGGGGGGCATGGCCACGCTTGCCTGGATGCTAGTGAACACTTCCCTTCAGAAACACTTTGCTTCACACCTGCACAGGTGGGGAACAAGGCGCTTCACGCCAGCGCCAGCTGGGAACGCTTTGCTTCATGCTGGCAGAAGCAGGGAACAAAGCAGGGACCACACTACTAAATGGGGTGTTTTTGAGGACCTAGCGAGCCAGCAGGAGAGGCTCAGTCCTTGAGGCGTCCATGGTGCGAGGAGGGCTGGGCCAGGATAACACCATACTTTCAAAGAAAGTTGTTTCCCACTTAACTATCCTCTGATGAGTATCTTTAAAAAAGAAGTAAATATTCAGTCATTGTCACACCTTGAAAAGTTAAGGTTAATATCACCTAATATCCACCGTACGTTCAATTGTCTTTGTTTCAAAGATGCCTTTTACTGTTGATTTGCCCCCTCCGGAGGCTACCCAAGGTCTTATTTCAGCCCTGAGGTTGGGCTGCTTCCCCCAACCATAATTTCCCAACGCACTTCCCGCCAGAGTTAAAAGGGGCTGTTCTGTTTTTAAGGCATTGCCATATCTAGTTCCTGCCAGGCCTCTGTGAAAACACTACTCCTTAGGACCGGGGTGCTGGGAGCTAAAGCAGAGAGGCTGAGAGGCCCAGCTCACTCAGGATGCTGGCTCCCATCACCCCCTCCCAATTATCCTGGCCAAGCCTTCCCTATGCATACCTGCTCATGGAGAGCATGAGGTGGTCATGGTAGCTGGATGGGAGGCGGGCAAGAGGTGTGGCCGCAGCACGAGGGAAGGGAGGCCTACACCCTCTCCCAATCCAGAGGGGTTTGACAGGGGACCACAGGCCATGCTCCCCACCTGGCAGGGCTTAACAGGGAACCTCAATGTGTGCTTCCAGCCCTGGTGCTGGGCTAGGGTACCTCAGGCTGCTTCCCCCATCCCAGCTCCAGGCTGGGGGACCTCAGGCTGTGCCTCCCACCTGGTTCGGCTTGAAAGGAGACTGCTGGCCAAACTCCCAACCCAGCAGACTTGACAGGGGACCTGAAGGTGCACTTCCCATCCTGTTGCTGTGTTAGGGGACATCAGACTGTTCTCTCCACCCACCAGGGCTTGATAGGGGACCTCAGGCCACACCCCCACCCGGCACCAGGCTGGGGGACCTCAGACCACACCCTCTGCCCCAGCACCAGGCCAGGGGTCCTGAGGCTATGCCCCTTCTGTCTGTCTGGGCTTGATAGGGGACCTCAGGCTGTGCCCCCCACCCAGCAGGATTTCACAGGGGACCTGAGCCTGTGCCTCTGTGCCAGTGAGGATTGACGGGGGAACTGAGGCTGCACCTCCTTCTGGTGCTGGGCTGGGGGACTTGAGGCTGTGCTGCTCTGCCTGGTGGGGCTTAACGGGGGACCTCAGGCCATGCTCCGTACCCAGCAGGGCTTGACAGGGGGTCTCAAGTCATGTCTTCCACTTGGTGGAACTTGATGGGGGACATCAGGCCAAGCCCCCACCCCCAATCCTGGTGCTGGCCCAGGGGCCCTGAGGACACATCTGGCCATGGATGGCTTGACAAGAGTGGGACTGGAAGGGTCTGTATCTACCCCAATGCAGGGTGGGGGGTGCAGCTTGGTCTGGGTCTCATGTGATTTTGAGGCACATGTGGTGAGTGGGGAGTTGATTCTGGGCCCTGTGGTGTGCCCCAGACTCTGACAGGAGAAAGGTTTTCATATATATTTTACAAATTTTCTTTAGTCTCTGATACTTCTATTATAAAGAATAAATAGCATTATTAAATTATTTCCTCTAATTAATACCCCTTTAATGTGCACAAATTTTGTGCACTGGGCCACTAGTAATCCCATAATAGCGTTGGGATCAGTAGGGTTTTTCTGGATACTAAGACAAGGTTCATACCCTAACTTTAATCAATGATCTCCTGCCCCCAAACATATAGGAGGTTCAAAAGTTCCTATAGTGATGTTGGCTATCATTCCTTCTTCTGTGGGTCACATAGGTCCAAGAGAGCTATGTGGACCTGGCAGCCAGAATGTTTCATTGGTGTACACAGGCACTTCTGGGTCCTTCCATGTAACAGGAGCGGTCAATGGTGGATTGGGAACATAAGCTCAATAAGTGTAATTTGTTTGTGCCTGCGCAGGTGCCCCTAATAGTGCAAGCATAGCAAGAAATAAGTTGGCAGCAGTAAGAGGCTGTCCATTCTCTTCAACTACCAGTTGTCCTATTTGATGTAGCTTCTTAACTTGCTCCCATGTTGGCAACTCCATCTCTGTCGTGTTGGGCAATGGTTGTCGGCGCGGTCTTTTTGTCAGATGATAGTCTTCTTCCAACATTAGGCCCGCAAATGTAGAGTCAGGCGTGATGTCTCTCTGCATCTTTTCGGCATGGTTCCAAAGCTTCAAGTTCCTTGCACTTTCTGGTACCTGTTGAGAGATAAGCAAAACCACTTCCCCACCGCAAAACTACTGCAGGGAGCCACTGATCGGTTAAATCATCACGATACCAGTTTGTTTGCATGCCAGCAACTCCTTAATTTGCCAGTGTAACTCAGCAGAAGGTCATTCCTGACCCAAGGGAATGTTCAAAAAATTAAGGGTAAAAAGAGCTCTGGCTATTAATGGCCTAGGTGTGGATACCTGCATTCCCCCTTTTTTATTTAACAACATATTCTTAAGTGTCCTATGAGCTCTTTCAATGATAGCTTGGCCTTGTGAATTGTAAGGAATTCCTGTACTGTGGGTAATTTGAAAGTATTGTAAGAATTCCTTAAATTTATGAGACAGATAAGCAGGGCCATTATCAGTTTTAATATGTGAAGACACCCCCATAACAGCAAAACATTCTAACAGATATTGAATAACGGGGTCCGCCTTTTCTGATGCTAAAGGAGAAAATGTATGAATAGAATGATGCACATATGCAGTTTGCCAAATTGAGGAATATGAGTAACATCCACCTGCCACAATTTGTTTGCCGTTTCCCCCCAAGGGTTTACTGCTGGGGGTAAAGGAGTGGCAGCAAGGTTGGAACAAGTTGGACAAGAATGAATAATATTCTTTGCCTGTCGCCACGATAAAGAAAAGCGTGTGCGGAGAGCTTTAGCATTAAGATGATGCTTAGCATGAAAGTCAGAGGCATGTGAAAGAACTGATCCTATCAGTGCATCTGCAGCTGCATTGCCCTTAGACAAAGGTTCAGGGAGATCAGTATGAGACCAAATATGGTTAATAAAGACAGAAGTGGCTCATAGGCGAAGAATATTTTGTACCGCTAAAAAAAAATTGTTGTAAATAGTCTGAATTTTCAGGAATATATGCAGTTTTAATTCGTTATACCTCTCCCACAACATATTGAGAATCAGAAACTAGGTTTAAGGTTTCAGGGAAGTCTTTCAGAGCCATTACTATGGCAAATAATTCAGCCTTTTGCACAGATGTGTATGGGGAAGGCATAGTTCTAGATTTTTTCTCGAACCAATAAGCAACAGTGCCATCTTTATTAGAGTCTGTAAATACAGTTACTCCCTCCTCTAAAGGGGTATCTGAGATTTTGCGCGGCAAAATCCATTGAGTACATAGCAAAAATTGTAATCTTTTGCCTTTAGGGTATAAGTTAGAAAAGATTTCATAAAAATCAACACAAGCCACTTGCCATGCCTCAGATAATTCCCACAATTGTCTTTGCTCTTTTACAGTGTATGGAATAACAATTACAGTTGGATCTAGTCCACATAGTTGTCTTAATCTATATCTTCCTCAAAAAATGCAATTAGCAACCTTTTCAGGGTATGTAACTAACCTTTTTGTATCTTTATTAGGCAAAAAATCCATTCTATAATATTTTTATTTTGTAATAATACCCCTGTAGGGGAATGAGGTGTATGAATAATAATAAGATGTATATTTTCAAATTTTTCAATGCAGTCCAATTGTGAGGATTGAATAGCCCTTTCAATGATTAACAATTCCTTTTCAATTTGAGGTGTCAGTTGACAAGAGCTATGCAGCCCTGCAGGTCCCTCAAGAATTTTAAATAAATGAGATAATTGATAAGTAGCAATCCCAATGAGGGCCGGAGCCAATTAATATCTCCTAGTAGTTTTTGGAAATCATTTAAAGTTTTTAAACTGTCTTTCCATATCTGTACCTTTTGGAGAATAATATGTTGTTGCTGCAATTTATAACTAAATAATCCCAAACCAGTAACATTTGTATCTTCTCTGGAGCTACTTTGAGGCCATATTCTTCCAATACAGTAATCCATACTTTATATGAATCACGTAGAATTCGAGAATCTGAATGTGCAGGCAGAATATCATCCATATAATGATAACATAATCCAGCTTGAAAGAGTTCTCACCATTTTTGTAAAGGCTGATGAACAAATTTTTGGCACATAGTAGGACTGTTTAACATCCCTTGTGGTAATACAGTCCACTGATACGGCACAGTAGATTGACTATTATTTAATGCAGGGATGGTAAAAGAAGATTTTGGACATTCTTGAGGTTGCAAAGGTATATTATAAAAACAGTCCTTCAAATCAATAATGATTAAATGCCAGGTTTTAGGAATCATAGCAGCATTAGGAATACCTGGTTGTAAAGGTCCCATGGACTCTATAACAGAATTAACTTGCCTTAAATCTATTAACAACCTTCCCTGACTTCTTTTTTATCACAAATACAGGAGAATTGCATGGGCTGGTGCTATGTTCAATATGTTTTTGATCTAACTGATCTTGAACCAGCATATGAAGTGCTTCTAATTTTTCTCTAGGGAGGGGCCACTGTTCCACCCAAACAGGTTCTACCTGTTTCCAAACAAGAGGCACAAATGTTTAACAGTGTCCCCTATAAAAAAAAATCCGGATTTAATGTCCACTCTTTCAGTAGATCTCTTGCCCATAAATTAATTCCTATAGGTGCCACATAAGGCATGACCCAGGCTGATTGCCTGTCTGGATTTACACAAGATAAATGTTCAGAACTTTGATAAAGTCCATGCATAGTCCCTAAACCAGTAACAGTAGTATTCACATAATGTTTTTTCCAATGAGCAGGCCATTTATCAGCAGGAATAAGGGATACGTCTGCTCCTGTATCTATCAACCCTTCTAATTGTATACCATCCTTAAATTGCAGTTCCATTAAAGGCCTATCATTATCAATAATAGTTTGCCAATGTATTCTTGTTACATTATTGCCAAATCCTCCTTGTCTTTCTACTGGGACTGTACATCCTACAGTTATGTAGGAAATTATTAACAATTGAGCTATATGATCTCCTTTCTTCCAAGAAATAGGAATTTTAGTTGACATCATTATTAAAATTTCTTGTATAAAATCAGCATTAATAACTCCCATATGAACAGTAAGGCCTTTGGCATTAAGGCTACTTCTTCCTAATAATAATCCTACTGATTGTTCAGGTAAGGGACCAGCGATACCAGAAAATTTTTTACAACCCCATCTTCAGGGGTAATAGTTTGATCACTTATGGCTGTAATATCAACAGCTGCACTTTGAGAAGTAGCATGAAGAAGTTGATTAACCTTGAGAACAGACTCAGTTTTTTACTTGGGCCCTGAGCCAGGCCCATCTATCTATTTCCTGACTGGGATCTCAATGCCTTTCCTTGTTTACCTGTTTTTGATTGACACTCATTGGTCCAGTGAAAGCCTTGACCACATCTTTACATAGGCTATTAGGTTTTTTCTTTATTGTTTTCTGCGGAGTGGCAAAAGTCTGCCCTTTCCGACAATCTTTTCTCATATGTCCCAGTTTTCCGCAGTTAAAATATGTAAGGGGTTTATTTCCTACTGCTCCTTTTAATGCCTCTGCGAATAATCCAGCTTGCATTCATTATTAGCATTTTCATAAGACATTGATAATAAAAGTTGAATTTGAGCTTCAGCTCCTGAAAATGAACGTTTAATTGCCTGAGTTAGTCTTGCTAGAAATTCAATGAATGCCTCATTGGGTTTTTGATAAAATTTAGAAAAGGGCAAAGCTGGTTTACCTGATTCCTCTAGTCTTTCCCACGCTTTCAAACAACATGCTTATATGTACCTAGTGGCCCAGTGCACGAAAGTTGTGCACATTAAAAGGGTATTAATTAGAGGAAATATTTTAATAGTGCTACTTGCCCTTTCTCTACAATAAAAGTGTGAGAGATAAAAGGTAATAAGCACAATGTATATGAAAATAATACATAATTTCATTAATAAATAAATAATAGCAAAATGATATAACAACAATACGAATCCACAATAAACTGTTGAGTCAATTTTCCTGCATTTAAAATAGGATTGAACGTGTCCCTCACAGAGAGATGAAATCCATAATACTGCATTTGGGTGACTCGTGTTCTTACATTTTGTCTAGTATTATTGTTGAGTACACTGTTGTCTCTGAGTCTTAATGCAATATCTGTTCCCCAACCTATTTCACAATGTGGAAAAAGAATAAGATATGCCATTGCATCTAATGTAGGAAACAGGATACTGATTTGTTTCACTTTAGTGCCATTTGGATTATTGGAATCTGGTTTACAATGAATGAGCAAGTCCCTTTCAAAAGGAGGTTCTCCATCTTTGTTTCTGAATATGACAGCAACCTTGGTTACACAAGGAGAATTATATCTACCTGGGTCACTATTATGATCATATTTAATTGCCATAGTTACTTCCGTGGGAGGTATACCTTTTGCTGTTGCTTCAGATTGGGCTTCCTTTTCTACCTCATGTAGCATCTTGTATGATTTTGTTAATTCATTTATTTCATGCATGAGATTATTGATGTTGATCATGAGTCTTTCTGAGCAGGCCTGGTTTGCTGGGATTGCTAATCTTTTATGTGTAGCTTCAGCTGTATCCAAAATATAGAATTGAGCAAACTTCTGAGAAACACCATCAGAAGGATGTAAAGTTCTAGTACAATGATAAACTTGTCCATGTATTCTAAAACAGTATGGCCCATACCCTGATGGCAATGCAACATTTGCACCCATGGAAGCAAAAGCAAAAGAATTATTTATAGATCGAATGTTTTCCATGACATTCTTACTCTCAGAGTCTTCATTTGTCATTAATCTTTTAAAATATGGTGGGTAATCTGGAAAATGTATGTCATTTGGGCAGACTTTCCCTTTGCTACAACATTGAGTAAATTTCCCATCAGATGGTTTTTCATCCGAGAAATTTAGTGATAGGCAAAATTCACATCTAACAGTCATTTCACCACAACTGTGTTTGAGAATTGCATCCTGATGTACTCCATTTTTGCTGAAAAGGCAGTTCCTACCACTATTGCTATTATTTGTTGATGACTGTTCTTTAGACATATTCTGTCATCGCCACCCCCTTCTTTCAACTTCAAAGGCACTTTGTTCTTTATACATTTTCTGTCGAAGATGCCAGTGTTTTTCAGCTTCAAAGCGACGTTTTTCCAATAGCTGCTCTTCAGATACATTCTGTCGCCTTCTTTCAAGATCAGACGCACGTTGCTCTTCAGACATTTTCTGTCGATAACCTTTTCTGTTGCCATCTTTCTGCTCGGGGCCTCAGTTAGCTGCAGCTGTGGTGATTTCTCACCACCAGCCACCACTGCCGCCGCCTCATTCTCTGTGCCCGGGGGCCTCAGTTAGATGCAGCTCTGGTTACCAGTGCTGCCACTGCTTGGTCTCTGAGCCTGTGGCCAGGCGCTTGATGCCTTCACCACTTCATCTCCACTCCTGGGACCTGGCGCACACACCTCTCGACCCCACCCCTGGCTCCAATTGGCTGGTAGCATAGCCAATCAGGAGCCAAGGTATGGTCACATTTGCATGTTACTCTTTTATTAGATAGGATGGGTGACTAATGTGTCTCATTCGTTTAGAATTAACTGGTGGCTGCTATGGAAAGAGACCTAGCACTGTTACAGAGAACCTAATACATACATCAAGCTGCTCAGAGAGTTTGGAGTCACACTATTATTATTACTCGGGTCCAGAGAAAAATGCCTTTCAGATTCTGGGCAAAGCTACGAGCACAACTTCCCTTTTTATTAAAGAGCCAGCCTTCTGTATGCTGGTCCTTAGCAAACCTCTGAGCGATGTGACCTTGTGAGGTTTAGGAACACAGTTGACCCTTAAACAATCCAAGGATCCAGGGCACCAGCACCTGCGCAGTCAAACACCTGCATTGACTTCTGATCCCTCCCAAGCCAACTCCCAATTGCCTTACCAATAACACACAGTCAAGTAATGCACCTTTTGTATGTTACATGTTACAGACCATGTTCTTCCAATAAAGTGAGTTAGAGGAAAATGTTATTAACCAGGTATCTGCCATGCGTCCAAAATGGAAACCAACCCCACTGTGTCGGTAGATGCTATGGCATACAAAAGGCTAAGAAAATCCTAAGGAAGAAATGATATTTTGCCAAAATCTGCGCATCCATGGACTTGCCCCATTCATACCAAGTTTGTTCTAGGTCACCAGTAAATGGTAAAGTGGGCGGCCTGAGTGTGGTGATGGGGGGACCTGCCTGTGTGAACCTGGTGCAGTGCTGGGGGCCGGGGCAGTGTGCTGGGAGATTCCTGGGGCACGGCCCTGTTTCCTCCTGTTTCCCTGGCTCCATCCCCTGGGGCTTTCCCTTCTCTATTGAAGCTACTGAAACGAGAGTTTTTAGGCGTGAAAAAGACAGGTCTAGGAACTTACAGAAATTTTCCAAGTTAAGGGGACCATGAGAAAAATACAGGGCTACAGAGAAGCAGCAGGTGTATTTCCATACAACAGGGGAGCTGAAAAGCTGCATCAGGTGCATTTTCATAGGATTAGGGAGCTGGCGGTAGCCGGAGGTGCAAAATAGAGGAAAGGAGCCCCTCATCCAGAGGAGAAGAAAGTCCAGGGGGAACAGGAAAACAATAAGGAAGGAGGGGGGAAAACCTCACATGTACCCTGTGAGGTTCAACCTTTGACTTCAGAAGTTACTATACTAACCAGTCTAAGGGAATAGTGGATAGTCAGAGGGGATATCAGGGCACTGGGTTCTGCAGCTTTTATAGGCCCCAGGAAAAAGGGACTCAGCAGGACCCTTCCCCCCACTCCACGCAGGAGTCTGTGCTGTGAGAATCTCTCCCCTCCCCACGTGGGAGGCTGTCTTGTGAGAGTCTTTTCCCTCCCCTCTGTCCTGTGGAAGTCTCTTCCCTCACCATGCAGGGATCTGCATTTGTTCTTCAATACATTTCCATCTTTGCTCTACCAACTTCCATCTGTGGATTCATTCTTCAACTCCGATGGACAAAGAGCCCAGGAACCATCCTGCTCAGTGTTGTGGGGCGACTTCCATGATCAGCTGCAAATGACCACGGAGGCAGTTAAGTTGGTAATAAACAAACAAGGATTTATTGAACTGGCCAGGACAGTCGGAGACCTAACACTTAACGACCACACCACCCTGAGTGCAGGCAGACCTTTTAAAGTGGTCTGAACCATAAATGTGATTCCCCTATGTTGGGCGAATAGCCCCCAAGGCTGCATATGGGGAAGGGGGTGCCAATAGACTATGAATGATTCTACTGCTCGCTCCTTATCTTCTATGTATTCTGCTAGATGTGGGAAAGTGGTCCTACCTTGTAAAAACAGGTGATGTAGCTACATAATTGGTGCCAACCAGTTACTCCTCTGGTTCTAGTCTTCAAAGGGTTTTTTCTCTAGCCTTCAAGGTCTCAAGCTGGAAACTAAAGCAATTCTTTTGTTTTAAGCAAGCAGGAGTGAACAGTGGCCAAAGTTTCAGAACAGCAGTTTTACCCTAGATAAATGTTCTATGACCTTATTTCACCAGGGTGACCCTGCGTATTCCAGTCCAAAACTCCCGCTTCTCTATGGCCCAGAGCCCCTCTCAGCCGGGGAAGTGAGCCATAGTGGAGGAGTTGGAGCAGAATTAGGTGGAGAGGGAAGGGTGGGAGAGGGAAGAATGGGCCAAAAATGTGTTTTTCAGGAAACAGGGTGTTTTCAAACAAGGATGTTTTTCTTGCAAGTGACAAACCATGTTGGAAAAAGCCAGGAACCAATCAGAGAGCAGTGCCACAGTGAGCTCATTAGCTGACACCAGGGATGAGCAGAAGGCTGGGGGCAGCCCATGTGAGTCTCCCTCCCGGAGATAAGACGCAGGACGATTCTTGCTCACAGTTTGGTATCAATAGTTTGAAATACAGTTCCTCTGGGCCCATGCTACAATTCTAGCTGTTAGGGGAAGGGCAGCTGTGGGAAGGGAATCTGTTGTTTATGAGCTGCCTATGCAGATAAAAGGCTGAGGGGCTGCATTCCAGGTCCTGGTTCTCTGACTCTCTCTGATGCGCACTGACCACCTGGGGGCAGACGCTCAATGCAGGGGCTGCCTAGCTGTTCTGGCAGAGGTGTTTCTCAGTAACATACCTGGAAGCAGAGAGGAGGGCCCTACGATTCCACCCTCAGCCATAGGTTATGTTCTTGCTGGGGCACTGTCGCCCAAATCTGGTTTACTGCAGAGCTGTGGTGACGGTAGACACCTTCTAGTTGTGGCACTGCCCTAGGAGCTGCTGGCCAGATAGGGACCACAGAAGGTTGACCTCATGGCATGTCTGGCCCATCTCACCCAGACCTGCCCCACTAGCCACCTTCTAACTAATTTCCTTTCAGTGTGCAGGAATCCTGGGCCGCCACTGGTTCACTGTGTTGGCTGTAGGAAAGTGATGGTTCTTGCAGACCCTGGGGCACTGGATGATGTGCTGCAAGGTGTCCGGAGACCAGTGGCCATCCCTCAGAGAAGAAGATACATTTTAAATTCAGGTAAAAGGCAGCGCCTATCTCATGGGAGACCGGGTTCCAGGCCCATCTTTGTGGATCCTGGGCTCATCTTTGTGGTTTGTGGGTTCCCGAGCCCATCTTTGCAAGAAGGATGGTGGAAAACAGACACTGGGACTCACTAGTGTTGGACATTTCCCACCCTCAAGCCCTATGATAAGGGCTAGTTTGAAATGAAATATCAGAGCGGTTTCTTTCAGGGAATTAGCCTGCTGCTCTCTCGGATCTTGGGTAAAGCACCACAAAGATTCAACCTGTCTAGGAGAACTAAGATGGCGGCATAGGTAAACACCTATTGTTCTGCCCCGCACAACGATTTAAGAACTACAACATAAGAGCAGAACATACATCACCCAGAATCGCCAGAAAGCTGGCTGAGTGAAAACTCCACAAATAAGAGTGAAGGTGGGACACTTAGACTCAGAGGAGCGGCGGGAGCACAGCCTTGAAGACGGAAACAGGTTAGGAGCCGTCCTGGTCGCACGCACGGGCTGGGGCTGGAGCAGCAACCCCGGCTGGATTTCGCCAATGGGGAGGGCGGAGACGTCCCACTACATGGATTCCCCAGCGCCAGGCAAGGTCCGAGATCCGGGGTACGTGGAGACGTCCCCCTGCACAGATTCCCCAGTGTCAGGCGAGGTCTGAGGTCCGGGGGACGCACCCTGGAAGCGGGGCGTGGCAGAGGCTCCTAGTCTGCGAGAAACCTGGAGGCGGGGAAAAGAAGTTTTCGCACGAGTGTCGCACAAACCCACGACTTGCCCCCTGGAAACTTGTCTCCAGGTCCCGGAAATCATCTATTTTACAACCCTGGGCTAGACTTTGGGGGTGCAGACCCATTTGGGAAGAGGCAGAGTTGTCTGGCAAGGGGAAGAGACTAGCGGCTTTCTCTTGGAGGTGTCTGCAGCCATCCCCATCCAACAGAGACCCGCGAGTGCGCGCGCGAACACAGCATAGGACCTAGCTGACACTGAGGCTGCCTGTGCAGCTCAGAGAGTCTGCCCATCCAACCTGAACACAGTCTCCCTTCACAGCCAATTGGCCTGGAGGTCAAACCCTCCTAGGGCTAACAACAACAAGTTGGGTTTAAATTCAAAAATACTGTACAACCCATAAAGGATTGCAGTAAGAGTACCCACCTCAGGTAACTGGGGAGGTTGTGCCACTGACCTCTAGAGGATATCTACCACATAAAGCAGCCACCATGCAGAGATATGGAAAGAAATCAGGGGTGAAAGAAATGGAGGAGAAAAGACAACAAGACATAGAGTTCAAAACCACGGTTATAAGGCTTTTCAAGAGGCTCCTAGAAAAGGCTGATGGACTTAATGAGAATTACGAGGAAATAAACAAGACCAACCAGGAAATGAATGAGACTTACAAGGAAATGAATGAGACCCTCAAGGAAATGAACAAGACCTCTGAGGATACGAACCAGATCCTCAAGGATATGAAAAAGGACCAACTAGAAATCAAGCATACACAGACTGAAATAAAAAATATTACACAAAGTCCTAAAAGCAGTCCAGAGGGCCACAAGAACCAAGTCAAAGATTTGAAATACAAAGAAGCAAAATCCACTCGGCTGGAAAAGCAAGAAACAAAAAGATTTCAGAAAATTGAAGATAGTGTAAGGGGCCTCTGGGAAAACCTCAAGCATGCCAACATCCGGATTTTGGGGTGCCAGAAAAAGAGAGAGAGCAAGTTAATGAAAACCTACTTGAAGAAATAGTGACTGAAAACTTCCCCCACCTGGTGAAAGAAACTGACTTAAAAGCCCAAGAAGTACACAGAACCCCAAAATATAGGAATCTAAAGAGGACCACACCAAGACATATCATAATTAAAATGCCAAGAGCAAAAGATAAAGAGAGAATATTAAAAGCAGCAAGAGAAAAACAGTTACCTACAGGGGAGCACCCATACGATTGTCAGCGGATTTCTCAAAGGAAACGATGCAGGCCAGATGGGAGTGGCAAGAAGTATTCAAAATAATTAATAGTAAGAATCTACAACCAAGAATACTCTATCCAGCAAAGCTATCATGCAGAATTGAAGATCAGATAAAGTGCTTCGCAGATAAGAAAAAGCTAAAGGAGTTCATCACCACCAAACCAATATTATATGAAATGCTGAAAGATAATCTCTAAGAAGAGGAAGAAGAAAAAGGTAAAATATAAATTATGAACAACAAATACACATCTATCAACAAATGAACATAAAAATCAAGTGAATTGATAGGCTGATGAACAGGATAAACTGGTGAATATAACAGGATCATGGACATAGAGAGGGAATAGACTGACAATTCTTGGGGAGAAAAGGGTTGTGGGAAGTACAGCAAGAGATTGGACAAAAATCATGCAACTATGGGAGAGGACAGTGGGGAGGGGGATGGAGGGTGGAGGGTGGGATAGATGCAGGGTGGAGGGGAGATATAGGGGGATAAAAAAGGGGAAACAATGAAATTAATAAACTGAACAATAAAGATAAAAAAAAGAAAAAAAAAGATTCAACCTGTCTCTTTGCGTTGACTCACTCGGGAATGGGGCATCAGGGTCTCCCTGTCCAGGTCACAGCTGGCTGCACCTTCCTGGGGGAAGGAGCCTTGTTTGTCACCTTTGATGCTTCCCATTTCCCAGCATGAGTAAGGCACTCAGCACATGTCTGTCACCAAGTGAATGGAGTTGGCCTTTTTTCTAGGTAGGATTGTTTTGTACTTTTCTATTCAAATTATAACAGAAGATGGGAAAAGGCTATGTAGACCGAGCAAATTCTTAAATGTATATTGCATATTGCATGCTGTGTATTGAGGTTCATGTGGACACTCAAAACCTGTAGAAAGAGAAGAGGAAAGCTGGATATTGGTGTTGGGTAAATGCAATCACATTGGGCTCGTCCAAATGAGCAAACCATAAATTGAAGAGAAAGAACATTCAGGGCATTGTCCACAACCTCCAGGAGGCCGAAAAACCGCCAGTGGCCTGTGGAGCTGCGTGCTCCTTTGCCTCACAGAGCCCAACGAGAGCGGGTCTCATTCCCCGCTCTGGTTTCTAGAGCTCCGTGCAGGACAGTGAGGTGCTGGCCATGTTCTTCTCAAAGTGCTCGTGACACTGCTTCTTCTGAGCTTCCGTGAATTGACTTTTCCAAACTCCCAGGACTCCTGAGAAGAGCAGTGTAATAATATTTTTATGAACTTTGACCACTGTTTGGGTGATCCCTTTCCTCTCAGTACTTACATTTCTCCCTCACATCCGCTCATTTTCCTGCTGATAGAATGAGAAGTGAAGCTACCGGTCACACTACCCAAGGCACAGTGAGTCCCTTCTAAGCAGAGAACTGCTTTCTGAGCACTGGGGAGGGGCTGCAATCCAGGTCCTGGTTCTCTGACACTAGGCTTTGCACCCTGAGCTCTCTCATCCACAGTCTTTTGTGAGATGACTTCAGGACACCTCACAGTCTATGTAAGTTCACTGGATCTCATTTTCTTGTTTTCTCTTTCTGGGTTGCTGAGCACTGATGTGAGTGGCTGCCTCCTCAGAGTAGCTTTATTCAGGAAGAATTCATAGTTAAATAAAAGTGAGAGTTTTCCTTTCCAACCTGGACTATCATTACTGTTAACATATAAATAAGTTCAAGCAATCTATACTAATAAAGGGTAATATGCTAATTAGATTGGACATCCTTTCAGACATTCTTTTAGACTAAGCCACAGTGACTACAAGGGCTGAGGGCTGAGGACCCTTTTGCAGAGGCCAAGGGAGAAGGTGCAGCAGGTGAAGGCAGAAGGGAGAAGGCGGCAGCTGGGCCGTTAGGGGGATCAGGCCAGGAGGGGAGAGCAGTTAGGCAATTAGGGGGATCAGGCCATAGGGGAGCAGTTGGGATCAGGCAGGCAGGAAGGTGAGCGGTTAGGAGCCAGTGGTTCTAGATTGCAAGAGGGACCCAAGATTGGAGAGAGTCCAGGTAGGGCTGAGGGACCCCTCACCCCATGAAGGAATTTCATGCACTGGGCCTCTAGTCCTATCTAATAAAGAGAAACATGCAAATTACCATACCTTCGCTATGCTACCAGCCAATCAGGAGCGGGGTCGTGGCTGGGGGCTTGGCCATAGCACACCTGAAGGCCTCCAGGGAACACTTTGATTCATGCCAGCAGGGGCAGGGAACAAAGCAGGGACCATGCCTCTGTGCATGGCGTTTTCGAGGGCCTAGCGAGCCAGCAGGAAAGGCTCAGTCCTTGAGGCATCCTTGGTGCGAGAAGGGCTGGGCCAGGACAACACCATACTTTCAAAGCAAGTTGTTTCCCACTTAAATATCCTCTGATGAGTATCTTTTAAAAAAGAAGTAAATATTCAGCCACTGTCACACTTTGAAAAGTTAAGGTAATTCCTTAATATCACCTAATATCCACTATAAGTTCAAATGTCTTTGTTTCAAAGATGCCTTTTACTGTTGGTTTGCCCCCTCCGGAGGTTACTCAAGGTCTTATTTCAGCCCTGAAGTTGGGCTGCTTCCCCTGACCATAAGTTCCCAATGCACTTTCCGCCAGAGTTAAAGGGGGCTTCTTCTGTTTTTAAGGCATCACCATATCCAGCACTTGCCAGGCCCCTATGAAAGCACTACTCCTTAGGTCCGGGGTGCTGGGAGCTGAAGCAGAGAGGCTGTGAGGCCCAGCTCACCCAGGATGCTGGCCCCCATCACCCCCTCCCAATTATCCTGGCCAAGCCTTCCCTATGCATACCTGCTTACGGAGAGCGTGAGGTGGTCATGGCAGTGGGACAGCAGGCCTACACCCTCCCCCAATCCAAAGGGGCTCGACAGGCACCTCTGGGCTCCACCCCTGCCCCAGCACCAGGCCAGGGGACCTGAGGCCATGTCCTCCACCCATTGGGGCTTGACGGGGACCTCAAAGTGTACTTCCAGTCCTGATGCTGGGCTAGGGTACCTCATGCTGCTCCCCCAACCCCAACTCTAGGCTGGAGGACCTCAGGCCATGCCTCCCACCTGGTACGGCTTGACAGGGGACTGCAGGCCACACTCCCAACTCAGCAGGGCTTGACAGGGGACCTCAGGCTGTGCCCTCACATGGCAGGGCTTGACAGGGAACCTCAAGCCACACCCCCACCCTGGCACTAGACTAGGGGACCTGAGACCATACCCTCTGCTCCAGCACCAGACCAAGGGACCTGAGGCTGTGCCCCTCCTGCCTGGCTGGGCTTGACAGGGGACCTCAGGCTGTTCCCCCCACCCAGTGGGGCTTAAAAGGGGACCTGAGCCTGCACCCCCGTGCCAGTGGGGATTGACGGGGGACCTGAGGCTGTGCCTCCCTCCTGGTGCTGTGCTGGGGGACCTGAGGCTGTGCTCCTCTGCCTGGTGGGGCTTGATGGGGAAACTCAGGCCGTGCCCCCTACCCAGCAGGGCTTGACAGGGGATCTCAGGTCATGTCTCCCACCTCATGGGATTTGATGGGGCACCTCAGGCCACACCCTCCATCCTGGTGCTGAACCAGGGGACCCGAGGATACCCCCTGTCCTGGAGGGCTTGACAAGGGTGGGACTGGCGGGGTCTGGATCTACCCCAATGCTTGGGGGATGAGGGCGGCTGGGTATGGATCTCTCGTGAGTTTGAGGTACATGTGAGTGCATGGGGACTTGGCTCTGGGTCCTGTGGTGTGCCCCAGACGCTGACAGGAGGAAGGTTTTCATATACTTTTTACTAATTTTCTTTAGTCTCTGATACTTCTATTATAGAGATAAACCAAATAGCATTATTAAATTACTAGAGGCCCGGTGCACAAAATTCGTGCATGGGAGGTGGGTAATGCGGGGGGCGGGGGGTGTCCCTCAGCCTGGCCTCCAGAGATGCCAACATCCTTCATCCTGGCCTGTAGCCAGAGGTTCTTCCTTCTGCACAGCCTTTGGGGAAATGCTTGTTCTGGGGCCTCCTCAGGACCCTGGCACACAACACCCTGTCGGGTACTTGGAGGCTTGGGCTTTCAGATATGGCTTCCCTGCCTGGCATGGTGTGCATTTGCTGCCATGGGAGCAGCACCTCAGGAGTTGTCCCCTTGGACCATATCACTTGCGAGTGTGTTTGTGGGGGGAGGGGGGCAGCCTCTGCAGCAGTGATTTGATGTCTGTAGTATGCCCGCCAGACACTCCCCTGCCACAGGCCATGCTGGTCACATCTGGACTGCTGGCAGGGGTCTGCTGGGCTGCGACTAGGGGCTGCAGGTGGAGGAGCCCAGCACCCGTAGGGCTCCATCAGCTTCAGGAACTGGAAAGACCTATTTTCCTGGTTCTTCCCCTCCCTCTGCACAGCCGGACCGTTCCATCTCTCCACTCCCACGCTGTCATGCTGGTGTGGTGCAGACACTGCGCTCGCGGTCCCGGCTGGCTCATTCTCTCAGTGCCTGCAGCCATCTTGGTTGGTGTTTATTTGACCATGATTGCCTGGTGGGATTGGCTGGTGGGCGTGGCTTGATTGGAGGTATGGTCAATTTGCATATTACTCTTTTATTAGATAGGATTTCCTCTAATTAATACCCTTTTAATGTGCATGAATTTCATGCACCAGGCCACTATTCTATATATAAAAGGCTAATATACTAAGTGTTCTTCCCATCTTTCCACTGGTCTTGTCACTATAACAACTAGCTTTATAGCCAACTGGAAACACTTTACACTTTAACCAAATGTCTGTGAAGCATTTTCCCATGTCTCATCTCATTTGATCCTCACAGAAGTCCTGGAGTAGTTAGATAGGAGACTTGGTGGAATCCTATTTTCTTTTCATTAGCCAGAAAATGGAGATTTAGAAAGTTTAGAAACTTGACCCAACTGAGAGATATAAGAAATGATGGATGTTGAAAATGACTAAAGGTTTTCTCACTGCACAGAATATAGTCAGACACTGCTGCAGTTAAATATTTCACCCTTTGTTCTCAATGTGAGATCTATAATAATAACCTGTTTTGTGTTTATATTTACTGCTATGTTGCTGATAATTACCTGAAAGAGAAGTTGGCGTGCTTCACTGGGCTGGAAAAAGTTTAGCTGCATCACAAAGCAGGTCTAATGAAGCAAGTTTATTCTATGTCTATAAAAGGCTAAATTGACTCATGCATGCACGGTACATATAAAGCTCTCGCTAGCGCCAATCACATATGTATGTTTCCAGCTGTCATTGTTTATTATGAATTTGGTTGACAGTTCTATTGTAGAGAAAGGGCAAATAGAGATATTAAAGTATTTCTTTTAATTAATTTTCTTTCAATGTGCACGAATTCATGCACTGGGCCACTAGTATAATATAAAGGAGTTGTAGAGTTGTTTAAGTTTGCTTCATGATTATGCAAAAGATTATTCATTCATATTTTTACCTTCAATAACTAAAAATGGTCAGAGATCATAGAAAGTGATTTCTCTCCTAATTGCTCCATGCTGTCTGATTCATTTAAGCCAAGCATGTTAAACTCACTGCCCATGGTGTATATGCTGCCCACAACCAATATAAAGGTATGTAAGAAACATGTCAATAAAAATGTAGCAACTTAGTTTTTACAATATCCTGTTATACATAAATGGGGACCCAGTGCAGAAATCCATGCACCTTGGAAGGAACTGTGGGTCATGAGGTTGCAGTGAGCACAGGGGCAGGTCTTGGTCCATCCTCCACCACCCCACCCGACCCCATCCACTGCAGCCCAGGTCCCCTGTCTGCCACAGCCCTGCTCCCGCCTCCACTTCTCACACCTACCGATGGTACCGGCCTCACTCACACTTGCAGCCAGCACTGGCATCGAGTGCGAGTGGGGCTGTCACCAGCAGCAGGTGCGAGCGGCGGCTGCCAGGCCCAATAGCCCCTCTGGAGTGGGAGGAAGTGGAGAAGTCCTCAGGGATGATTGGGGTCAGCAGCCACCACTTGCACCCCCTGATGACACCGAGTGATCAGGGCTGGCACAGGGGGGGGGGGCAGCAGTGGGTCTGGTGCTGGCAGCAGGTGCCAGGGCTGGGCAGGACCTTGGCATGCAGGAGCAAAGAATTTTCATTAACCACCAAAGATTCACTCAGATGACAGCGACCAGCCCATCTTGGTCTGGCTCCCCCACCTACTGGTGCCTGCCATGTTTGATGCATGCCCCTGGTGGTCAGCACACGTCATAGCAAACGGTTGTTCAGTTGTTTCTCTGTTAACCCTATTTGCATATTAGCCTTTTATTATATAGGATTAGAGGCCCAGTGCATGAAATCCATGTACAGGGCATGGTTCCTTATAGCCGTGCCTTCACCATCTCCAGTCTGGGACCCTTCGGGGAATGTCTGAGTGCCAGTTTAGGCCATGCAGAATCGGGCCTAAACCTCTCACAACCCAGGATCGCTGGCTCCTAACTGCTCGCCTGCCTGCCTGTCTGACTGATCGCACCCTAACTGCCCCCCTGATAGCTACCTGATAGCCCCTAACCACCTCTGCCTTGGCCCTGCCACTGTGGCTTTGTCCAGAAGGACGTACAGAAGACATCTGGTCTAATTAGCATGTTACCCTTTTATTACTATAGATTATTAATAATGAATATAATCTCCACTAATGACTGGTTACTATAATCATGCTACATTCATTTCCCTTATGCGCCTTATGTGCAGGCACACCATTTCTCTCCACTAATATTGTTATGCCCAGATTTCATGATCCTCAAAGACCGCCAGGGAGCCAAATCCTATGCAATAGCATAGAACCTTTATTACAAGCCTGGGCTTGGCCCTCTGCCCCCATCACCGCCCCAGCAGGAAGCAAAAGAGAAAGAATTTCCCGAGCATAATATTTTTATAGGGAGGTGGGGCCAGACGCAAACCAATGAGTTGGCCGATTCCAATTGGTTGGGTGATGGCTGGGGCTAGTGATGCAAATAATCTCTAACGCATGTGACCTGTCCTGTCCTTTGCTCTTGAATGGAGCTCAAGCGCACAGTCTTTCTAGAATGACTAATTCAAAGGGAAGGGTTGGTCTTTGTGATTTCAAAATGGCATCCCCCAGGTAAGTTTACACATCATGCAGCCAACAAGGTGGCTGCATGCCAAGTCACACAGTCCAAAATGGTAACTGGGTAAATTGTTCTTTGCAGTCCTGCTCTACCCTTTCAGTATCAGCAGCGAATATTTTAGCAGCTGATTGTGACGTCATTAGCCTTGGACTGACTTGTTTGGTGTGCGTAACAGGAAACATTTCACTTTAGGAGAACCAGAAAAATGGGTTTGTTTGCATTACGCTTATTAATCTGTGCAGTTATTCAGTGTCTAGTAAGTTACTGTTCAAGATAAAATATTAATTTTTATTAAAATGTTCTATTATTTTATGTTAATGATGACTCATTTATTTCAGCCCTATTGTCTCTATAGAAATCTACATTTCTATGAATATGGAAGCTTTTGGTTTTTTTGTGGCCACATACACGTGAACCTTGTTTATCTGGTCTGTGTAATGTGCTCCTGTGCTTCCAGAGGGCAGTGAATGCTTTCCTTTGTGGTTCCCCACTTTTCTCTGGGAAACAAGCCTCGTGACCAGTTCTCTCGCCTGCTCCGGCCTTAAGGAACCCACTTGTGAAGACACTGGGCCTAAGGAGTCACTTGAATGTCAGGGAACTTTTTTAAGAATTGAGCATTGAATACATCACCTTTTCTCATGGAGAAAGACAGTGATTCATTTTTGCATCCTTGACGTATTTGGTCCTGGGGTTTCTTTTCATGACATCGAATGAAGTGTTATAGACAGCGTCATCTAAAACCTCTCTCCCTGTTCACGGCCCTTAGGACTGAGCACAGTTCTCAGCAGAGCACGCAGCCATGCATGGTCTGGGCTCAGCTGGCCCTTGTGTCCTCTTGTGCCCTCCTCCTCAGCAGCGTTGTTTAGCGGTTCTCATCTCTGGCCATTGCTTTCAGGGTGTCCTGCTATGTCCTCCTCTCCTAACCCAGGAGCTTTACCAATGGGCATCACGAGTCCTGTGCCTCTCCTCTAATCGAGTGCACATGGGCAGGTATGGCTTTGACAAACGTGAAGACGTGGCTGCATCAGTGGGAAAAGCCTTTAATTTAGATGTTGGAGGGTTTTAGAGGCCTATGTTCATTCTCACTTTGTTCACTTTTTCTTGCCATCTTCTTTCATTGCTCTAAATTTCATGTATTTACGACAGATTTGTTTGCAACATACCATTCTCCTAAGCTACATGCTTATCTATGTAGATTGAATGAGTCAAAAATTAAATTAATATTCAGAGAAACTTACTCTTCCTCCTTCATTCACTGTTTTCATTAATGGTACAGGAATTTTGGGGGGTGAAAAGATAGGTTTAGGATATTTTAGAAATTAGGGGACCCTAGAGCAAGCACAGGGCTGCAGTGCAGTAGAAGGTATATTTCCATAGAATGGGGGAGCTGAAAAGCTGCAACAAGTGCATTTCCATAGAATGAGGCAGCTGGGAACAGCAAAAGGTCTATGTTTACAAAATAAAGGGAAGGAAACCCTTCAGCCAGAAGGAGAAGAAGAAAGCCCAGGGGGAACAGGAAAACAATGGGGGGGGGACCTCACATGTCAGGAGTTGCTATAGTAACCAATCCAAGGAAGCAGTGGCCAGTCAGAGGGGATGTCAATGCACCGGGATCTGCAGCCTTTATAAATCCCAGGGAAAAGGGACTCAGCCAGACCCTTTCCCCCTCCCCACCTGGGAATCTGTTCTGTGGGACTCTTTCCCCCTTCCCACGTGGGAGTCTGCACTTGTTCTTCAATAAATCTCCACTTTTGCTATTCCACTATCTGTCCGTGGAGTCATTCTTTGATTCTGGTAGACAAAGAATTGGGTTCCAGTCCAAAGATTACATTCCTTCACTATTAAACAATTAAAATCACGAAATCATACTAGATGCTTCTTTTTCTAACTCTCCCTTGATTAAGTCTGTAGGTTATGTCTGTTCTTTACATTTGGAATTCATCTTCTCACTGGTATAAATTTATTTTTAAAATTAAACTCATTGGGGTAACACTGTTAAGAATGTTGTCTAAGTTCCAGGTGTGTGGTGCTATAATCCATCACCCGTACACTCCATTGTGCACTCGCCACCCAAAGGTGCTTTACTGTTACCCCCACTTGCGGCCTGGTGCTGTCTACCTTACCAATATATGGACATTTTCTTTAGTCACCACCCCTCCCCCCCCCCCCCCCCAGGAGAAGGCGTGCAAGATAGCGTGATTAAGGCCCTGGATTCCTCTAGAAAACCAAGGATAGGGATGGTATAGGTGTGGCTCTTGACCAGCCTGTTAAACGGCACAGAACTGTTCTGTGGGGAGGGAAGGCCAGGACTCATTGGCTAAGTGCCAAGAGCCCATCTGCAGACTCTAAGTACAACACTCTAAGTACTCCCAGCTCTCACAATGTATCTGACTCCCTTCCACCTCTTCATCCTAAGGCTCCCTGACCCTTCTCTGGACTGTTGTGTTACAGAAAACAGGAATAACCAAGCAAAAATGCTCGGAGAGTTTGGAGTTACATTTATTATTATTATGCGAGGGTCCAGAGGAAAATCTTTCTCAAATTCTGGGCCCCAACATGCAGGAATTTTCCCTATTTATATGTTTTTACCTTCTTTGTCTCCCAAATACGGGGAGTTCTTAAAAAGCCTGTATGTGCTGGGGTCTTGAGACCTGGCCTGGTGCTGTTAAGCCCGGGACGCCTGCCGCTCTCACAAAGGCACCAAGAGACGTTCTCATGCAAACAGCAAAGGGTTTATTCACCAAGCATGCTGGGGCTCACAACCTACCCTGAAGTCAGAGTAGAGGCTGAGAGCCCCGAACCAGAGTACAGCAGGGTATTTATACAGAGTCACAAACAAAAGACCTTATCTATGGGGGGTGGGAGTCAGGACATTCAGGGGTTTTCAGTTACACAGACTTTCGGCTTCCTGGCATTGCGGCCCTCTGGCCTGCTCCCCCCCCTCCCCCCCCCACTCAGGCGTGACCCCTTATGGCCTAAAGTAGAGTTGTAACAGGATTTATGGCCTAAAGTAGAGTTGTAACAACATGAAGCCCTGGATGTCACAAAGGGAATATTTACATTTTGTTTTCCCAAGACCATGGTTTGGCAATTTCCTAAGACCCTTGACCAGCTGGGTGGAACGACCTGTGTTTCACCTCCTTGTTAGTGCTTTGGGGCATCTCACCCTGCTGTGATAGCAGGACATGGGTCTTACTGATCTAGTCTGGCTGGCGCCTGCCTGATTTGGTGCCTCCTTACATTTTCAGGGTGCAGTTTACCTGTCACTGCTTCTAACTCTGCTGCCTTACATTCCCCCCTTTTCTTTGTCCGGTCTCTAATCCTAGAGACCATCTGGTTCATTTAGTACTGTACACACATCCGGGTGCAAGGTAGGCCACCAGGCACCTGGTGTATGGGTCCCTTTGAGTGACCAGACTACTTGCCCCGTTGGGTTCACCACTTCCTAGGTCAAGGCAAGAGGGGCATGGGGATTGCTAGTCACCGGGGGAAGGAGGCAGAGTCCTATCTCTGTCTTATCTACATAATTGGTGCCAGACTGTTACTCCTCTGGTTTTAGTCTTCAAGGTGACAAGCTAGGAACTAGAGCAATAATTCTTTTTTGTTGTTGTTTCTGTTTCTGCTCTCTTGTTCTCTAGTATATCTAGCCCTACATGGTCTCGGACTTTCTCACTGGTTAGTAAAAATGTTCTTACAATTACCAAAACCCCCCGACCCACAGTCCCCATTAGTACTGTCCCCACTGAAGTCCAGTTCCCTCCTGTAGGCGTTGAGTCTCCTCCTGGCCTGCGTGGAGCCCAGGCTAGGGATCTCACAGGTGAGGCTGCTGGTTGCCAGGATCCCGGCTGTTTCCTGCTGCAGGAGCTGGGGGTGGTGTAGCCAGTCTGGACACAGTGGGCATGCTCAGGATAACAGCTGAGTGTCCCTTTCAGGTTGGGGTGAGTCCTTGGGCAGTGAACTTCTTTACCCACGCTGTGTCCCTGGGCTGGAAGGGATATACAGGGTCCGCGGTGGGCAGGGGCGGTGCATTTCAAACCAGCTTATGGGTGGCTCTCTGGGTAAACTGCAGAACCTGTGAGGACTTGAGCACGGAATGGTTATGAATTCCAGCTTTTACTTTCCTCTGACCCTCGGATGGATGAGGAGAGGTCTACTATATATGATCTCAAAAAGAGGAACCCCTCCTGGTAGGGGACACACCTGGCCCATAAGAGGGCAAAGACAGGAGGTTGGTCCAGTTTTCACCGGTTTCTAGGATAAATCTAGTTAAACTCCTTTTTAGAGCCCTGCTCCTGCCCGTCCTGATCTTTGTGGCTGGTATGCACAATGGAGTTTCCAATTGTGCCTAGGCTTGAGCTATACTTTGAGATACCTTGGCTATAAAGGTGGGGCTGTTATCTGATCCTATGACTACTGGCAGCCCTAACCTAGGTATAATCTCCTGGAATAATTTCTTAATTATTCTAGAGGTAATTTCTGTCCTAGTGGGGTATAGTTTAACCTATCCCAAGAAGGTGTCTATAAGAACTAGCAGGTATTTATTCCCTGACGCTGGTGGCTTAATCTCTGTGAAATATACCTTCTAATGCTCTCCTGTGGAACATCCTTGGGGCCTGAATTCTCAGGCGTACCCTCTTACCTTGTTTAGCATTTTATCTGTGCACAGTATTTCTGGTGACTATATTTTTAATTATCTTATCTAAGCTTGGTATCTAGTAACTGCCTCGCAGAAGTTCAGAAGTCTTGGTGACCTCTAGGTGGTAGCCTGATGCTCTGCTGGTGTCACTGGGAGACCAACATCCAACCTAGAGCCTCTGGGACCAACAGTCTGGTCCACCAACCACCTGGTCCTTTGGTGGCTTGCTTCTGTTCTGCCAATTCCTCCTCTTGTTTGGTGTAGGAGGGGGTCTGGGGTAGGTCTGGGGTCCAGCAGGTTTACTAAAATTTGTAAAGGCCCCACTGGTTTTTGGGTGGCTTCCTTGGCAGTTTGATCTGCAGCTCTACTTTCTCTGGTTTTAATTGTCTCCCCCTTCTGGTGTCCTTTGTAGTGCACTATTGCAATTGCTCTTGGGAGCTAGATGACTTCTAATAAGGCTTAAATCTCTTCCTTATTATTAATGTCTTTTCCGGCTAAAGTTGGTAACCCTTTTTCTTGGGTGATGGCAATATGTCCCCTTGTTCAGAGACTGTGCCCAAATGGTGTGGTCTAGGGTGACTACCGCTGCTCCTGCATATCAGATCCCATCCTGAACATAACTGCTCCCGTCTGTGAACAGTACTTTGTCTGGTGATGATAGCGGGACATCTGTCAGGTCTGTTACCTCTATGCAGTCATGAATGGGTTCCTCCGGATCATTATCTGGAGCAGGCTGGCAGGGCTGATGGCCGGTGTCTTATGGAACCAGATGCGGGCCTGGTCTAGGAGAAGAGCTTGGCACTGGGAGATCCTGGTGTTTTATGTCCATTTCTCCAGAGCACCTTGAAGGAGGCCCTCCACAGTATGGGGTGTTGTCAGGGCTGGTTCCTGGCCCAGAGTCAGCTTATCTGCCTCCTTTACCAGCGATGCTGCGGTGGCCACAGCCCAGAGGCATGCTGGCCACTCTGCTGCCACAGGGCCTAGTCTCTTAGACAGATAGGCAATAGGTCTCTTCCAGGGACCTAGAGTCTGAGTGAGAACCCCTTTGGCAATGCCCCTTACCTCACTTAAGTAGAGGTGGAAGGTCGTGGTAACGGCTGGCAAGGCTAGGGCAGGCGCTGAGACGAGAGCCTTCTTTAGCTGCTTAAGTGCCCACTGTTTCACTTCAGTCCAGCTCAGTGGCTGAGCTGGACTGATGGTGGCTTGCAATTGACTACTACAGGAACTTGATGACTTGCCAACCCAGAGGGGTTGTTTTCTGCCCAGACTATGGGATAGAGACGCTGTAATTCCTTCAAGTAGGTGGAGGGCTTATGCTCTTCCTCCAGCACTGCTTTTTCCATTTCCTGTAAGAGATATTCCTCTGAAAGAAGACAGTTTAAAAGAGCACAGGCAGGGGAGGATGTAACCGGACCCGGGTTCCTTGGACCCACGGTGGGGTGTGCTCTGTCCCCCTCAAAGGATATGGTAGTGTCCAAGTCAGGTGTACAGGCATTCTAGCATGACCAAAAATGTTACCATGTTCCTTCCGAGGTCCACAGTCCTTTTTGATATCCAAGGAAAACAGGCAATGTGTCCATTGGCTTCCTGGACTGATGTCTCCTTAGAGGTTACGGGTTCCATCGGCTCTGTCGAGACTGAATAGGCTGCCCAGTGTCCACCAGGAGACCAACAGACCTGCCCTCCACTTGTAAGATTACCCTGAGCTCCTGGGGATTAAGTGGAAAGGAGCCCCAGCCCTGTCAGTCCTCTTCCTCTAAGTTTAAGACTCTTGGGGTCTGAGTCTCTCCTTTTGCTTCCCTAGCTAACTTGCCAGGACGTTCTCTCTTCTAATGTCCCTGCTCTTTTTTCAGTAAATACACTGATTCTTTCCTAACTGCTTTCTACCCTTTCTTTCCATACTCTGTCTCCCTTCTCATCACATACACTAACCTTCACAATTCTAAATTAGCCTTCAAATCTTCTTTCTATGTCCTTCAAAAATGCATAACCATGCCTCTAACCTCCTATTATTTAGAAAAGGCAGAGGGCTGAGGGAATTCTCTGCCACTTGCATTTCAAATTGTCACATTTTTCCTAGAGATAAAGATTTCAGCTTTAAATAAGCCTGAAATGGGGAATCTCTAGCTGTTGCCTTCAAGAGCCCTGACAGAACACGGTGAAAAGTGTCCAAGGAGTGGGTTCTTGGGTCTCATTGGGGCACAGGGGGTCACAAGGGAATTTCTCTCCTCGCAGCCGCCACATCCAGCTACTCAAAACAACTCCTGGAGGGGGTTCAGCAGGTTGGGCAGAGGCAGGGAGCACGGCTGGAGTCCCAGGTGGTGAATGGAGGTGCTCACACCGAGGAAGACTGCAGTCCTTCCCCCTCTGTTCCCACTGGAAAAAGCACTCATCTCCTGCCAACAAAGGTGGCATGGAGGGAGGAACCGGTGACCCTTACACTGTAATCAGACTTCCTGACCTCTCCGAAGAGCCCCTCTGCCTGAGTGTTTCTATTAAAAAGTACTGACTTTAAAACTAATAATTTAAGAGTTGTTATACACAAAAAGAATAAGTGGCCTATAAAACATTTTCTTTTTCCTTCTGCCCTGAATCTTGTAACAGTACTACTCTAGGTAGTTTTACTTACTTGCAGCAAGACAAGGACTTTATTTCTAAAGCTGCTCTCCCCAAGGGAGGCTGAACCATTGCTTAGATGTATTATTTGGTCAATTGCGTGTCGATTTATTCTTTGAAGGTTGGCTACATTTATTAAGTTCTCCCACACTCCTCTAAGTTCACTCCCTAAAATTCCCTGTGGTACAGGTTTACAAAACTTGCTTTAGGAAATGTCCTGATCCCACATTCTGACAAGCTTGAATTATCTCTGCAATGGAACTATCTTTTCTCAGGCATTTTCCACAATCAGCATTGACATTTTCATTTAGCTGAAAACATTTGGCTATAATTTAACAAGCTAATTCATAAAGTAACTTAAGTAGGTATCTTTAATTTAAAAAAAGAAATTCATTCAGTACAGATTAGGTATCTTACTTATTGGTTCTTATTTAAGATTCTGTTGTTCAAAATTTGGCTATATTTAAGAAATATAGACCAACACAAGTCCAATTATCAGAGAAAACATAACATATTTTTTTAAAGTTATACTTTAGACATTTAATTACCACATTCATATAATTTCTGAGTTTAATTTGTATTTTGAACTTTTAAAGCTGAAAAGTCAAACATTTAGTTATCCTTAGATTAATAATACTCTGTTTCCAAGAAAAACACAAGACATTATCAATTAATAGCTTCAATTTTGTCCTCTAGGTTTTTCTCATGAGGAAGCAATACTCAGATTATTAAACAAGTTTTTATCATTTGGTTAACAGCCCAGGCTGCCTCTTGACTTTTCAAAAAGGCCTTTTTTTTTTCTCTCTCTGCAGGGGGGCATTCAGTAGCCAGCCTGGACTAGCTTCTTCCTCTATTAACAAAGCGGGTAGTCAGTTACCTGGGCCATTAGATCGTTATAATTAATACATTATTCATCCATATTTCCACAATTTCTGAGTTTTAAATCCAATTCCAATTATTTTAAGGCATTTATTTTGGACAAATTCCTTTTTTTAAAAGTGGCGAAGACGAGACCCAGACACCCTCTGGGGAGTGGCGACCCTATTGGATCGCCACGCGGCTCCCTTCCCCCACACCGTCTAGATCCTGGGCCGGGTCCCAGCCTCCCCGCTGAGGGTCCCGTGCTCCTGCTCCCCAAGCCCCGCGGCCGCGCCCAGGAGCCCCGCGGGCGGTGGTGGCAGGGCTGGGCCGGCGGCAGATGGGACTTGGAGACCGCACCTGCGCCCAGCCGCTTCTCTGGCCCGGCTCCCTTTCCCCTGCTGCCCACACCTCCAAGCCTTTATCCAGAAATTAAATTTCCTAGCTTTCCTTTAGCCAAATTAGTCAGCTTTCTAGCAGCCATCTAAAGACTCCCATTACAGCCTAGCAGCAGGCCCAGAGCCTCCCCTTACCTTCTGCCGTGCTGAAATCCCATTCAGGCCAGGCTAGAGGGAAAAAAGTTTAATATTCCCGGAACTAGCCTCCTGGGATCGGTCCCCATTCTCTGTCCCAGCCCTGGTGTGGGGTGGACTGAGAGAGTTATTTGGGGACAGAGGTCTGGAGAAATCTTCAGTTGAGCTGAGGAGAGGGTCCTGGTCAGGGGGTGGTCCTGAAAGGGCGACTGTCCTGAGCGCCCTGGGGCCAACAGGATTGTCTGTCTCTTTCCCAATTTTCCCTTCGAGGGCAGGCAACCTTTTAACCACCGAAGCTTGTCAGTGACAGTGTCAATCCAGACATCAATTTAAGGAATTTGGTCCGGGCGGCCCGGATTGCCATGAACAGCACGGCGGACCTCACAAGCAACATTTAGGTCCAACGTCCCGGTGGAGGGCCACCCAACCCTGAATGTGGGCCACTCCAATTCATAAAATTTCTGTAAAGCAAAATCATCAACCCAAGCTCCGTAGTCATCCGCGTGCACTTCCGAAATTCCTGAGAATTCTTAAGGAAACACTGTAATGGGGTGGAGGGTCCAGACGGACCCTGGCCCATTCTGACTGTTGCTGCACAGGAATAAAACAGCGACAGATTTTGAGCACGGTTTTTCACTTCTGGCCAATAATCCAGAGTCAAAGACAAAGGAGTGGAGGCAGATTGACCCATGACAAGGGACACACACAGACGACAACGAACAATGAACAAAAGACAAAGACAGTCGCGACACGTTCAGACAGGAACTAAAATGGCCTAGAGATGACAACTCTCCCAGCTGGCAACAGAATCTCAGAATCAGAATCAGAACCAGACGTGAATTCACCAGACGCGAATTCACCAGACGGGAGGAATCCAGGCGTCCCTGGGCCTCCCAAAGTCCACCAGGGCGTCCCCCGGGGTGTGGCCTGCGACCCAAAGACACGTCTGTCGTCGCAGTCGGGGGAAGCTCACGCTCCGCCCCGACAGCCACCAGATTTGCCGGCCAGAAACCAAAACCTAAGCGATCGCTGGATTTAGATATTCAAAGTCGCCCGTTACTTACCCCAAGAAGCGTCCGTTGGAGCCTGAAGGCGGCTGCAGCAATCTCGGTGGGACCTCCAAATGTTAAGTCCGGGACGCCCGCCGCTCTCACAAAGGCACCAAGAGATGTTCTCATGCAAACAGCAAAGGGTTTATTCACCAAGCATGCTGGGGCTCACAACCTACCCTGAAGTCAGAGTAGAGGCTGAGAGCCCTGAACCAGAGTACAGCAGGGTATTTATATAGAGTCACAAACAAAAGACCTTGTCTATGGCGGGTGGGAGTCAGGACATTCAGGGGTTTTCAGTTACACAGAGTTTCGTCTTCCTGGCATTGCGGCCCTCTGGCCTGCTACCCCCCCCCCCCCCCCAGGCGTGACCCCTTATGGCCTAAAGTAGAGTTGTAACAGGATTTATGGCCTAAAGTAGAGTTGTAACAGGATTTATGGCCTAAAGTAGAGTTGTAACAACATGAAGCCCTGGATGTCACAAAGGGAATATTTACATTTTGTTTTCCCAAGACCATGGTTTGGCAATTTCCTAAGACCCTTGACCAGCTGGGTGGAAGGACCTGTGTTTCACCTCCTTGTTAGTGCTCTGGGGCATCTCACCCTGCTGTGATAGCAGGACGTGGGTCTTACTGATCTAGTCTGGCTGGCGCCTGCCGGATTTGGTGCCTCCTTACATTTTCAGGGTGCAGTTTACCTGTCACTGCTTCTAACTCTGCTGCCTTACAGTTGAGGGGCAAAAAGAACTGGGGCAAGACTGAAGGGACATCGAGGAGGAGATGGTGTAACTGAAGCATCCATCCTATATAAAAACTGCTGTGTGAAATTTTAACCCGGCTATTTGGCTTCTGTAAGTGCTTGCTTGCTTAAATAATAAGGAAAATAAGACTACTCCCACTTCAGAGAGGCCATTAAACCTTCCCTGGACAAAATTATCAGTAATGGCACTGTAAGGCAGCAGAGTTAGAAGCAGTGACAGGTAAACTGCACCCTGAAAATGTAAGGAGGCACCAAATCCGGCAGGCGCCAGCCAGACTAGATCAGTAAGACCCACGTCCTGCTATCACAGCAGGGTGAGATGCCCCAAAGCACTAACAAGGAGGTGAAACACAGGTCCTTCCACCCAGCTGGTCAAGGGTCTTAGGAAATTGCCAAACCATGGTCTTGGGAAAACAAAATGTAAATATTCCCTTTGTGACATCCAGGGCTTCATGTTGTTACAACTCTACTTTAGGCCATAAATCCTGTTACAACTCTACTTTAGGCCATAAGGGGTCACTCCTGAGTGGGGGGGGGGGGGGGGAGCCGGCCAGAGGGCCGCAATGCGAGGAAGACGAAACTCTGTGTAACTGAAAACCCCTGAATGTCCTGACTCCCACCCCCCATAGATAAGGTCTTTTGTTTGTGACTCTGTATAAATACCCTGCTGTACTCTGGTTCAGGGCTCTCAGCCTCTACTCTGACTTCAGGGTAGGTTGTGAGCCCCAGCATGCTTGGTGAATAAACCCTTTGCTGTTTGCATGAGAACGTCTCTTGGTGCCTTTGTGAGAGCGGCGGGCGTCCCGGACTTAACATTTGGAGGTCCCACCGAGATTGCTGCAGCCGCCTTCAGGCTCCAACGGACGCTTCTTGGGGTAAGTAACGGGCGACTTTGAATATCTAAATCCAGCGATCGCTTAGGTTTTGGTTTCTGGCCGGCAAATCTGGTGGCTGTCGGGGCGGAGCGTGAGCTTCCCCCGACTGCGACGACAGACGTGTCTTTGGGTCGCAGGCCACACCCCGGGGGACGCCCTGGTGGACTTTGGGAGGCCCAGGGACGCCTGGATTCCTCCCGTCTGGTGAATTCGCGTCTGGTGAATTCACGTCTGGTTCTGATTCTGATTCTGAGATTCTGTTGCCAGCTGGGAGAGTTGTCATCTCTAGGCCATTTTAGTTCCTGTCTGAACGTGTCGCGACTGTCTTTGTCTTTTGTTCATTGTTCGTTGTCGTCTGTGTGTGTCCCTTGTCATGGGTCAATCTGCCTCCACTCCTTTGTCTTTGACTCTGGATTATTGGCCAGAAGTGAAAAACCGTGCTCAAAATCTGTCGCTGTTTTATTCCTGTGCAGCAACAGTCAGAATGGGCCAGGGTCCGTCTGGACCCTCCACCCCATTACAGTGTTTCCTTAAGAATTCTCAGGAATTTCGGAAGTGCGCGCGGATGACTATGGAGCTTGGGTTGATGATTTTGCTTTACAGAAATTTTATGAATTGGAGTGGCCCACATTCAGGGTTGGGTGGCCCTCCACCGGGACGTTGGACCTAAATGTTGCTTGTGAGGTCCGCCGTGCTGTTCATGGCAATCCGGGCCGCCCGGACCAAATTCCTTAAATTGATGTCTGGATTGACACTGTCACTGACAAGCTTCGGTGGTTAAAAGGTTGCCTGCCCTCGAAGGGAAAATTGGGAAAGAGACAGACAATCCTGTTGGCCCCAGGGCGCTCAGGACAGTCGCCCTTTCAGGACCACCCCCTGACCAGGACCCTCTCCTCAGCTCAACTGAAGATTTCTCCAGACCTCTGTCCCCAAATAACTCTCTCAGTCCACCCCACACCAGGGCTGGGACAGAGAATGGGGACCGATCCCAGGAGGCTAGTTCCGGGAATATTAAACTTTTTTCCCTCTAGCCTGGCCTGAATGGGATTTCAGCACGGCAGAAGGTAAGGGGAGGCTCTGGGCCTGCTGCTAGGCTGTAATGGGAGTCTTTAGATGGCTGCTAGAAAGCTGACTAATTTGGCTAAAGGAAAGCTAGGAAATTTAATTTCTGGATAAAGGCTTGGAGGTGTGGGCAGCAGGGGAAAGGGAGCCGGGCCAGAGAAGCGGCTGGGCGCAGGTGCGGTCTCCAAGTCCCATCTGCCGCCGGCCCAGCCCTGCCACCACCGCCCGCGGGGCTCCTGGGCGCGGCCGCGGGGCTTGGGGAGCAGGAGCACGGGACCCTCAGCGGGGAGGCTGGGACCCGGCCCAGGATCTAGACGGTGTGGGGGAAGGGAGCCGCGTGGCGATCCAATAGGGTCGCCACTCCCCAGAGGGTGTCTGGGTCTCGTCTTCGCCACTTTTAAAAAAAGGAATTTGTCCAAAATAAATGCCTTAAAATAATTGGAATTGGATTTAAAACTCAGAAATTGTGGAAATATGGATGAATAATGTATTAATTATAACGATCTAATGGCCCAGGTAACTGACTACCCGCTTTGTTAATAGAGGAAGAAGCTAGTCCAGGCTGGCTACTGAATGCCCCCCTGCAGAGAGAGAAAAAAAAAAGGCCTTTTTGAAAAGTCAAGAGGCAGCCTGGGCTGTTAACCAAATGATAAAAACTTGTTTAATAATCTGAGTATTGCTTCCTCATGAGAAAAACCTAGAGGACAAAATTGAAGCTATTAATTGATAATGTCTTGTGTTTTTCTTGGAAACAGAGTATTATTAATCTAAGGATAACTAAATGTTTGACTTTTCAGCTTTAAAAGTTCAAAATACAAATTAAACTCAGAAATTATATGAATGTGGTAATTAAATGTCTAAAGTATAACTTTAAAAAAATATGTTATGTTTTCTCTGATAATTGGACTTGTGTTGGTCTATATTTCTTAAATATAGCCAAATTTTGAACAACAGAATCTTAAATAAGAACCAATAAGTAAGATACCTAATCTGTACTGAATGAATTTCTTTTTTTAAATTAAAGATACCTACTTAAGTTACTTTATGAATTAGCTTGTTAAATTATAGCCAAATGTTTTCAGCTAAATGAAAATGTCAATGCTGATTGTGGAAAATGCCTGAGAAAAGATAGTTCCATTGCAGAGATAATTCAAGCTTGTCAGAATGTGGGATCAGGACATTTCCTAAAGCAAGTTTTGTAAACCTGTACCACAGGGAATTTTAGGGAGTGAACTTAGAGGAGTGTGGGAGAACTTAATAAATGTAGCCAACCTTCAAAGAATAAATCGACACGCAATTGACCAAATAATACATCTAAGCAATGGTTCAGCCTCCCTTGGGGAGAGCAGCTTTAGAAATAAAGTCCTTGTCTTGCTGCAAGTAAGTAAAACTACCTAGAGTAGTACTGTTACAAGATTCAGGGCAGAAGGAAAAAGAAAATGTTTTATAGGCCACTTATTCTTTTTGTGTATAACAACTCTTAAATTATTAGTTTTAAAGTCAGTACTTTTTAATAGAAACACTCAGGCAGAGGGGCTCTTCGGAGAGGTCAGGAAGTCTGATTACAGTGTAAGGGTCACCGGTTCCTCCCTCCATGCCACCTTTGTTGGCAGGAGATGAGTGCTTTTTCCAGTGGGAACAGAGGGGGAAGGACTGCAGTCTTCCTCGGTGTGAGCACCTCCATTCACCACCTGGGACTCCAGCCGTGCTCCCTGCCTCTGCCCAACCTGCTGAACCCCCTCCAGGAGTTGTTTTGAGTAGCTGGATGTGGCGGCTGCGAGGAGAGAAATTCCCTTGTGACCCCCTGTGCCCCAATGAGACCCAAGAACCCACTCCTTGGACACTTTTCACCGTGTTCTGTCAGGGCTCTTGAAGGCAACAGCTAGAGATTCCCCATTTCAGGCTTATTTAAAGCTGAAATCTTTATCTCTAGGAAAAATGTGACAATTTGAAATGCAAGTGGCAGAGAATTCCCTCAGCCCTCTGCCTTTTCTAAATAATAGGAGGTTAGAGGCATGGTTATGCATTTTTGAAGGACATAGAAAGAAGATTTGAAGGCTAATTTAGAATTGTGAAGGTTAGTGTATGTGATGAGAAGGGAGACAGAGTATGGAAAGAAAGGGTAGAAAGCAGTTAGGAAAGAATCAGTGTATTTACTGAAAAAAGAGCAGGGACATTAGAAGAGAGAACGTCCTGGCAAGTTAGCTAGGGAAGCAAAAGGAGAGACTCAGACCCCAAGAGTCTTAAACTTAGAGGAAGAGGACTGACAGGGCTGGGGCTCCTTTCCACTTAATCCCCAGGAGCTCAGGGTAATCTTACAAGTGGAGGGCAGGTCTGTTGGTCTCCTGGTGGACACTGGGCAGCCTATTCAGTCTCGACAGAGCCGATGGAACCCGTAACCTCTAAGGAGACATCAGTCCAGGAAGCCAATGGACACATTGCCTGTTTTCCTTGGATATCAAAAAGGACTGTGGACCTCGGAAGGAACATGGTAACATTTTTGGTCATGCTAGAATGCCTGTACACCTGACTTGGACACTACCATATCCTTTGAGGGGGACAGAGCACACCCCACCGTGGGTCCAAGGAACCCGGGTCCGGTTACATCCTCCCCTGCCTGTGCTCTTTTAAACTGTCTTCTTTCAGAGGAATATCTCTTACAGGAAATGGAAAAAGCAGTGCTGGAGGAAGAGCATAAGCCCTCCACCTACTTGAAGGAATTACAGCGTCTCTATCCCATAGTCTGGGCAGAAAACAACCCCTCTGGGTTGGCAAGTCATCAAGTTCCTGTAGTAGTCAATTGCAAGCCACCATCAGTCCAGCTCAGCCACTGAGCTGGACTGAAGTGAAACAGTGGGCACTTAAGCAGCTAAAGAAGGCTCTCGTCTCAGCGCCTGCCCTAGCCTTGCCAGCCGTTACCACGACCTTCCACCTCTACTTAAGTGAGGTAAGGGGCATTGCCAAAGGGGTTCTCACTCAGACTCTAGGTCCCTGGAAGAGACCTATTGCCTATCTGTCTAAGAGACTAGGCCCTGTGGCAGCAGAGTGGCCAGCATGCCTCTGGGCTGTGGCCACCGCAGCATCGCTGGTAAAGGAGGCAGATAAGCTGACTCTGGGCCAGGAACCAGCCCTGACAACACCCCATACTGTGGAGGGCCTCCTTCAAGGTGCTCTGGAGAAATGGACATAAAACACCAGGATCTCCCAGTGCCAAGCTCTTCTCCTAGACCAGGCCCGCATCTGGTTCCATAAGACACCGGCCATCAGCCCTGCCAGCCTGCTCCAGATAATGATCCGGAGGAACCCATTCATGACTGCATAGAGGTAACAGACCTGACAGATGTCCCGCTATCATCACCAGACAAAGTACTGTTCACAGACGGGAGCAGTTATGTTCAGGATGGGATCTGATATGCAGGAGCAGCGGTAGTCACCCTAGACCACACCATTTGGGCACAGTCTCTGAACAAGGGGACATATTGCCATCACCCAAGAAAAAGGGTTACCAACTTTAGCCGGAAAAGACATTAATAATAAGGAAGAGATTTAAGCCTTATTAGAAGTCATCTAGCTCCCAAGAGCAATTGCAATAGTGCACTACAAAGGACACCAGAAGGGGGAGACAATTAAAACCAGAGAAAGTAGAGCTGCAGATCAAACTGCCAAGGAAGCCACCCAAAAACCAGTGGGGCCTTTACAAATTTTAGTAAACCTGCTGGACCCCAGACCTACCCCAGACCCCCTCCTACACCAAACAAGAGGAGGAATTGGCAGAACAGAAGCAAGCCACCAAAGGACCAGGTGGTTGGTGGACCAGACTGTTGGTCCCAGAGGCTCTAGGTTGGATGTTGGTCTCCCAGTGACACCAGCAGAGCATCAGGCTACCACCTAGAGGTCACCAAGACTTATGAACTTCTGCGAGGCAGTTACTAGATACCAAGCTTAGATAAGATAATTAAAAATATAGTCACCAGAAATACTGTGCACAGATAAAATGCTAAACAAGGTAAGAGGGTACCCCTGAGAATTCAGGCCCCAAGGATGTTCCACAGGAGAGCATTAGAAGGTATATTTCACAGAGATTAAGCCACCAGCGTCAGGGAATAAATACCTGCTAGTTCTTATAGACACCTTCTTGGGATAGGTTAAACTATACCCCACTAGGACAGAAATTACCTCTAGAATAATTAAGAAATTATTCCAGGAGATTATACCTAGGTTAGGGCTGCCAGTAGTCATAGGATCAGATAACAGCCCCACCTTTATAGCCAAGGTATCTCAAAGTATAGCTCAAGCCTAGGCACAATTGGAAACTCCATTGTGCATACCAGCCACAAAGATCAGGACGGGCAGGAGCAGGGCTCTAAAAAGGAGTTTAACTAGATTTATCCTAGAAACCGGTGAAAACTGGACCAACCTCTTGTCTTTGCCCTCTTATGGGCCAGGTGTGTCCCCTACCAGGAGGGGTTCCTCTTTTTGAGATCATATATAGTAGACCTCTCCTCATCCATCCGAGGGTCAGAAGAAACTAAAAGCTGGAATTCATAACCATTCCTTGCTCAAGTCCTCACAGGTTCTGCAGTTTACCCAGAGAGCCACCCATAAGCTGGTTTGAAATGCATCGCCAGTGCCCACCGCGGACCCTGTATATCCCTTCCAGCCCAGGGACACAGAGTGGGTAAAGAAGTTCACTGCCCAAGGACTCACCCCAGCCTGAAAGGGATACTCAGCTGTTATCCTGAGCACGCCCACTGTGTCCAGACTGGCTACACCACCCCCAGCTCCTGCAGCAGGAAACAGCCTGGATCCTGGCAACCAGCAGCCTCACCTGTGAGATCCCTAGCCTGGGCTCCACGCAGGCCAGGAGGAGACTCAACGCCTACAGGAGGGAACTGGACTTCAGTGGGGACAGTACTCCGGCGACTGTGGGTCGGAGGGTTTTGGTAATTGTAAGAACATTTTTACTAACCAGTGAGAAAGTCCGAGACCATGTAGGGCTGGATATACTAGAGGACAAGAGAGCAGAAACAGAAACAACAAAAAAAGGGAATTATTGCTCTGGTTCCTAGCTTGTCACCTTGAAGACTAAAACCAGAGGAGTGACAGTCTGGCACCAATTATGTAGATAAGACAGAGATAGGACTCTGCCTCCTTCCCCCGTTGACTAGCAATCCCCATACCCCTCTTGCCTTGACCTAGGAAGTGGTGAACCCAATGGGGTAAGTAGTCTGGTCAGTCAAAGGGACCCATACACCAGGTGCCTGGTGGCCTACTTTGCACCCGGATGTGTGTACAGTACTAAATGAACCAGATGGTCTCTAGGATTAGAGACCGGACAAAGAAAAGGGGGGAATGTAAGGCAGCAGAGTTAGAAGCAGTGACAGGTAAACTGCACCCTGAAAATGTAAGGAGGCACCAAATCAGGCAGGCGCCAGCCAGACTAGATCAGTAAGACCCATGTCCTGCTATCACAGCAGGGTGAGATGCCCCAAAGCACTAACAAGGAGGTGAAACACAGGTCGTTCCACCCAGCTGGTCAAGGGTCTTAGGAAATTGCCAAACCATGGTCTTGGGAAAACAAAATGTAAATATTCCCTTTGTGACATCCAGGGCTTCATGTTGTTACAACTCTACTTTAGGCCATAAATCCTGTTACAACTCTACTTTAGGCCATAAATCCTGTTACAACTCTACTTTAGGCCATAAGGGGTCACGCCTGGGGGGGGGGGGGGGGTAGCAGGCCAGAGGGCCGCAATACCAGGAAGACGAAACTCTGTGTAACTGAAAACCCCTGAATGTCCTGACTCCCACCCCCCATAGACAAGGTCTTTTGTTTGTGACTCTGTATAAATACCCTGCTGTACTCTGGTTCGGGGCTCTCAGCCTCTACTCTGACTTCAGGGTAGGTTGTGAGCCCCAGCATGCTTGGTGAATAAACCCTTTGCTGTTTGCATGAGAACGTCTCTTGGTGCCTTTGTGAGAGCGGCGGGCGTCCCGGACTGAACACAACATTCCCTTGTCCCCATGGTTTCTTTCTAAAATGTAAATGTAAATGGTATCATTCATTTTCTTGTTCAGATTTTGTTATGTGTCCCAAGTCACCTGTAAGATCAGCATGGCAACATGGCCCTTCACTTATGACTCCTGCCTTCCAGGCTTCATTTCTGGCCTTGAATATACTTCTTAGGCACAACAGTCCTGGCCCCTGCTCATCTGGTAAACCAGCTGCTCTCCCGCCTCTCACTTGGTAGCTTCCCATTTACTCTTCTGACCTAGCTCCTGTCACCCTTGCCAACACTCTAAGTACTCCCAGCTGTCTGTTCCCAGCACCTTTCCCCTTCCCATGGTGCTTTACTGTTACCCCCACTTGCGGCCTGGTGCTGTCTACCTTACCAATATATGGACATTTTCTTTAGTCACCTTCCACCCCCCTGCCCAGGAGAAGGCGTGCAAGATAGCATGATTAAGGCCCTGGATTCCTCTAGAAAACCTGGGATAGGGATGGTATAGGTGTGGCTCTTGACCAGCCTGTTAAAAGGCACAGAACTGGGGAGGGAAGGCCAGGACTCATTGGCTAAGTGCCAAGAGCCCATCTGCAGACTCTGTAGGTAAGCACTTCTGTAGACTACAAGCCAGGACATGAGTTCTTGGGGCTCTGAGCGAGTTGTAATGAGTTCTTTAGGGACCAACTCACGATGTAAGACAAATTGCTTGTTATAAAACAGTCATGGGGATATACAGTACAGTACAGGATTATAATCAATAGTATTGTAACAGTTACGTGATGTTAGATGGCTGAGTGCTGACTTTGTAAGTAATATAAATGTCTAATTACTGTTAGACACCTAAAACTGATATAATATTGTAAAAAGCTACTATAAAATTGAAAAAAGAAGTATGTGAAAATCCATTTGTACCCCCATAGTCTTCAATATAGAAAATAATTTTTATGTTTACAAAAATTTGATAAAATTATTTGTTTTTTATCTGGTCTCAGAATGTACTTGTAGGCTTGGAAGAGACAATTTAGTTTCAAGTGAAATAAAGTGAGAGGATAGAGGAGCCCCATGGTTCCTAAGGTTCCACCAATGAAATCTGCTCAATACTCATTCCCTGGAGACTAGGAGGAAGCCGACTTTGTGCTCGCTTAGGAAGAACGCTGTGGTTGTAAGAGGCATGGAGTGGCCAGCACAGGGTCGTGAAAAGGTCACGTGCTGTCAAGTTAGAAAGACCTGAATTCGCAGTCCATTTCTTCCACCTTCCAGGTGTTACCATTGGACATCGCTGAGCTGTAGTGTGCCCACCCTCACTCCCTTGATGGCATTATTGAGGGGCTGAGGGTGCTCAGAACCAAGCCCAATCAATGCTGGTCCTCTCTCTCTTCTCCATGTAGTGTAAACTAAGCTCGTCCTTGTCAGTGAGAGATGAGGAACATGGAAGATAATTGCAGGCCTCATCATCTATTACTTGATGCTCCTGGTAGGCAGGACACGGGGATGAGTGGACCATGGTTCTGACACAATATTCTTATTAGGAATGATCATCTCTGAAAGATGAAACAGATGTGCCAGAGAGACCAGGGAACCAGGATTCATGCTTTATTGAGAAGATACGACCCTGCTGGCTCACTTCCCCAGAGAGAGAGAGAGAGAGAGAGAGAGAGAGAGAGAGAGAGAGAGAGAGCAAGTGCCTGGTTAAGGTGCCTTTAAGGGGGTGGGGATGGGGCTTAGGGTACCCAGCATGCGCTGATTGGCAGCTTCATATAAGGCACATGATTGGGTACCCCTGGACCCAGGAGTCGGGGGGCTTAAGGTATTTGGCAGGTGCTGGTTACATCATAACTCAACCCACCAGTTGGGGGAGTACCTATAAATCTTTGATTTTGCTTCACACTTTGCTTCACAGTTTTCTCCCAGAAGGTGGGGGCAGTAGTTGCACAGGAAGATGAGTTTTCAGCGTCCTTGGGGAAGGCATCGAATTAGCCTGGTCAATTCCTGAAAAATTAAAGTTTTTCTTTCTTATGCAATTGATCGTGTCATTTTTTCAGGTATGGATTTTGGGCTTAATGTCGTGTTTGGCCCTTCTCTCAGATGATAAGAGTATTCTTCCCTGAAACTGATATAATATTGTAAAAAGCTACTATAAAAACTTTCTTTTAGTACTGAGTACATTGGGTTTCATTTTGTATGTTCAGGTCTTCGATACACTGGCCTTCATTTGGTCTTAATGCTGTTGGTTCCCCTATCCATTCTCATCTCATTAACCCTCGGTACCTACAACAGTGCTGCTTGGCCTTAGGGTTGTCAGCACAGACACAAATGAAAACACTGAGACCACGTGGCAAGTTATGTATTGGCCATAGGTCAACCAGAGCTTGCTCCATTATATTTTCAAATCACTATTCATATAAGATACTCAAGGAATTGTTGTGGAGTTCTTAGGACTTCCAATGAGGTGTCCACAGGTGGCCTCTACGATCAAACCCAAATCACTTAGTGTGGCCTAGAATCCTTCTCAAAATGGGACCCCTCACCTTTGCCACTTTCCTCCAAACACCCTGGCTTGACACTGACCAAGCGGTTTTGAAAACATGGCACATGTTAGGCTATTTAAAGAAACAAAAATGACAAAACACTGAGCATTAATCTGTTAATTCTTTCTTCAAAGCTGAGTTCATAAGTCAGTTTAGATTGGATAAGAATTGATTCTGGTAGAAACAGTATTATTAAAGACTAGTGACCAAGTGCACAGGTTCATGCATATTGAAAAGAAATTAATTAGAATATTTTAATATCGCTATTCGCCCTTTCTCTATAATAGAAGTGTCAACCAAATTCACAGTCGACAATGACAGATCAAAACACATGCGTGTGATTGGCATTAGCCTTAATTAGCTTAATTAGACCTGCTTTCAGATGTAGTTAAACTTTTACCAGCCTAGTGAAGCACCTCAATTTCTCTTTCAGGTAATTGTCAGCAACACAGCAGTAAATATTAACACAAAGCAGATTATTATGGTAGATCCCGCAAGGAGAACAGAGTAAAATATTTAATTTCAGCAATGTCTGACTGTATTCTGTGCAGTGAGAAAACCTGAAGTAATTTTCAAGGTCTATCATTTCTTACTTTTCTCAGTCAGGTCACGTTTCTAAACTTTCTAAATCAGTGGTCGCCAATCAGTGGTCTGGGAACCAATGGTTCTCCATGAGGTCCTAAATGTTGGTGACCACTGTTCTAAATCTCTGTTTTCTGGCTAATGAAAAGAAAAGAGGATCCCACCGAATCTCTTATCTACCTACTCCAGGACTTATATGAGGATCCAATGAGATGACAGACATGTTACAGTGTGAAATGTTTCCACCTGGCTGTAAAGCAAGTCATGTTCCTAGGCTGAAGAAACTGCGAGGAGGCTAGTCATCACTAGGGAAGCCAGGTGTTGCTAAGTGATATCATTACCAAGATGGACACATAGCATATTAGCCTTTTATATATGTAGATGACCAGATTCCACCAGCGTCTAACTCCATCCTACACCTCAGATACATAAATTTGGAGTAGTCCATACAAGAATTATACACACACACACACACCATATACACACACACCACATATTAAGAGCATAACTTTAGAAACAGAATTCTTGAGTTCAAATCTTGGCTTATTTACCTATTAGTTATGAACCTTGAGCAAATCATAACCTCTCTGTGTTTCAGTCACTTCACCTCCTATGTGGGTATAAAATAGCAACTATCTGGATGTGCTGTGCAGACTAAAACTGCATGGAAAGTGTTAGAATGATGTCTGGCATGTGGGAAGTGCCATAGGGATCTTAGTTGTGGCTCCCTGTTTGTTTTTCCAGGGACACTGCATTCTTACTATGAACCTGGTGCCCTTGGTACCAGGCTTCCTTGGCTTTGGCACTAGGGTCCCACATGGCAAAGCAGGGACTCTGTGGTGGGAGGGCAGGGTAGGTGCCCCTGGGTACTGGTAACTCATTGACACTTCATTCAATAGAGATAGTGCCTCTCATTAAGTAGGTAGGCTGAGTTTCTAAGTGAAGGGGCCTATTTGACTTGCACAGGAAAAGATAACTTTCATCCCCAGTAGCACTGGGGACCACAGGAAGGGCTCATTTTTTCAGTGTATAGACTTTCAGAGTCTCTGTTCCCAAATCTCCATCTTTATGGGAAGATTGTGATTTCATATTGGAACCTCGCCAGAGTTGGTTGCTTGTACCCACTCCAAGCAAGGTTGTGGAAGGGGAAAGAGAGCCCTGCTCTTCTCAACACCTCTACTGTTCTGTCTCAGATCTACGGCTGCCTGGTCCACGTCGTTCCTGAAAGTAGGGTGAAGAACCGGGAACTGATTAGTAATTTTCTGCAATTACAATTTAGAATCATCTTATCTACAGAAAGAATTAATTTGCCAATCAATACTGCCCTCAGATTACTTACTATGTTGAACTGAAACCAATTATTAAGATTATCTTCTCATCGGAAAGTTTAAGGGAAGAAATGCGACATTCATTTTTTTATCTTCTAATGCTATTTTTTAAAATCTAAATAAGCATTGGTATTTTTTAAATGATCATATAAATAATTATTACATGTAATCATAGGGATTTATTTTGTTTAATATTTTCATTTGAGAAAAATTAGAAATTCACAACCACTCACTTTTACTATTAAATACTTGTGCTAATCAATAATCTTATTTCCCCTTCTGGCTATTTTTTATTTTTGGGAACATGAAATTGCTCCAATGTAAAAAGAAAAGAAATTTTAAAAGGGAAACTAAAATTACATATAATCTACAAACTGGAGGAATATGGATTGAATTCATTTCCCTTTAAAAGGAAAAAAAGAGCCCTGGACAGTTTGGCTCAGTGGATAGCACGTCAGCCTGCAGACTGAAATATCCTGGGTTGGATTCTGGTCAAGGGCACAGTGCCTGAGTTTCAACCTTGATCCCCAGTGCGGGGCATGCAGGAGGCAACCGATCAATGATTCTCTTTTATCATTGGTGTTTCTCTCTCTCCTCTCTCTCTCTCTGAAATCAAATAACACATCCTACCTAATGAAAGAGTAATATGCAAATTGACCATACCTATGATCAAGCCACACCCACAGCCATGACCACCAGCCAATCAGGAGCAAATTATGCAAATAAACCCCAACCAAGATGGCTGCTGCCACTGAGAGCAGGAGATTGGCTTGAGTTTCCCCGGCAACAGAGGAAGCCAAGCTTTCTGCCTGCCCTTGTCGAATGCTACAAAGTTTCAGTTATAAAAGATACATAATCTGAACAGAAATGGTGGCACCTATGGAGCTGGAGAGAGCAGAGGCTAAGGTTGCCCAGGTGATGGAGGAAGCCAAGCTTCTGCAGTCCTGGCCGGCCTAGACCTCCATTCTAGGCTACAAAGTTTCAATTATTGAAGATAAGTGTCCCAACAGAAATGGCTGTCACCACAGAGCGAGCAGAAGGCTTGGCTCTGCTCCAGGCTACAAAGTTTAAATTGTAGAAGATGAATAAATCCCAGATACCAGCTTGGGTCGCTGGGGGCATGGCCACCCTGCAAACTACCATAGGCCCCTCGCCCAGGCCTCCCCATGCCCCAAGGGAACCCCCACCCTGATCCAGGACACTCTTCAGAACAAACCAGCTGGCCCCCACCCATGTACCAGGCCTCTATCCTATCTAATAAAAGAGTAATATGCAGATTGACCATTCCTCCAACACACAAGAGGTCTTCCCCCATGTGGTCAAAGATCCTTCCCCCATGTGGACACAAGGTGGCCAGCAGAGGAGGGACATTGAGAGGTTCCAGGCCTGTAAGGGAGGGCAGTTGGGGGCGATCAAGTCTGCAGGGGAGGGCAGTTAGGGGTGACCAGGCTAGCAGGGGAGCAGTTAGACATCAATTAGGCTGGCAGGATAGTGGTTAGGGGGTGATCAGGCTGGCAGGCAGAAGCGGTTAGGGGCAATCAGGGATGCAGTCAGTGAACAGTTTGGAGCCAGCAGTCCTGGATTGTGAGGATGTATGACTGCCTGTTTAGGCCTGATCCAACTGGGATTGGGCCTAAACAGGCAGTCAGACATCCCTCAAGGTGTCCCAGATTGGAGAGGGTACAGGCCAGGCTGAGGGACATCCTCCGCCTCCCTTGCATGAATTTTGTGCACCGGACCTCTAGTCATCTATAATAAAAGAGTAATATGCTAATGTGACCAGATCTTCGCTATACTACCAGCCAATCAGGAGTGGGAAGCGAGGCCACGTGCCACACTGCCCCACTCCTCATGCCTCAGCCACCACTCTGCAGGGTGCTGCAGGCCGGCTGGGACCACCGGCATGCGGCATCTGCTTCCCAGGCCACTCGCAATAGAACGGGCAGCACAAGGTGCAGCAGCCCAAGGAATGGGGTGGCGGCGCAAGCAGCAGCGGTGCAAGGGGTGGGGCAGGGCAGTGGCTCGAGGGGTGGGGGCCCTTTCCGGCCCTGGGGTTAGGCCCATCTCCAGAGCCAGCTCTGCCATTCACTGGGGCAGCTGATCAGTGGCAGCCTCTGGGTCCTCCCCCAGGGACGATGGCGCCAGCTCAAAGAAGCATCTCAGCCTCAGAGCACCCCGTGGAGGGGACAAACCTTTGCTAGGATGGAGGGAAAGCTTCGCGTCTCCCTCTGCTCAATCCTGCGCTCTTCTGGAGGAAATGGCCCAGGAGCACCCCCTTGTAACTCCCACTTCTTCCCTCTCAGAGTCCCACGCCCGGAGCCTGGAGCTGGAGCCCAGCCTGGACCTGGATGGAAAGGGGCGGATTGGAGGTGGAGACCAGCATCAGGCTGTGAGGTAGCAGATGGGCTCCCGGAATCTTACAGGAGCTCATAGGGAATTAGGGTTAACAGCACTGTAGTCCACATGATGTCATTAGGGGGCAGACCCAGGTGGGTGGGTGCTCTCAGGAAGAGGGAAAGGGGGCAGACATGAGGGAGAAACCTGATGGAGAGGCAGCTGAGGACAGCCTGCCGAAGACCTTCTCCTGGACCCATAGTGCCGGGGCCCGCTCTCAGCGGGGAGGCCTGGAGGTTGGGTGAGACGCCGGGTGCTGTGCTGTGATGGCTCCGGAGGCCTTCGGCTGCCTGTGTGGTGGGCACAGTATCGGGCTTCCTGATGGTGCTGTCCTTACTGCAGGACCTGCAGTGTGGGCTCATCATCCCTTCCACATCTCTGCCTGCCCTCCCGCCTGCACCCAGAGGCCTGCGCCCCAGCCCGTGTCCTCGGACGGGCTGTGGGCCACAGGCGGCACAGGGGCTTCCGTGGGCACTGAGCCTGGTGCCAGCACCGGGTGTTGAGAAGACTTGTGACAGATTGTGATGGAGTTAAAAATGAAGTGCGGGTGTTCTCACCTGGTGTGACCAGTTATATATTTAATCAATCAACTAGTCTCTATAAAAACCCTCATCATTCCGGAGAAGACTTCAGACCCTTTGCCTTCTGCCGGGTTTACAGGCCAGCACATGGCATCAGCCACTCACCAGGAGCTGCCTGCACCATCCCAAGTGGAGCTACTGCTCCCACATCCATGCCCCTTCCCCCCACGTCCCCTCTTCCCCCGCCTCCAGCTGTGGGGCAGGAAGCCATGAGCAGTCCTCAGGCTTGGCCTCCCAGTCCCACTTTGTCCCAGATGCTGCGTGTCTTCTCTAGCTCAGTGCCATCCAAGGTGGCTTCTGTGGAGACAAGGCCATTCGAACTCCTGTGTGTCTGCTTCACCTTCTGCCACTCCCCCCAGCTGGGGCAGCACCAGCAGAGGAAGGCGACAGGCAAATGAAGGGACACACAGGGTCCCGTGGCCTTCGTCTCTGGGCCTTATGACAGGAACGTGTGTTCAGGTGGACAGAGGTGCCTCGAGCTGGCTCCTCTGTGCCGAGGGGACTGAGCGGAGAGGCCAGCTTCGGGCGGACACCCTCCTGCTGCTGCCAGAAGGAAGAGCAGCAGGAAGGCTGCTTCCTGGTCCCGAAGGACCCATAAAGACGGTATTGAGAGGTGCCACCAAAGGAACCTGGGCAAGTCTTCAGGACCACTCTTCCTTTCCCGCTTCCTCCAAAGCTGGCGGTTTGGGGCTCTGAGCATCCCGGGCACCTCAGCAGGCCCCTCCTGCCTCTTCCACCGATTTGTGGCCACCAACCCAGGCTCTGGCCAGCAGGGTGCTGGCTTTTCTTGCCTGTTCTTGAACTTGATGTACTGGCTCATGCCTCCATGGACCCTTCTTGGCCATCATCATTCTTTCAACTCGGGTTTTTGGCATTTCTTGATGGAGTTTATGTATTTCTATGCTGTGTGCCATCTGCCCAAGTAAACTTACGAGTCTGAGTAATTCCTCCTATTTAATGGCAAATAGGTTGGTCCTCATTTAGGATGGTTAAGAATGAAGTTTCTACAAGGTGCTAATGCCGCCTTTCTGTGTGGACATGTGTATGCGTGTGTGCTGGACACTGAGCTGCTGGCACAGGTGGTTTAACCAGTGGAAGCTACTGTTTCCTAATACTCAGCCTGGGCACAGCGGCTTCCTGGGGCGGGAGGAGTGGCAGCTGATACCAACCTCACCTCTTGCTGGCTGCTGGCACGGAGTGTCTCTCCTGTGCAGGGAGCCCAGCATTGCCCCTGTGCCACTCTGTGCCACGCTGTTGAGAAGTCAGACTTCCCAGGTGGTGCCTCTGCCAGAATGTCTCACAGCATCAAGACTGACCCAGCCTTACTGTGGGGGTGGGAGGATGGTTTCCTCCCTGCCGCTTGGAAGGGGTTTAGGGCCCATTCTGCTCACCAATGTTCCTGTATGCTTCCCTGGGAAAATGGGGCCAGGGCATTAATGGCAGATTTCAAACGGAGTCGCCTGTGAGACAGCATTTCCCAGCTTCACACAGCTCCTGCCACTGCTCATCCTCAGAGGAGCCCTGCCCGGGACCCCTGAGCAGAGGTAGGAGGGAAAGTTGCTAACTGCATGGTGCTGATTGCTTCATCTCTTTTAGGGAAAGTCTAAATATTTCCAGTTTTCCATAGCTGTTGTTCATCCTTCCCTGAGGATGTTTTTCCATTGATGTTTTTTAGAGAGAGTATGGGAGGGAACAGGTGTGGAGGGTTGGTGGAGAAAGAGAGAGAGAGGCAGAAATATCAATGTGAGAGAGACACATTGATTGGTTGCCTCCTGCATGCCCTCAGATCAGGGCCAGGAATTGAGCCTGAAACTGGGGTAGGTGCCTTTGAATGGAAATCAAACCTTTGACCCTTCAGTCCTCGGGCGACGCTCTAACGACTGAGCACTGCCCAGGGATGCATTTCCATTTTTGAGATTTAAAAAGGTCTAATACTGCCTGACCCAGGTTTTTATTTTATTGTTTAAAGTATTATAAATAGTAGTACATATATCTCCTTTTTTCCCCATTGACCTTCCCCCAGCCTCCCCTACCCTGTCACATGCCCTCATCCCACCTGCCCCCCCACCAGTATCTTATGTCCATTGATTGTGCTTATTTGCATGCATACAAGTCCTTGGGTTTATCTCTTTCCCCCTCTCCCCAACACTCCCCAACAGCCTTCCCGCTATAATTTGACAGTCTGTTCAATGCTTTACTGCCTCTGTAACTTTTTGTTTTCAGGTTATAATGTTCTTTATTTTCCATAAATGATATCATGTGGTATTTTTCTTTCATTGCCTGGCTTATTTCACTTTAGCATAATGCTCTCCAATTCCATCCGTGCTGCTGCAAATGGTAGGAATTCCTTCTTTTTTTATAGTGGCGTAGTATTCCATTGTGTAGATATACCACAGTATTCTAATCCACTCATCTGCTGATGGGCAATACGCTGTTAACAAATCTTAGCTATGGTGAATTGTGCTGCTATGAACATAGGGGTGCATATATACCCTTTCTCATTGGTGTTTCTAGTTTCCTGGGATATATTCCTACATGTGGGATTACTGGGTCAAATGGGAGCTCCATTTTTAATATTTTGAGGAAACTCCATGCTGTTCTCCACAGTGGCTGCACCAGTCTTCATTCCCATCAGCAGTGCACAAGGACAAAGAAGGCATGAACATACATGCAATGGAGCCAATAAATGGTGTTGGGAAAATTGGACAGATATATGCAAAAAAATGAAACTAGACCACCAGGGAGAGAACCAAGATGGCGGCACAGGTAAACACCTATCTTGCTGCCATACACAGCAATTTCAAAATTACAACTTAACGAAAGAACAAACACCATCCAGAATCACAGGAAAGCTGGCTGAGTAAAAATTTCACAAATAAAAGTGAAGATAGGACACTGAGACTCAGAGGAGCAGTGGTGGACAGTGTTGAAGATATGCACACAGAGAGGTTTGGAGCAGCATGTGTGCCAGCAGATAGGCAGGTGGCTGAAAACCCAGCCAGTTTTTTCGAACGGGGGAGATAAAGACCTCCCACTGCACTGATCCCCCAACTCTGGGCGAAGTCCAGGGAACATATAATCATATGGGATAAAAACTGGACAGTGGGAGGACACGCCGAACCTTGGATGCTGCAGGGGTCTGTGGGCTTGTGGAGAGGGCGAGCTTGTGCGGAGTGCAAGTGAACTTGGGAACAGCGCAGCTGTGTGACCGCGTAGAGAGCACTCGTGACTTACTCTCTCATTTGGGAAACCCACAGACTGCATTGTTTTGACACCCTGGGTGAGACGTTGGGTGTGCAGACTCATATGGGGAGAGGCTGAATTCTCCAGCAGCTAGTAGAGCTCGGCAGTGGCTCTCTCTCAGAGGTGCTGGAGGCCATTGCCACCTGGCACAGAGACCCTGGGGCCGCATAGGGTGGAGCTGATGCTGCCTGCCTGGCCCGGACACTCCACCCATCCAACATGAGCACAGCTGAATGTAACAGACAATTGGCCTGGAGGTCAACCCCTCCAAGTGCTAACAATGATTAATCTAAGTTTAATTTCAACAAGACTGTGCAACCCATATCCATCTCAGGTAACTGGGGAGGCTGAGCCATGGTCCCTTAGAGGACATCTACCACACAAAGCTAATGGACCAACTCAGGCAAAGCACCCACCATGCAGAGACATGGAAAGAAATCAGATGTGAAAGAAATGGAGGGGAAAAAAATGACTGGACATAGAATTCAAAACCACGGTTATAAGGTTTTTCAAGAGGCTCCTAGAAAAGGCCGAGACCTACAAGGAAATAAACAAGACCTACGAGGAAATGAATAAGACCTTCGAGGAAATGAACAAGACCTACAAGGAAATGAACGAGACCTACAAGGAAATGAACGAGACCTACAAGGATATGAACGAGACCCTCAAGGATATGAAAAAGGACCAACCAGAAATTAAGCATACACTGACTGAAATAAAAAATAGTATACAAAGACCTAAGAGTACTCTAGAGGACCGCAAGAACCAAGTGAAAGATTTGAAATACAAAGAGGTAAAATCCACTCAGCTGGAAAAGCAAGAAACCAAAAGAATCCAAAAAATTGAAGATAATGTAAGGGGCCTCTGGGACAACCTCAAGCATACCAACATACGAATTATAGGGGTTCCAGAAAAAGAGAGAGAGCAAGACAATGAAAACCTATTTGAAGTAATAGTGACTGAAAACTTCCCACACCTGGTGAAAGAAATTGACTTAGGAGTCCAAGAAGCACACTGAACCCCAATATATAGGAACCCTAAGAGGACCACACCGAGGCACATCATAATTAAAAATGCCAAGAGCAAAAGACAAAGAGAGAATATTAAAAGCAGCAAGAGAAAAACAGTTAGTTACCTATAAGGGAGCACCCATACGACTGTCAGGGGATTTCTCAACAGAAATGATGCAGGCCAGACGGGAGTGGCAAGAAATATTCAAAGTGATGAATAGCAAGAATCTACAACCAAGAATACTCTATCCAGCAAAGGTATCATTCAGAATTGAAGGTCAGATAAAGTACTTCACAGATAAGAAAAAGCTAAAAGAGTTCATCACCACCAAACCAATATTATATGAAATGCTAAAAGATATTCTTTAAGAAGAGGAAGAAGAAAAAGATAAAAATATAAATTATGAACAACAAATACACATCTATCAATAATTGAGTCTAAAAATCAAGTTAATTAATAATCTGATGAACAGGATAAACTGTTGAATATAACAGGATCATGGACATAGAGAGGGAATGGACTGACAATTCTTGGGGAGAAAGGGGGTGTGGGAAGTGCAGCAAGAGACTGGACAAAAATCATGCAACTATGGGAGAGGACAGTGCGGGGGAGGTGAGGGCAGAGGGTGGGATGGGTACTGGGTGGAGGGGAGCTATAGGGGGAAGAAGGGGGAAAACAATGTAATTAATAAACTGAAAATAAAGATAAAAAAAATTTTAAAAAGGAATTTCCCCATGGGAGGCTTGAAGCCGGGACCGCCCAGCAGAAATACTTTACTGCCACCAGTCAAGTACTGTTCGAGGCATGGAGGGCTGAGAAGTAAGACCCTAATACCCCACTTCCTCCCAAGTCCTGAGGGCACAGCACAGGTTACACACCAGTGGTGTATGCTTTAGTAAATGTTCTCAATCAAAATTCAATCTTTTTTTTCTTCTTTTGCCTTGCTTCTCTCTGGTTACTTTTAGGTTAGCCCACATTGCCTCATTGTGGAATCTAAACAGTAACACTGCAGCTAACCAATGACCCCATGTACACAACAGAAGTTCATGCTCTGAGTTGCACTTCTCTTTCCTTTGCTCTGTATAGCTACGTACGAAACTGTAGCGCACAGTCAGCCTCAGTGGGGAGGAATCTTGCTTCCAGATGGATGACCTTTTTTACCAGTGGAAGTGGGGAGAGAGAGGTGAGGAAAGTAAGGGAGAATAAGGCAACCGCTTTGCTTGGCTCCCTTGGTTTCACCCTATTTTATGTAAGAGGCCACCAGGCTGGGTGTAGTGCACTGCTCCTCACAGACAACGTTTGGAACAAAATAATCCTCATTCTTCACTGTCACAGCCAGTGTCTGCCAGGGACATTTGTGGCAGGATGTGGAGAAGGCAGGGAATCTTGACATAGAAGCACAAGCAGTGTCCAGATAGTCTAGGGACATGGGGGGGAAAAAGAAAAGAAACTAGACCACTAACTTATACCATACACAAAAATAAACTCAAAATAAATAAAGGACTTAAACATAAGACGGGAAACCATAAAAATAATAGAGGCCTGGTGTACAAAATTTGTGCATAGTTAGGGTCCCTAGGCCTGGCTGGTGATAAGGGTCAATCTGTGGGGTGACTGGTGGGGCAATGAGGGACTCCTGCTGGCACCTGCCTTGGCTGGCCTGGTGCCACCTGTAAGATTTGTAATGCAGGAAACAAAACACACAGAGTCCAGGCAATTGGAGGAGGTTTTAATTTTGCACTCCCACGCAAAATTCACTGGTCCGAGTGTGGGCCAGGGAAGTTTGCGCCAAAAGGGGGCATCGGTATTTTTTTTATACAGCAGTTTAGTGCGGGGAGGGCGGAAGCCATGAGAGAGGTGTGGAATTTTTGCCTAGAGCCTGGGGGTCTAGGAGAGGTAGGAAGACGCCAGCTATCTCTGTATCTCTGTCACCATCTACCTTGTGGATGCATGCTTTGGCTCTGGACTTACCCCCTGCTGCCTAGGCCTAACATCCTGGCCTTTTGGTGATAGGGGGCACCGAAATCATCTTTGCTGCATCTTCCAGGGGTGAAGAGGGTAGGGGGAATGTTAAAGGCCAGGGTCAGGCAGATGCAGGTCAGAGGGCAGCCAAGTGTAGGGGTGGAGCAGGAGCTGGTTTACAGTCACCTGTGACATTTCCGCAATCCGGGAGCAGGTAAATTTGAGGAGGCAGAAAGTTAGGTGAAAAAAAAAAAAAACACAGATGAGAATCAGGGGCCCTATCAGGGGTAGGATCCAGGTAGCTAAAGGGCTTTGGAGCCAGTCAAAAAGAGAGTTGTCCCAGGAGTGTCTTGCACGTAATTCTTCACTCAGCTCAGTCAGGGTCTGCACGGTCTGTTCCACCACTCCGGACTTGTTGATGTAGTAGCAGTATTCTTCTTGAAGGAACATACAGGTTCCTCCTCTTTCCGCATTAAAAAGGTCTAGGGCCCGTTGGTTCTGCAGGGCTGTTTGGGCTACCGATGTTACTTGCCACTGCAGGGAGGCTAAGGAGGCGTAGTAGACTCCAGGGCTATCTGGAGTTTGTCCTTGAAATCCTGATCAGAGATTATGCTGTTCCTGAGGATCCCCGCCCCCAGGCCTATCAAGGTAGCAACACTTACCCTATCATGACAGGGAGGAAGGCGGCTCTGCAGGCCAGGGGGTGGGATGAAGGGAGCAACCAGTCGAACTCTGACTCTCCATACAAGGTTAGTTGGGGAACTACTGTGACTGCGAAGCAAGGCCCGGGGTCAGAGGAGTTGATGCAGTTGCTTAAGGTTCCGTTGCACCAAAAGAAGGTACCCGGGCTAGCCTGGCTGGGACTGGCTGCGATGTGGTTTCGGGTACAGTTCCAAGTGACCCGTCCCCCAGTTACTGGTCGCTGGTCTAGTAGCATATCCGTGGGGACAAGGTGGGTTCTGGAGTTTCGGGTTCCCAGAGGTGAATACCAGCCGGGGAGGCTAACATTCACCTTGTCCATGGGTTCCTGGAGGAGTCATGAGTGGGACAGCAGCCAGTAAAGGTCTTTGGAGAGACACATAGAAAGCAGTGTGAGACATTGGGCAGGGTGCGGGTCTTGTTGAGGAATAGTAGTGTGTTGGATAAGTTGGAGCCAAGAAGACAGGACTTCTACCCAGGGGGAATCAGGCAGCTTCCCTTTAAGGGACAGTTCGGCCTGTAGGATGCTATTGGAGACCTGGATTTGGGCCTTTTGGGCCATGACATATTCCCGAGATATGTAGATGGTCCCTGAAGGGGTTGAGCTCCAACCACTTCCATATAGTTTTCCCATAATGCCCGCAACCCATCGCTGGTACCAGGGGTCCCGGACCCTGATTTTGAAGGTTCCGTCCTTCCAGATAAAAGGGGCCAGACCTGACCTCATTATAGGCATCATGGATGACACAACCTGACCAGTGACAACCCCCATAGGTGTTGATGTCTCAATTATACTTGTCTGGGTTCCACTGGTAAGCAAAACAGTCATATGGTCGGCCACCATTGGACACTGACTGGAGGTTGACAGTGATCAGTGTTGTGGAGCGGATGCAAGTGAATGACCACTGGAGCCCAGACCAAATTAAAATTTAGGGGGCCTTTATTAGCCGGCCTGGAGACTGCTCTGCCATCCTCCACTTGGAGACCAAAGAGCAGCCCCGACCCTTTGTGCAAGACCACTTTTAAGCACATTAACCACATCTTGTTTCTGCACAACAAGCAACCCAAGACAAAATAGTTTTTCCCAAGCTACATTAGAGTCATGCCATTGATGACCATGCCACCCACAGGGTAATCCTGTTCTTCAGAAAGCTGACAGTGTTCTATCTTGCAAGGCCTACAAGCTGGAAAGGGGCCATGAGACCATATTTCAAGGCCTGGCCTGGTGTCAGCACTGACTACTCTATCTGGGGCATAGTCCACGGCCTCAGTAGTGCTCAAAAATTCCCACTCTACAACATTTCCCACTGGTTTTATGTACATGAGTCAGAACATTGACTCTTTTGGGTCATTGTTGGCGAGGGAATTATATTGACCCATGAGGCTGAATAAAGTTAGTGGGCCTGTTTAAGATAAGAGCTTAAGCCAGGTGTGATGAAGCCATGTTGGGATCCTGTTGACCTTGACTGCCATGGAGGTGGTCTTTTCCAGGTAGTAGTCAGTCCTTGTGTGGCAAATTTCTTTACCCCAACAGTCACCAGGGTGGAAGGATGGACCGGATCAGAAGTTGGTACTGCTTTCTGAGTGGACTGTAAAGCCTGAAAGAACTTGAATAAAGATTGGTTATGAATTTCAGCTTTCTAGATTGAGTTTCCACGTAAGCTGGTGAGGTGGGTAGGTCAGGGTTTGGAAGAGTCACTAGAATCTGTAGATGCCCCACTGGTTTTAGGGCAGCCTCCCAGGGCTGCTTTATCTGCAGCCTTGTTCCCATTAGCTTCTGGGGAGTCCCCTTGACTCACATAGGTAAAGAGTATTAGTTGGCCCATTGTCCTTGTTCTGCTCATATCTGTCTAACTGCCTAATATATTACTTCAAGAATCCTGGCTCTGAATTCTTTTAGGGAAAATGGATGTTGGTGGGCTCTTCTAGTTACTTCCTGCTGAGGTGAGTCAGAAGTTTCTCTCAGAGCCAAGAAATCCTTGTTGTCTGTCAGAGGGACAATGAGGCCTGGGCACAGAAGGAGGTGGGCTTGTGACCTGGCAGAGACAAACTGTAACAAATGGTGTGGGATCCTGTTGACCTTGACTGCCATGGATGTGGTCTTTTCCAGGTAGTAGTCAGTCCTTGTGTGGCAAATTTCTTTACCCCAACAGTCACCAGGGTGGAAGGATGGACCGGATCAGAAGTTGGTACTGCTTTCTGAGTGGACTGTAAAGCCTGAAAGAACTTGAATAAAGATTGGTTATGAATTTCAGCTTTCTAGATTGAGTTTCCACGTAAGCTGGTGAGGTGGGTAGGTCAGGGTTTGGAAGAGTCACTAGAATGGAAAGGGAAAGAAAACCTTTCAGTTTTAATAGCTTCCATTGAAATAGAACTTTTCTCCTCAAAATTACCCCTATGTTTATCAAAACAGCCAACTTAAGACTAATTTATCTGCTGTATTTAATTTGGCCTGATTGTTTGCATAAACATAACAAAAATGGCAACTGACTACTTTTGCTGGAAATTTATGATTGAATCTTAATGTGATCCATAGGGCCAGGAAGCCAAGTCATCCAGCTAACGCCAGGCCTGCCTGCAGTGTCTCCTGAGTTAGGTGAAGTCCTCACCTGTAATGGCTCTTCCCCAGGCCCATCCCCTCGGCTTCAAGGCCCATCTCAGCCCTCCTACTCTTCACAGCTCAGAGTACATAGGGGTCCCGCAGCAATGCAGAAGTGCCCTTATTGCTCCCCCTTCTACTCTGACCAACCACCAGTGATGGTAGGGTATGGGCCTGATGCTCCAGCACCAGCTATTTTCAGGGCTACCAAGCAAGATACAAGACTTTCTCCATGGCACTCTTATTGGCTTCAAATCTTCAGAGTTCAGGCAGGGATCTTTAAAACATGATACTCCAGTCAAAGTCTCTGGTTAATAAAACCACTCTTGGAAACCAGTCTTATTGAATTTATGCAAAGAACTGTATTGCCATGATTTGTTTATTATTGCCAAATTTTGCAGGAATTGTAAAAGGAGAAAAACACACTGACCTACTTTAAGATAGAATTTTCCTTGCCAGTCCTTTTTATGGACTTTCCAAAGTAATGTTTTCTGAAATTATTTACTCTTTCTGGCTTACTGGCCTGTATTATTTGATTTCTATTTGACATATCTCTTCTCCTTATCACATGCACAATCACCTTTATAAACATTTTTAAATTAGCCTTCAAACCTTTTTTCTATGTCCTTTAAAAATGCATAACCATGCCTCAGACCTTCTACTCAGTATTCCTTATTCTTTGAAACCTCAATCCTTTAATGATTCCTAAACAGTAAACAGCCAGAATTTCTTAGAGAGACAGAGATTTTTAAAACTTAAACTAGTTGTCAGCCTTAAAGATATTATATCTTAAAGTTCCTCTGCTGAATATTCCACTACTGCCCCCAGAAGAACCCAGTTGTAAATGGGGTAGAGGCAGATCCACTGTGTTTTGCCAGCATAGTTCTGATAAGCAAGAAACCAAGGATGCCAACACAGTGGGTTATAGCCAGCAAAATCAACAAAAACCTCTCTCTCCCTGCTCTTCCCACAGGCATGCCCCCCCCCCACGCCCCCGCTGCCCTTTTCTGGATTATCCATTTACTCTGTCCTTAGCAGGGGAAATAAGGCAAACAGTCTGAGATCCTGTATAACCAGGCTTTTTACACTTAAGGAAGAGCTTCTTTCTCTCCCAGATTTTCCTTCTTCACTCTAAGGTCCCAGAAGATCTCAAATCCTCCTTCTCCTTTACCTCTTCTGATATCTCCAACCATCCCCTTGTCCCCCAGTCTAGGGCTCCTCTATCTCAGCAGGCTGAGAGTGAATTCCACTGCCTCCACCCTTTCTCACACCTGCTCTAGAGCAGTTTTTGGCTCTTTTCCTCCTCTCCCAAAGACCCATTGTAAATCTATCAGGAAGGGCAGGCAGGTTGCAGTTCTAGGGACCACATGATTCTCTGTTTGCTAGGAGGGCTGAAAAAGGCAGCCTACAAAGCAGTTAGTTATGACTAATCTTAACCCAATAAACCTTTGTTTAAACTTCTTTGGATTGCCAACCTTCACAAATTAAGCTTAAAATCCCAAAATTTTAACTAACACAGCAAGATTATAAACCAAGGAAAAGCAATTAAAAATTATCCTCTACTGTCTTCCCCCTAGAGCAGGGTTTGCCAGGGTTTGCACTATCTTTACACAAACTAAACAACAGAAAGAGATAACAAATACTCTCTTGTGTACAGCCAGACAGCACAAAGTAGCTTTCACTTCACACAGACTCTCACACTTACATTTATACACCAGACAGTCTGAGTTTTTTACTTCTGGAGAGGTGATCAAGCTCCCCCTTCCATTCACTGGGATATGGGAAAGTTGGCCATTCCTGCTCACAAAATTTCTGTAAATCAAAAGCATTAATGGAGGCTCTGTAATCATCTGCTTGCCGCTTGAATTCCTGAAAATTTTTCAAAAAACATTGCAAGAGAGTACAGAAAACATGAAGCAGACTGATCCATTCTAATGATAGAGACAATTAGACCACAATAACAGAGAATAACAAAGACAGTAACAACCAACTGAAGATCACCAGGCACCATCATACACCGGGATCTGGTCTCAGAAGTAGCACTGTGTCCAGCCTTTCGGAGACCCCAGATGGGCGCCCACAGAACCAGAAACAAGTTTCTTACCAGTAAGAACCAGATCCATGCGGCTCCAATCAGAGTCAATCAGGAAATTTAGCAGGCGAGGCCTCCAACCTCTACCAGGCCCGGGGCTGGAGAAAGTCTCTCAGAGATCTCCTCATGGGTTGGAGAGTTCGGGGACCCCGGTGGGCTCCGGTCAGAGGACCAGTCAAAGGCTGGTGTATCTCGCTGGGGCATCTCCAAATGTTGGGGATGCGGAGGCGAGTAAAAGACCACTGGAACCCAGACCAAAATAAAATTTAGGGAGCCTTTATTAGTTGGCCTGGAGACTGCTCTGCCATCCTGACTCGGGGAGACCAGAGAGCAGCCCCAACCCTTTGTGCAAGACCACTTTTAAGTACATTAACCACATTTTGTTTTTGCACAACAAGCAACCTAAGACAAAACAGTTTTTCCCAAGCTACATCAGAGTCATGCCATTGATGACCATGCCACCCACAGGGTCATCCTGTTCTTCAAAAAGCTGACAGTGTTCTATCTTGCAAGGCCTATGTGCTGGAAAGGGGCCATGAGACTGTATCTCAAGGCCTGGCCTGGTGTCAGCACTGACTACTCTATCTGGGGCATAGTCCACGGCCTCAGTAGTGCTCAAAAATTCCTACTCTACAACAATCAGGATCTCTGCCTGGCATCCGACCAGAGGATAGTCCTGAGATCCTACCTGCTGGGTGATTTGTGTGCTATCCTGGTCGTAGGTTTCATGGACCTTGAACCTTCACACATAAGCAGGGGCTTGGGGGTAGATGTAGGTTGCCCAGGGCCAGGAGGAAAAGGAGGAGGGGGAGGGCGGCTAAGGGACCTTAGTGGGGCCCAACACCTCACATTTATAGAAGTCATGTTGCTCCAGAGTCCTCTTGAGTTTGGAGAGGTGGTGCCATGAAGGATTGCCAAGTAGTTTGGCTGTGGTGCGGGTTGTGAGGATTAGTGTGAGGTCCCATCCACCTGGGCTCCAAGGCTTTGGGATGAGATTCTTAAGGAGGACTGAGTCCCCTGCTGGAGTGCTAGTCCTCGGGAGCCTTGGTTGACTGGTTCTGGCCTGGGCAGAAACCTGTCAGCGTGCTCCAGGAGTAGCTGCTACCTTGAACATTACTCTTGGCTAAGCAAGGGTGTTGGGGGTCCTTGAGTCCAGGCATCTTCAATCTTCTGCCAGTCCCAGCATGGCCAGCAGCTGGTCAGGACCTGGAAGGATGGCCCCTCCACCCTGAGATACAGAGGGCCCATCACTTTTCCAGGGGCAGTCACTTTTCCAGTAGCCATTTTGACTGCACAGTGGGCAGGGCATGGTTGGAGGCCAGCGCTGAGAGCATTGCTTTGCCCAGTGGCCTTCATTTCTGCACTTGAAGCATCCTCCAGGTGGCACTCATCCTCTCGTTGTACCCCCACCACACACAGACCCCTTTGGACCATGCATAGCAGCTGCGGGCCTCAGGACTGCAACCAAGGCTTGGGTTTGCAGGTTCACCTTTTGTCAAAGGCGGGCCTCCCTATCTGATTCTGCCTGCTCCTTATGGACATTAAAAACCTCAAATGCCATATTCACTAGATCCTGGACAGGAGTCTGAGGGCCATCCTCTGCCTTTTTTAAACTTTTTTAATATCTGGGGCCGACTACGAAATGAAGTGAGTAGCTAGAACCGTTGCTCCGGTCGGGGACCCAGGGTCCAGATGAGTATATAAGGTCAGAGCTTCAGTCAGCCTGTTAAGGAAAATTGCAGGGTTCTCATTGGTCCCTGAGTAACTTCCCTCAACTTGTCAAAATTAACTACCTTGTGGGAGATGGCCTGTAGGCCAGCTATCAGGCATTGGAGCATCTGATTGCGATGTCAGCACCTGTCTCGCCCTTCAGGGGTATCTAGTTGGTACTCCCAGCCTGGTTCCTGACAAGGAACAGCCTGGGCCCCCACTGGCATAGGTGGATCTTATCTGCATGGTCTGTTGCCACTCCTAAGACTCTCTCTCCCTTTCATCTGATGTTAGGATGGAAGAGAGAATGACATGGATGTCATGCCAGGTGAGGTCATAGGCCTGAGAAAGGTATTGGAATTCCTTGACGAATGCAGTGGGGTTGGTGGAAAAGGACCCCAGCTGCTTCTCAATCTGGGAGAGATCCAACAGAGAGAAGGGAACATGAACCCTGACCACTCCCTCAGCCCCTGCAACTTCCCAGAGGGGGCAGAGGAGAGGAGGAGCCCAGAAGCGGGTGTGCCTGCTGACTGGGGAAGCAGGCAGGGGTGGGGGAAGGAGAAGGTCAGCAGGTAAGGGAGAAGGCTCTGGGGGAGAGGGTGGCAGAGGAAGGTCGGGGAGTGAAGATGGGGGAAGGGAGGGAACGAACGGCAGGGCAAAAGGAGCCCTGTGGTAGGAAGGTGGGCTAGTCAGAGGGGAGGAAAGATTCTCAGGGGTTCAGATAAGGCAGAAAGTGGAGGGGTGTCGGTAGGCAGAAGAGTTTCTTGTGAGCTAGGAGAACCTGGGATGTGGAACAGGAGGAGCAGAGGGCGGGACGGAAGCACAGAGAGAAAAAGGCCTGGAAATATGGGACCTTGGACCACTTCCCAACTCATTGGCAGAAATTACTGAAGTTAGTTAAGATGTTGAAGTCAAAAGTCCGATTCTGGGGCCATTTTGATCCATGTTCCAACTCATACTGAGGTCATGCATTTAGGACGCAGATTCTGGGACAGACCTAGCTTAGCCAGATTCGTGAGGAGACACCCTAGAGGTGTCTTAGGGTCCGATTTGGATTTTTGATTGCCCATATTGGAACCTATGGTCAGTAGCAGAGGCCCAAGGACTGGCATTCCAATCATTGAACCAAGGCTATGAACGGAGGACTCAAGGGACAGCAGGGGTCCAGAGTGAGGCCAAAAGGCTGGAGAACTGGGGGTGACAGGAACATCTTTGCTGCCTCCCCAGGTTCGGAACCCCTCCTGGAGGGGCCCAGAAGGCAATCTCTGACACGGGCCATGGTTTACAGACAGAGACACTGGAAGAACGACTGCCAGGAATCAATACAGGCTGGGACTTACCGCTGACACTGCCGAGCTGATGAGGAGGCCACTAGGAGGGAAGGGGGGCACACCCCAGACTGTTAACAGTCAAATGGGATGCTCTCAACCCCCTCCCAGGTTTTGGCACCAGATGTAAGGTTTGTAATGCAGGAAACAAAACACACACAAGAGAGTCCAGGCGATTGGAGGAGGTTTTGATCTTGAGCTCCCAGGCAAAATTCACTGGTCTGAGGGTGGGCCAGGGAAGTTTGCATCAAAAGGAGGCATTGGTATTTCTTTTATACAGCAGTTTAGTGTGGGGAGGGTAGAAGGCATGAGAGGTATGGAATTTTTGCTTCGGGCCGGGGGTCTTAGGAAGGCTAGGAAGGCACCAGCTATCTCTGAATCTCTGTCACCATCTACCTTGCGGATGCATGCTTGGCTCTGGACTTTCCCCCTGCTGCCTAGGTCTAACACCACCCACTCACTGGCCTCACCCCCTGCTGCACCCACCAGTTGCTTCCCTCTGAGAGGCGACTGGGGGGGCCCCACTGGCTTTGGCTGGCTTGGTGTACCCCACTCACCGGCCTCATTCCCACTGCCACTGCCAGTCACCTCCCTCTGCAGGATGACCTACAGGGCGATTCGGAGGGAGGGGAGGCCCTGCATCCTGCCTTGGCTGGCCTGTGGGCTGGGGGCAACTCCTGCATTGAGCATGTGTATCTTTGGTGGTCAGTATGCATCATAGAGACCAGTCATTCCACCGATGGTTCTGCCATTCGGTTGATTTACATATTAGACTTTTATTATATAGGATTAGAGGAATCCACAGAGAGAGAAATCTTAGAGATATGTCAAAGCAATTTCTTTTTTAAAAAAATATATTTTATTGATTTTTTACAGAGAGGAGGGGAGAGGGATAGAAAATCAGAAACATCGATGAGAGAAAGATCGATCAGCTACCTCTTGCACGCCCCCTACTGGGGATGTGCCTGCAGCCAAGGTACATGCCCTTGACCGGAATCGAACCCAGGACCCTTCAGTCTGCAGTCCGACACTCTATCCACTGAGCCAAACCGGTCTCGGCTGTCAAAGCAATTTCTTCACCGATACCACTCCTAGGGCAATGGAAACTAAAGAGAAAATAAAAAAATGCAACTACATCAAAATAAAAAGCTTTTGCACAGCAGAAGAAACCATTGACAAGGAAGAACCAAGATGGAAGCATAGGTAAACACCTATACTGCTACCCTGCACAACAATTTCAAAACTACAACTAAAAGACAAAATGGACATCATCTAGAACCACCTGAAAGCTGGCTGAGTGGAACTTCCACAAACAGAAGGAAAGATAAAAGGACAGTGTGACTCAGAGGAGCTGCGGAGGGCAGAGTTGCAGAGATGCGTGGAGGATGTGCTTGAGTGGAAAGGGCGAGCAACTGAATACCTGGCTGGTTTTCTTGAACAGGGAAGGGACAAAAGCATCCTACTGCACTGATCCCCAGTTCCAGATGCATCTCAGGGAACCCAGACTCATACAGGGTGAAACAGGAGTGTCAGGAGGAAGCACACTGAGATTTGGAATCTGCAGAGGCACCTGAGCTCGTGGACAGGATGTGTGTGGGTGTAGCTGGCTCTCTCGTTTGGAGGTAAATAAAAAACCACTGGACTGAGAACTAAGATGGCGGCAAAGGTAAAACACCTATCTTGCCGTCGTAATCAGCAATTTTAATACTACAACTTAACGAAAGAACAAACACCTTCCAGAATCACCAGAAAGCTCGCCGAGTGAAAATTCCACAAATAAAACTGAAGATAAGACACTGTGACTTGGAGGAGCGGCGGCGAACAGCGTTGAAAGATTCACACAGAGAGAGGTTTGGAGTGCGCGCCGCGGAGAGGGCGGGCGGCTGAAAACAGGCCAGTTTTCTCGAACGGGGAGGCAAAGGCGTCCCACTGGACTGATTCTCCAGCTCTGGGCGAAGTCCAGAGAACCCACTATCACACGGGGTGAAAACTGGACAGTGGGAGGGCACGCCGAAGCTCGGGTGCTGCCGGGTCTGCTGGCTTGTGGAGAAGGCAGCTCGTGCGAACAGCTCGGCTGCGTGACGGCACAGAGAGCGCACCGCAACTTGTCTCTCATTCGGAAAACCGTCAGACTGCTCTGTTTTACGACCCTGGGTGAGACATTGCGCATGCAGACTCATTTTGGGAAAGTCTGAATTCCCCGGCAGCCGGCAGCCGGTGGAGCTCCACAGCGGCTCTCTCTCAGAGGGGCTGGCGGCCATTGCCCCCGGCACAGAGTCCCCGGGGCCGCACAGGGCAGAGCTAATGCTGTCTGTTTGGCCTGGAGACTCCGCCCACCCAACCTGAGCACAGCTGAGCTTCACAGACAATTGGCCTGGAGGTCAACCCTCCAAGTGCTAACAACGATTAACTGAGCTTAACTTCAGCAAGACTGTGCAGCCCATATCCACCTCAGGTAACCGGGGAGGCTGATCCACTATCCCTAGTAGTAAGTCTACCACACAAAGCTAATTGACCAACTCAGGGAAGCAGCCACCATGCAGCAACATGGAAAGAAATCAGATGTGAAAGAAATGGAGGGAAAAAAACGACTGGACATGGAATTCAAAACCACGGTTATAGGGTTTTTTAAGAGGCTCCAACAAAAGATCGAGGCCTATAAGGAAATAAGCAAGATCACAAAGGAAATGAATGAGTCCTACAAGGAAATGAACAACACCCTCAAGGATATAAAGGATAGCTGCAAAGAAATGATCAAGACCAACGTGGAAATGAATGAGTCCTACAAGGAAATGAAAGAAACCCTCAAATATAAAGGAGACTCTCAAGGTTATGAAAAAGGACCAACCAGAAATTAAGCATACACTGACTGAAACAAAAAATAGTATACAAAGACCTAAAAGTGCTCTGGAGCACGCCAAGAACCAAGTTAAAGATTTGAAATACAAAGAGGTAAAATCCACTCAGCTGGAAAAGCAAGAAACCAAAAGAATCCAAAAAATTGAAGATAGTGTAAGGGCCCTCTGGGACAACCTCAAGCATACCAACATCCGAATTATAGGGGTGCCAGAAAAAGCGAGAGGCCAAGACAATGAAAACCTATTTGAAGAAATAGTGACTGAAAACTTCCCACACCTGGTGAAAGAAATTGACTTAGGAGTCCAAGAAGTGCACCGAACCCCAATATATAGGAACCCTAAGAGGACCACACCGAGGCACATCATAATTAAAATGCCAAGAGCAAAAGACAAAGAGAGAATATTAAAAGCAGCAAGAGAGAAACAGTTGGTTACCTATAAGGGAGCACCCATATGATTGTCAGCGGATTTCTCAACAGAAACGATGCAGGCCAGACGGGAGTGGCAAGAAATATTCAAAGTGATGAACAGCAAGAATCTACAACCAAGATTACTCTATCCAGCAAAGCTATCATGCAGAATTGAGGGTCAGATGAAGTGCTTCACAGATAAGAAAAAGCTAAAGGAGTTCATCACCACCAAACCAACATTATATGAAATGCTGAAAGATATTCTTTAAAAAGAGGAAGAAGAAAAAGGTAAAGATGAAAATTATGAACAACAAATACACATCTATCAACAAATGACCATAAAAATCAAGTGAATTGATAGGCTGTTGAACAGGATAGACTGGTGAATATAACAGAGACATGGACATAGAGAGGGAATGGACTGACAATTCTTGGGGAGAAAAGGGTTGTGGGAAGTGCAGCAAGAGACTGGACAAAAATCTAGCAACAATGGGAGAGGACAGTGGGAGGGGGAGGTGAGGGTGGAGGGTGGGATAGGTACAGGGTGGAGGGGAGCTATAGGAGGATAAAAAGGGGAAACAATGTAATTAATAAACTGAACAATAAAGATTAAAAAAATAAAAATTATTTTTCAATTAAAAAAAAAAACCACTAGACTGCACTGTTTTCCAGTTCCGTGTGAGACTTTGGGTGTCCAGACTCATTTGGGGAGAAATTGAACTGTCTGGCATCAAGCAGAGCTCAGGGGAAGCTTTCTTTCAGACATGCATGCAGCCATTGCCCCGGGACACAGAGATCCAGGCACCGCTTAGGGTGGGGCTGATGGGACACCAAGGCTGACTGCTTAGCCGGAGACTCTGCCCCAACCAAGCTGAGCATAGAGGCTCTCCCAGTGTAGATACAGCTGATCCTCACAGCCAATTGGCCTGGAGGTCAACCCCTCCCAGTGATATCAACAACTATCTAGGCTTAACTACAACAAGACTGTACAGCCCATAAAGGGGTGCACCAAGAGTATCCACCTCAGGTAACTGGGAAGGCTAAGCCACTGTGCCCTAGAGGACACCTACCACACAAAGCTGCATGATCAACTCAGGGAAGCAGCCAAAATGCAGAGACAAGGAAACAAATCACATTTGAAAGAAATGGAGGGGAAAAAAAACTGACTGCACATAGAGTTTAAAACCATGGTTATTAGGTTTTTCAAGAGGTTCCTAGAAAAGACCAATAAATTCAGTGAGACCCTCAGGGATATGAAAAAGGACCAGCTAGAAATTAAACATACACTGACTGAAATAAAAAATATTTTACAGAGACCCAACAGCAGACTGGAAGACTGCAAAAATCGAGTCAAAGATTTGAAATAAAAAGAAGCAAAATCCACTCAGCCAGAAAAGCAAGAAGTAAAAAGAATCCAAAAAATTGAAGATAGTGTAAGGAGCCTGTGGGACAACCTCAAGCATACCAACATCCGGATTATGGGGGTGCCAGAAAAAGAGAGACAGCAAGATACTGAAAACCTATGTGAAGAAATAGTGAACAAAAACTTGCCCCACCTGGTGAAAGAAATAGACTTAAAAATCCAGGAAGCTAAGAACAGGAACAAGACAGGGATGCCCAGTCTCACCACTCCTGTTCAACATAGTACTGGAAGTACTAGCCATTGCAATCAGACAAGAAGAAGAAATAAAAGGCATTCAAATTAGAAAAGAAGAAATAAAACTGTCCTTATTTGCAGATGACATGATATTGTACATAGAAAACCCTAAAGACTCCATCAAAAAATTATTAGATTTAATAAATGAATTTGGCAATGTAGCAGAATATAAAATTAATACCAAGAAATCTATGGCATTCCTTTACACCAATAGTGAACTTATAGAAAGAGAAACTAAAAAATCAATCCCACTTACCATCACACACAAAAAAATATTAAGATACCTAGGAATAAACTTAACTAAGGAGGTAAAAGACCTGTATGCGAAAAACTACAGGACACTGAAAAAAGAGATAGAGGAAGACAAATAGATGAAAGAACATACTGTGTTCATGGATTGGTAGAATCAACATCATCAAAATGTCCATATTACCCAAAGCAATCTACAGATTCAATGCAATCCCCATTAAAATACCTATGGCGTATTTCACTGACCTACAATGAATTTTCCAAAAATTCATCTGGAACAAAAAAAAGACCCTGAATACCTGCAGCAATCCTGAGAAAGAAGAACAAAGTAGGTGGGATCTCAATACCAGATTTCAAGCTGTATTGCAAAGCTACTGTTCTTAAAACAGCCTGGTACTGGCACAAGAACAGACATATAGATCAATGGAATAGAATAGAAAACCCAGAATTCAACCCAAACCACTATGCCCAATTATTATTTGACAAAGGAGGCATGACCATAAAATGGAGTCAAGATAATCTCTTCAACAAAAGATGTTGAGAAAATTGGACAGATACATGCAAACTGGAGATGCTGTGCTCACGCCTCTCGACCCCACCCCTTGCTCCGACTGGCTGGTAGCATAGCCAGTCAGGAGCCAAGGTATGGTCACATTTGCATGTTACTCTTTTATTAGATAGAATGCTGAAAGGTATTCTTTAAGAAGAGGAAGAAGAAGACAAAGGTAAAGATAAAAATTATGAACAACAAATACACATCTATCAACAAGTGAATCTAAAAATCAAGTGAATTAAAAATCTGATGAACAGAATAAACTGGTGAATATAATAGAATCAGGGACATAGAAAGAGAATGGACTGACAATTCTTGGGAGAGAAAAAAGTGTGGGAGGTGCAGGAAGAGACTGGACAAAAATCGTCCACCTATGGATGAGGACAGTCGTGGGGAGGTGAGGGCAGAGGGTGGGATGGATACCTGATGGAGGGGAGCTATGGAGGGTAAAAAAGAGGAACATTGTAATTAATAATCTGAACAATAAAGATTTATTAAATTTAAAAAAAGAAACCATCAACAAACCAACAAGAAAGCCCACTGTATGGGAGAACATATTTGCAAATGGTAAAGATTTAATCTCCAACATTTACAGGAAACTCATACAACTTAATAAAAGGAAGATAAATGATCCAATAAAAAAAAAAGGCCAATGGACCTAAATGGAATCTTTTCTAAAGAAGACTGAAGGAAGGCCAAAAGACATGAAAACATGCTCAAAGTCACTAATTATTGGACAGATGCAAATCAAAACAACAATGCTGTAGCATCTCACACCTGTCAGAATGGTAATCATTCTCAAATCAACAAGTGCTGGCCTGGGCCGCTGGGCCCCTCCGCCCCTGGGCCCCTGGCTTCTCACTCTAGGTGAGCAGCGGGTGTTCCTTCCCCAGAGGCTTCAGTAGAACCCAGGTGGCTGCTGCCTACTGCACGTCCCCTCCAGGCATTGAACCCGCAACCCAGGCCTGTGCCCTTGACCGTAGTCAAGCTCAGGACCTCAGTCCCCAAGCCACCGCTCTACCCACTGAGCAACAGGCGAGGGCCTTTCAGGGCCTCTTCACCAGCGTCTTATTCACGAATCCCGTCACCTTCTGAAGTCAGTGTTCCAGTTCTGTGGGGGTGGGGGAGCACCTGGTCATCTTTAGGGGCTGGTGAGCTTCCCTGACAGCAGGACGTAGCATCTGGGAGAAGCTCTTTGAACTCGCTCCGCCTCTGCGGTGTTTCACTTAGTTCAACATCTCACTCCTGGGCCCCTCTGACCCTGCATGGCTCCCAGGTGCCCACGTGACCCCGGCGCTGGCAGCACAATGGCCGGTCCTCCCGGCTCGAGCTCACTGTGCACAGGCCGTGTGTTGTGGCCGGAAACACCGTACTCTGGGCGGGTTCAGTGCTCTGGAGGAGGGTGTGTGGCTGGGGTACTTTTGAGTTGTGTATTTGTGGGTTTTTGTCTAGTTGTGTGAACTGAGAAAGTAATGTGGAAGTCTCCACATATAATTGTAAATGTGTTTATCTCTCTCAGTTCTTTCAGTTTTGCCTCAGGAGTGTAGTTCTGTTTATTGGTGCATGCACATTTCAGATAGCTATGTCATTTTATTGAAAAACAAATTCATAATTACACAATATCTCTTTCATTTGCTGGTAATTTTCTCTGGTCAGCTTTATCTGATATTAACATATTTATGTCTGCTTTCCTTTGAGTAATGTTTACATCTTATGTTGTCATAGTTCCAGCACCCCAGATGGGGTTATATAATTTTAAAATTGTATTATATGTAGTTCCAAAATTTATATTGGTTCTTATATATTTTGGTGTTTTTTATAGAAATTTGAATGCTTTATACTTTTCAGTAGCTTCAAACATATTTATAATTGCTTGCTTAAAAGTCTTTTCATAATAGAAGCCTGAAAATCTTTATCAGGTAACCCTGACATCACCGGTATTTCTTTGTTGCCTTTTTTTTAAAATTTAGATTGAGGGCTTTCTGTTTCTTGGCACAATAAACGGTATTTATTTGAAACTTGGACATGCGGGTATTGTGCTGGGACTCGGGCTTATTTAACTCCTCCCGCTGCAGCTGGCACCTGACCAGGGAATTTCAGGTCTCTTCCCAGCTTTCGTTGGCCCTAGAAGGAGCAGGTTCCTTCCCATGGATGGGCTCCCATCCTCGCCCTCCAGGAGCCTGTTTCATCATCCCGTTGGGGTTAGAAACCCAGCTCAGCTCTCTCCAGCCTTGACCAACCCGCAGAGGCTCAGAGGATTCCTTATTCCTGTTGCGGTGGAACAACCATCTCCCATGCCCGGTGCGGGCCCGCTGGAATGGAACACCGTGTTGGTGATGTTTGGATAAAGCAGAGTAGTTATTATCTAAAAGATTTCTGTCTTTGTGAAATACCACGTTCCTAGCTTTTTGGATAGAGAACACAGCCTCCTTGAAGGGGCGTTTTTGCCTGTGCTTGTTTGTGTTTCTGGGTTACAAACTTCTTCGGGACAAAGTCTGTCAAAAAAACACGCAGAAGGAAACCCCAGGCACACGCTTGCAAGCACATTCTGCAGGCACAGGCAAGCATGAGGGCGCAAGTTCATACACCCACACTCCCAAGTGACAGTAAGAGAAACCCAGTCACTCCACAACTCCTGTTGGGATCGGAGATCTCTTCTTCATTACTGATTCTCTCCACCTTTCAGAGTCTCTTTATGTTTGCTTTATGCGTACAATATCCAAGGGTTTTAGCAATGTGATGGTGAATAATAACTTATACTCTGACTAACCATGAAATAGAACTAGAATAAAATGTCCTAGGAACCTACACCAAGGACCTCTACACTAAAGGTTTTCTTATGCGCATCCTGCAGGCACCAGCAGTTCCACGCTGTACAGGGAACGGCGTTGGCACAAGACCTGGCATACATGGTTTCCCCAACCATAGGAATGTGGTTCACACGGTCGGCTCCAGGTGCTGACATTAAAGATCTGGATCAGGACCAGCAAGGACACTCAGGCGTGTCCACAGCCATGCCACCTGGTCTCTGTTCCTCTTGCCTTCTCCCTTCCTATACAAACCCCTGCACGAACGGGACAGTAAATGGTCTTTGGGATCAGAGACCACCATCTTCTCAGGTGGCTGGCACTTGAATTTTCCTCACACCGCCCCTGCCTCTTGAGGACTGGCTTTCAAAGTGGCAAGCAGCTGAACCTGGGTTTGCGATCAGAATTTGGTGAGCAACCCCAAGGTGCTCTCAGCTGCTTGTGGCTGTCTGACTCTGCGCCAGGACAGCACAGGGGCTTCCCAGAGCTGTGGAGCAGTTCTTTTAAATCTCAGGGGCTCCCCCTGTCCCTCTCACAGCATCAGCGGCCTCTAAGTGATTTGCTGGTAGAAGCAAATGGTCTTTGGGGGCAATCAGCTGGCTCCAAGACAGAGTAAGTCCAGCTGGCATCCCCCAAAAGCCCTCTCACTGCTGCCTGGGCTGCCTGCTGTCTGGGCTCAGCAACGAGGCATTTCCAGGATAGGTTAGCAGGGACAGAGCTCAATGGCTTTAATCCGGGTTTTCCCACGGTAGGATTTGAGAGCCCTATCTGTATGGAAAGCCTCTTTGGTTATAGTTGCTCTAAGCTTGCTTTCTTATATTTGGGGGCCTTGGTTTGGTAGCTGCTGTTCTGAACTCACCGAGTCCTCTGCTGCTGCCATTTTGGCTTGGTGACATTTGGGCCCCGTAAAGGTCACTCATGGCAGCGATTGGTGTGAGGTGCGACTAAGGTGAGTGTCTGGGTCCGTCCTCCCAGCAGGTTTGAGTTGTGATCATTTGTTTCTAATAACTTAGTTTTTGTGTTTTGAACTTATTTCTGTTTGGGTGATTCAGTATCAATCACACCAGCGTGTCCATTAGATCATATTCTAGCTGCCTGTTCCACTTACAGCTATTAGCCGATGTCAAACTGGAATTCTTTTGCTAAAGGTCTAGTAGACGGGATAAGATCTCGTATGTGTAAACTTTTATATTGTCAGATCATAAGTTTTCTACTCAGAAAGGATCTAAAGGGATGGTTCAAAAAGGTGGAAAAAATTTCACTCTCTCCCAGAGAGTAAAATTCAGAAACAAGAAAAAAGATGAGAAAGGGAGTCTTCGAAACACTGTGTCCCACTTGTGGCGGTCCAGGTGCTGCTGCAGGCCGGGGAACAATGGGGGATAAATGCCATCGCCAAGCCCACACAGGCTGAGGGACGAACAGAGGCCACTGCCCCTGCCCTCCATGTGAAGAAAAGAGGTGGTATTCCAAGAAACCACAATGGCGGACCTGGCCCGTGCTCAGCTCATTGGAACATTGTCCTGGGCACCAGAAACCTTGCAGTTTGATTCCGGTCAGGGCACATATCTACGATGCTGATTCAGTCCTTCAGGAGGTAATCATTGCTATTTCTCTCACATTGATGTCTCCCTCTTTCTCTCACCCCTCCTCTCCCTCTAAAGCCAATGAACATATTTTGGGGTGAGTGTAAAAAGAAAAAAAAAAACTGAAGCGACTGAAGTCATGCAAGCCTGATCTCTCCCATTGCTTTCCCCAGCCTTCTCCAACGTTGACAAGGACAGTAGGAAATTAAACTGCTCGGTTTTGAGCAACTAAAGCCATGCGTTCATCATCAAGATTCCAAATTGGTGACCTAATTTAATTGATGTCTTTTATTTTTTATCTTTATTGTTGAGAGAATTATAAATTTCTTCTCCTTTTCCCTCCATTGCCCCATGCACCGGGTTCCCACCCTGAGCCAGGCCTTCACCAGCCTGTGGTCTGTTCCATGGACAATGCACATGCATGTAAGTTCTTTGGTAAATCTCTTCCCACTGCCCCACTGACCCCGCCCCCTTCCCTGGATTCCTCAGTCTGTTCCATATTTCCATGACTCCGTTTCTATTTTATTCATCACTGTTGTGTTCATTAGATTTCACAAATGAGTGAGATCATGTGATACTTGTCTTTCTCTGACTGGATTATTTCACTTAGCATAATCATCTCAGGTCTCTCCATGCTGTCTCAAAGGGTAAGAGATTCTTCTTTTTTACACCTGCATAGTATACCATGGTGTAAATGTGTTGTAGTGTAACCCCCATCTTACAAAGGACGCCTCAAAAAGTCGAATTATAGAGTCATTTATTAAAGGCCGGCAGCATATGAGGTCTGAAGCAAAAGCGCTCCAGACCTCGCAGCCCCGAACATCTCGCAGAGATATCACAAAGGTATTGATTACATCTTTGGGTCTGGAATGACGAACCTGTTTGAAGAAAAACATTTTTTTACAGAAGCAAAATTTGAGCAAGCTAGTTACCTAAAGTATCTAAGAATCACTGAATCAACAGAAACACATTAGAGGGGACCACCTGGGCAAGTTAGAATAATTATGCTGTCTGTCCAGATTCTGGGATCACTAGTCAACAGGAATGCACTATCTGTAGCTACTGAGGGAATTTAGAGTATGTTCTGATTCCCGGACTACTAGTCAACAGAAAGTCAGTTATCTATAGCTACTGAGATAATCCTCCTATCTAATAAAAGAGTAACATGCAAATGTGGCTCCTGATTGGCTATGCTACCAGCCAATCAGGAGCAGGAGGCATGGCCAGCAGGACAGGAGGCAAGGCAGGCGAGGTATGCAGGGAGGGGGTGAGGGGGTAGCCACAGTGCAACGTGTGCTCCCGAAGCCAGGGCCCCGCCAGGGGGGGGTGGGGAAAAAGGGGTGAGGGACTGGGCCCTTGGCCCCCCTGGGCAAGGAGCTGAGTCTGCCGCCATCCATCCCCACTTCCCCATCCCAGCCCGGGCCGGCCAATGGCTCCAGCGGGGTTTCTCGGAGAGGAGGCAATGGCCACCAGGCCGTGCACATGCAAAACGAAGGGTAAATGGACGACAAAGCCTCTGGCAGCTCTGTGCGTGCGCACCCCTCCCCCACCTTCCTTCCCCCAGAATGCCATGCTGCCAACCACAGTGGGCAGGCATCAGTTCCCCCTTCCTCGAGGGGAAGGAAGCCGAGAGATACGGAGGTAGTGGCACAGCGTGCATTCACTCTCCAGGTGGGGGCCCCGCAGAGGGGCGGAACAGCTGCGGCAGGCCCACCTGGGGCTCTGGGACACGCTGTCTGCGAGGTGTGCTGTAGGAGAGGCACCCGCCTGCTGGGTTGGTACGGGACCCCCCAGATCTGGATGCATTTCTCTGCTCCTTCAGTCTCCATGACCTCATACCTTTGTCAGTGGCAGTGTGTGCGAGTCCAGTAAGGTCACCCTTTCCCCAAGCACCACGCACACTCCGAGGCTCCTCACCTTCTGGAGATGCTGAGGAAGGCATGCCCTCAGCAGGGCTGCAGCATCTCCATAGGCTGGGGAGAACATATATGGCAAAGTTCTTTAAGCCACGGCAGTCAGAGTACTGGGACTTTGCCAGGCAGGCACATAGAGGGGCTAGGGCCCTTTCTGGCCATGGGGTTAGGCAGCATGCCCTGTGGTCCTGGGTGCCTGTGGGTGCCTGTGGCTGCAGCCGGCCTGAGTGAAACTGGCCCAGGTCCTGAGTGCCTATAGCTGGCCAGAGGGAGGGAAGCCTGGGTCCCAGGTGTGGGGCAAGGCAGAGGGAGTTAGGAGCAATCAGGCCAGCAGGGGAGCACTTAGGGGCGATCAGGCAGGTAAGCAGAGGTGGTTAGGGGTCACACATCCCCGAAGGGGTCCCTGATTGGAGCAGGTACAGGTTGAGCTAAGGAAACCCCCCCTCTGTGCATGAATTTCATGCACTGGGCTACTAGTTTAGGATAATTGTCCTGTCCTGGTTCCCAGGGGAATGTGCTTTAATGACCAGTGAGATCACAATCAATGAGATATTCAAACCATCATCAATGGAGTATTGGATAGCATACATAAGTTCATAAAATCAAAATAACTTTTTATTGTTTTAGCAAAAAAAATAAGTACAGAAACCAAACAGCAGTTTCTACCTGAGATGATTGTTACCACACTTCAAATGTACCACAGCTTCTTTATCCACTCATCTGCTGATGGGCACATGGGCTGTTTCCAGATCTCAGCTGTTGTAAATTGTGCTGCTATGAACATAGGGGTGCATCCATGCTTTCTGATTGGTGTTTTGGGTTTCTTGGGATATGTTCCTAGAAGTGGGATCACTGGGTCAATGGCAGTTCCATATTTAAGTTTTTGAGGAAATTCCACACTGTTCTCTACAGTGGCTGCACCAGTCCACATTCCCACCCATGGTGCACAAGGGTTCCTTTTTCTCTGCATCCTCACCAGCACTTGACATTTGTTGTTTTGTTGATGATAGCCATTCTGACAGGTGTGAGATGGTACCGCATTGTCGTTTTAATTTGTATCTCTGATGATCAGTGATATTGAGGATGTTTTCATATGTCTCTTGGCATCTGTATGTCTCTTTAGGAAAATGTCTATTCAGGTTCTCTGCTCATGGTTTTTTAAAATATATTTTTATTGATGTCAGAGAGGAAAGGAAAGGAGAGAGAGAAACATCAAAGATGAGAGAGAATCATTGATCAGCTGCCACCCACATGCCCCACACTCAGGATGGAGTCCGCAACCAGGCTAAGTGCCCTTGACCAGAACCCTTCAGTCCACAGGCTGACACTCTCTTCACGCTATTTACTGAGCCATACCAGCCAGGGCTCCTGTTTTAATTAGATTGTTTCTTTCTCTTTAGTTGACTTGTCTGAGCACTTTAGTTTTTTGGAAATTAACCTCTTACAGATGTATCATGGGCAAATATGTTCTCCCACGCAGTGGGCTCCCTTTTCGTTTTGATGCTGGTTTATTTTGCTGTGCAGGAGTTTTTATTTTGATGTAGTCCCACTTGTTTATTTTTTCCTTAGTTTCTCTAACCCTAGGCAGTGTTTTAGCAATCACTGTCTGAGACTTAGTTGCCTACATTTTCTTCTAGTATTTTTGTTTCATGACTTACATCTTTTATCCATTTTGAGTTTATTCTTGTGTGCGATGTAAGTTGGCAGTCTGGTTTCATTCTTTTGCATGTGCTGCCAGTGTTCCCAGCACCATTTGTTGGAGAGATGGTCTTTACCTAGCTCTGTGCCAGGAGACAGGGCCAGCACACTCACCACCAGGCTCTGCTCAGCTCAAGGCAAGGCCAGGCTTCCTGGGAAAGCTGGGCCCTTGGGAGCCCTGGAGCCATGGGACTGAAAGACTGCTCAGGGCCAGCCAGGCTCTCAGTGCCTCTTGCCTCACCTCCTTCCAATGCTACCAGCCTGACCAGATTGCCCACATCAAGCCATCAGCGAAAAGGGATCACACATCAGCTGATGGCTGCCCTAGCCAGCTAGTTCCTGCCCAGAGAACCTCAGTCCACATTTCACACACAAAAGGGAAAATCTGAGCAGAATTGGGCTCCTGCATCATTGCTGACCGTTGGATCCCTGCTGGCCGCCAGGCTCAGGTGCTCCTCCCTCAAGCCCAGCACCCAGCCCAGCACCGCAGCCTCAGAGGCTCCCACAGGCCTGTCCCGTGACTCCGTTCCCCCTCAGGTCCCCTTGTGCAGGCTCCTAACCGACAGCCACTCCCTCTTACTTTGTGGGCCTCTCTCTCCAAATGCCTCAGCCTCTCTGGTTCTCTCCATTTACTGTGGCCTCAGTGGGCTCGGTGGGGAACCCCTGCCCTCAGAAGTCCTGGGGGCGCTCACCGTATGGGAGCTGCTCACTGGGCCCCTGGTCCTGGAGCCGCAGGCGGGCCTGTGCGGTGCCAGTTGGTAGCCTTTCTCTCCACGTCCCTTCCTCTGCAGCCTGCAAACACTCCAGTCTCCGTCCCTTCACCAGGGACAAGCCCTGAGGCCAAAACTTCAACCACAGCCCAAGCCTGCGCTCCCGGGTTATGGGCGATCCCCAGTGGCGGGTGTGCAGGAGGCGGCTGATCCTTGATTCTCCCTCTTCACTGATGTTTCTTTCTCCCTCTCTCAGCCCCTTCCTCTCTGAAATCAACAAAAAAAATATATCTTTAAAAATGCCAAAACAAACCCAAAAAGAAAGAGGAAAAAAAACCAGGGCCTGGCCAGTTCCACAGATAAGGCTCCCTCTGGGGGGCACCCATCCTGCCCTCCACTGGCAGCAGGTCCCTGGGGAGTCCTGCAGCTGCTTTCTGTGGGGCAGGGGATCAGGGAGGACCTGGCTTCAGACCATGTGGGGAGAAAGCTAAAGCCACAATGGAATCCAGGCCTTCTGGGTGCAGCCATGGACATCTCCATGCCCCAAAGTGTGGCCCGGAAGCCCTGCTGTGTAAGCCCCTAGGGCCCTGGTGCACTCCCCTTCCCCCCACCCCCCGCCCTGGGCAGGTCCCACAGCCATGGCACCTCCTCTGCAGTGATGGCTCAGAGGAGGCCCCCTCACTTGGTAAGTTTGCAACCAAGTCAGGGGCCAGCCACGTTGAGGAGTGCCTGTCTTCATGAAGAAACTTTCTTGATGGGGGGTGGCAGGGGGGGTGGCCGTCCCCCCAACATCTGGGAGCAAACCCCTCTGCTCAGCTGGGAATAGCCATCACTGTGCAGGGTCCTCCAGACCTGTTGTTATGCCCAGATTTCAAGGTCCCCAAAGACCACCAGGGAGCCGAGTCTGATGCAAAAGCAAAGAGCCTTTATTCAAGCTTGAGCTCGATCTCTCCGCTTCCACCTCTGCAGCAGCAGGATGCAAAAGAGCCCCGAGTTCCAGAAGCATAGCAATTTTATAGGGCTTGGGGTCGGGTGGAGGGGTGACTCTCAGACCATTGAATTGGCCAACCCCAGTTGGCCAGGGACCAGTGACACAAAGACAGGAGGCAGCTAGGGTCTAGTTACACAAAGACAGGAGGCGGTCTACATACTTTTGGCCTTAGGTTAGTTCCCCTTGCATTCTCATTGGCTGATTTAAGGGTGAGCTGGGTAACCAACACATTCTGTGGTTCTTGGAGAAGGGGTCATGTCCGAGACATAGTTACACAAGATGGAGTTCACAGTACAAAATGGAGTCAGTCCTGCTCTGCCCTTTCATTCCCACTTGTCTTGGGATTTAGGGGCCCAATCATGGGATGGACTGCATTTCTACCTCACCTTCTGTTATTAGAGGCCTATACTGGGCACGTAGAACCATCACCTGAACCACCCCTATGCGCTCTTTGACAAATTGGACTAGTCTGTTGATAATGCAAGGGCCGAAGGTCAACAGCATTATCAGGATTACAAGGGGTCTGGCGAGGGCGGAAATAAGAGTAGCTAACCACGAGACCAGTTAAATAAAGATTCATACCAAGACTGAAATTGCTCCCTCTCTAGCTTCTGCTTCTGTAGTCCCTCTCTTACGAATGCCATGGATTCCTTAATAACTCCTGAATGGTCAACATAAAAACAACATTCTTCCCCTAGGGCTGCACATAGGCCTCCTTGCTGCATGGATAGTAAGTCCAATCCTCTTCTGTTCTGGAGTACTACCTCATATAAAGAAGTAAGGGATTCTTGTAGGTGGGTAAAAGATTTTTCAATTCTTTCTATGTCTAGGTCAATGGCTGCTCTTAGGGTTCCATAGTTCTTGTCTTGTATGACAAGCAAGGATATCCCAGTTCCTGCCCTTGCTAGTCCCAGCACCAAGAGCGGGGCCAGAGTTAGGGCTGTAACAGATTCTCTCCTACCTCGGGGGTTAGCAGACCCTAATCTGCTAAATATTTCCTCCCCCGAATGGTATACTACCTTGGGGATAAGCTGGACGAGTATGCAAAAACCTTCGCTTGAGGAGTTGAGGATTTGGGGGTGGACACAGGGAGCAAGGCCACTGGAACAGGCCCACCATGCATTTTTGGGGGGGAGCAGGTAAGCTGCCCCACTAGGGACTAATAGAATGTTATTACAAAAATGTGATTGTTCAGGGGGCACTCAGCCCACGCAAGTACCTTGCCCCATTACTGCCTGGAGGGTTAGTCTAGCGGTGGTCTGCTGCCACCTGCAGGAGCTGGAATTGGAGGCCGCTATATAATTGCCTCTAATAGCAATACCTTCATAATATGGTGGCCGGACATTGAGACAAAGCCAACAGGACTAGGTCAGGTCAGGTCGGGAAGCATTCAAAACATGATATGCTCCTATAATCATATTCCTCAGGGGGTCTGTGCTAGGAGTTGAAGTACGGAATGGGTTGGGGAAGGCAGAGGACTGTGAGGCTGGGGGCCGGGTGCTTCTGGGCAGGGATGCTTGTGTAGGAGCAGGTCGGGCAGCTAGTACTTGGTTCAGCCCTACTCCTGCTAGAGTCTGTTGGTGAGGGGGTACTGCCTGTACTTGAAGGGTGAACAGTGTCTCCTGGTCTCGGGCCCCCATTCGTGCCTTGTCATATATCCTGATCCCCCTGATTTTGCCAGTGCCCCATCCTGTCACTTTCTTCCCTTGTTCCATGAAGGATATCCATACGGGGTTGCAATGGTTCCCTTGATGACCTGGGCAAGGTGGCATCTCTGCCCGAGTTATAGTTACCAGGACACCGGTTTTCGGGGGAGTCCACCAGATGTGCCCAGTCGAGACACATGACCAGGAGGCATAGAAATAGTCAGATGCATCCCCACATGGGTCGCGAGTGTGTCTGCGACCTGGTCGAGGCCACGAATGACCAGGGCAAACATAAAAGTGGAGTTGTTGAGTGGCTTTTGGGTCATTGTAGCCTCCAAATAAGGCAGGAAGGTACCAGAGGTCTACTTGGTTAGGAAGGTCTACTTGGAGTTCTGGGAACCATGTGTCTTTTGGGTGTAACTGGGAAGTCTGATTAAGTACTGTCCCCGAACTGGTGTCTATGATTTTCCAGGTAAGACTGTAGGGGGCATGAGGACTCATGGCAGTATGGGTGACAGCAAACAGAGGTAATGGAGTTACCAACATTAGGCGAGTTGGGTGCGCCATAGCTTGAGCTTGAGCGGGTTGTGCTGATTGTGCTCGAGGCTCCATTGTGTGATGAGGTCCTCCTGGACTGCAGAGGGATCGGCTGGGCGGATGTGGGTGTAGTTGCAACGCCATCTATCTTGAGAACAGTGGGTGTAGTCAGCACTACGATGTAGGGGCCCTTCCAACGGGTCTCAAGGGTCTCCCGGCGGTGCCTCTTGACAAAAGAGGCTCCCAGGCTCCCAGTCTGTACTGATGAGGCGTTGGGGTGTGGCCACCCTCATAGATGGCTTGGAGGCACAGCCAAATGTCCTCATGTGCCCTCTGGAGCCCTCTTAAGAGAAAAGATATGTCTAGGTTTTCAAATTCAGTAAGAAGCTCGGCCTTGAGATTGGGAATGATAGGGGGTGGCCTGCCAAACATGATCTCATAGAGGGTAAAGCCCAGGGTGTAATGAGAGTTCCGTACCCGGTAGAGAGCATATGGTAGGAGAGCCACCCAGTCCCTGCCAGTCTCCATGCTTAATTTGGTAAGGGTCTCTTTTAGAGTTCTATTCATTCTTTCTGCCTGCACTGAACTTTGGGGCCTATAAGCACAATGCAATTTCCAATCTGCCCCTATAGCCTTGGCTACTGCCTGTGTTACCTGTGAAATAAAAGCTGGTCCATTGTCTGACCCTATCATAGCAGGAAATCCATACCTGGGAAGGATGTCTTCCAGCAGTTTCTTGGCTACCGTCTGAGCTGTTTTGTGCTTGGTTGGGTGTACATCTACCCATCTAGAAAAGGTGTCTATAAATACTAAAAGATGTTTATAACCATACTTTTCTGGCTTGACTTCAGTGAAGTCGATCTCCCATTGAGCTCCGGCTTGGTTCCTCTGAGTCTGGTTTCTTTTTCATTCTATCTGGCGCTCGTGTTAGTGAGTTGGCAGGTCTTGCAGGCGGATACAACTTGATCTATTCTGGAGTTTTGCTGGTGAATCTTGAATTTGGCATGCTGAATTAAGTCCTTTATTTCCGGGCCCCCAGGTGGGTGGACAGGTGCATGTGTTCTAACACTGGGACCCCGAGCCGGTGTGGCAGTATGAGCTCCTTGTCTGGTGTATACCACCATCCCTTTATCTCTTGGGCCATGGGGAGTTTCCTGATTCGCTGCAACTCTTCTTGGGAGTATTTGGGCTGGGCTGGTAAAACTGGGTCCCCCGGGGTCCGGCAGTTGTAGGGCCATGGTGGGGATTGAAGTAAGGGCCACTGCCTTGGCTGCCTGGTCAGCCTTTTGGTTACCTCTTGCTACTGGGTCATCAGTCTTCTGGTATCCTTGGCAGTGGATAATGGCTAAGTTGGCAGGAAGCCATAAAGCTGTAAGCAGGTTGAGTATCTTCTGCTTATTCTTTATAGTCCATCCTTCTGCCATCAGTAACCCCCTCTCCTGATAGATTGCACCATGAACATGAGCTGTGGCAAACGCATAACGACTATCTGTGTAGATGTTTAGCCGTTTTCCAGCTCCCAGCGTCATCGCGTTAGTGAGGGCGACGAGCTCTGCTCGCTGGGCTGACATCCCGGAGGGTAGAGCCTCTGCCCGTACAGTGTCCATCTCAGTGACCACTGCTGCCCCTGGGTACCTGTGCCCATCCTGTATGAAGCTGCTCCCATCTGTGAACCAAGTGGCCTCGGCATCTGGAAGGGGCCAGTTGGTCAAGTCCTTTCGGAATCCATGTACTTGCTCTAGGATTCCTGCACAGTCATGTAGTGTGGCATCTAGGTCAGGATCGGGCAGCACAGTAGCGGGTTAAGGGCCGCATTAGAGTGGAATCGCACTCTAGAAGGGTTGAGTAGGAGGCTCTGATAGTGAGTCATACGTGCGTTGCTCATCCATCTATCAGGAGGCTGTTTCAGGACTCCCTCAATGGCATGCGGGTTGTGATCCAGATTTCCTGTCCCAGGGTCAGTTTGTCAGCGTCCTTGACTAAGAGCGCTGTGCTGCAATAATTCTTAAGTACGGCGGCCAGCCGGCAGCTACTGGATCTAGCTTCTTAGACAGGTATGCTATTGGGGCCCAAGGCTTGAGTTAAAACTCCTTTCGCTATTCCTTTATGTTTGTCTACAAAGAGGTGAAAGGGCTTCGTAATTTCTGGCAGGCCCAGGGCCGGAGCAGCTAGGAGGGCTTTCTTTAACTGGTTAAAAGCAGCCTTTTCTTTCTCAGTCCATTCAAACACCTTCTCCTCTTTGGTAGCTTATATAGGGGCCTGGCGATCTCAGCAAAACCCGGTATCCAGAGGCAGCAGTAGCCGGCCGGCCATCCTAGGAATTCCCTTTGGGAGGTGTGAGTAGGGATCTTCAGGACAGTTTCTTTTCTAACATCCGATAACCGCCGCTATCTGCTTTCTAGGATGTACCCCAGGTAACTTACCCTCTCTCTGCATATCTGAGCCTTCTTCACAGATGCCCAGTACCCTAAGGGACCCAAGATAGCCAGCAGATCTTGGGTCTCCCGTTCACAGTAATCAGCCGTGTCGACAGCAATCAGGATGTCATCTACGTACTGGAGGAGGGTGAGGCCGGGGTGCTCCCTCCTGTACTTACCCATGTCCTCGTGTAGCACCTCGTCAAAGATGGTGAGTGAATTTTTGAACCCTTGAGGCAACCGTATCCAGGCTAATTGTCCACTGTAGCCCTCCTCCAGGTCGTGCCATTCAAAGGCAAATAAAGGTTGGCTCCAGGGCACCAGTGGCAGACTGAAGAAGGCATCCTTTAAATCTAATATGGTATACCAGGAGCTCAAGAGAGTATATGGGTTGGGAACATGACTTTTTAATTTACTTCCTGGAGGTCCTGTACTGGTCAGTAGTCATTCGTGTGAGGCTTCCTGACTGGCAGGAGGTGGGTGTTCCAGGCAGATGGGCAGGGAACTAGTACCCCTAGGCTTCGCAGTCTCTGGATATGAGGCTGGATTCCCTTCCAGGCCTCCTAAGACCTAGGGTACTGCTTAATTCTCCTGGGCCTCCTTCTAGTTTTAGCTCTACTAGGATTGGGGTCCTGTGAGTGGCTAGTCCTATTCACGCCCCCCGTCTCTGCCCAAGCTGTGGGGAATTCTTGTAGCCATCTGTCCATGTTGTTCTGTATTGGGGACACCTTCTGGTGGAGGCAGTACTCATCCTCCAGTCTCAGAGTCAGGACCTGGATGGGGTAGCCTTTGCCATCGGTAACCTGAGGCCCCCCCTTGACTGAAAATTATCTGAGTTCCAATCTTGGTCAGTAAGTCCTGTCCTAATAGTGGGTAGGGGCATTCCGGTATCACCATAAAGGAGTGGGATATCCAGCCTGTCCCTAGATCTATTGTTCTTCAGGTAGTCCATGAATACTGGCCCATACCAGTTGCCCCTTGTACCCAGGACTCCTTGTTTTCTAGCTTCCCCTGCGGTGTGCAGAGGTCCAAATGTGCTCTAGTGTCGACGAGAAAGTCAACAGGGGTCCCCTCCACTCTAAGAGTTACCCTGGGCTCAGGGAGAGGGTCCGAACCCCGACTCTCCTAATCACTCAGTTCATCCAGCTCTAAGACTTTCACTCGATCAGTCTTGTTTCCCTTCCCACAGGCCTTCTTTGGACATTCTTGGGCCCAATGCCCCATCTCCTTGCAGTAAGCCTCTGCCTCCCTTCCCCTCCCTTCTTCAGCCTCTGCCTCCCTTCAATTGGCAGTGTCCTTACCTCCTTTTCAGTCATTCACTAGCTGTCGGAGGTGGTGGTCCCATTCCTCAGGAGAGTCCACAGTAGTGGCCAGCAGAATCCTGGCCAGGTCTTGGGTTTGCTTACTGCTGGCAGCCACCATGGCACAAGCCTGTTTATCTTCAGGGGGCTTCCAGTTGTTGTACACCTTTTTGGCTACTACCAGCAAGTCCTGCAAACTTTTCTCTCCTAGACTATCTATTTTCTGCAGTTTTCTCCTAATGTCTGCAGCAGATTGGTTTACAAAGGCCATGATAACATTGGCCTTGTTTTCAGGAGCCTCTGGGTCCATGAGGGTATAGATTTGGAATGCCTCCATGACACACTCTAGGAAGGCTGCTGAAAATTCATCCTTCTCCTGCTGTACATTTCCTACCTTTGCCAAATTAGTCGGCTTCCTGGGAGCCATCCGAAGACCCTCCATTACAGTCTGGTGGTAGACCCAGAGCCTCTCCTTATCTTCTGCTGTGTTGAAATCCCATTCAGGCCTAGATAGAGGAAAAGAGGTGTCTATCTGAGCCTGGTTGTTGGTAGGATTCCTGTCCACGCCTGGAACTAGCTTCTGGGCCTCAGTAAGGTTCCTCTCCCTCTCCTCGGTGGTGAATAGGACCTGTAAAAGCTGCTGACAGTTGTCCCAGATAGGCTGATGGGTGAAAAGAACAGAATCTAGTAAATCAATGAGCCCTGAAGGCTTCTCAGAGAACTTAGGATTCTGAGCTTTCCAACTATAAAGGTCACTTGTGGTGAAAGGCCATTAGTGATGGGGCTGATTGCCCCCCTCACCTGGGGGGCCGGTGGCCCACAGGGATAGAGTCTTAATAGTGGAGTCAATGACGGAGGCAGACTGCTCTCTCTGAGCCCTTTGTCTGGTATAGGGCAGGCTTCCCACTGGAACTCCTCCACCCTCTGCTGTCAGAGCAGCGTCTGCTTCCCCGGATGGGGGGTGGCTGGGTCCCTCTGACACTCTAGGGGATTGATACAGGGGAGAAAACATTAGTTCTTCTTCAGTTCCCCTCTGCAAAATGGGGTAGAGGAGAGCTGATAGCTGGATGATCTCTTCCTCCTCCTTCTTCTCCACCCCCTGCAAAGCAAGAATAGGTCTCAGCTCCAGAGGGTGTGGCACCAGGAAGGGCTTAAGCCAAGAGGGTGGGTCCTCCACAAGGTCCTGCCAAGTAATAATGTAAGGGAGTTGATCAGGATGACCCCCCTTGGTCCGGGAGACAACGTCCCTGATCCAGCAGATGGTAGGGAGGTCAAAAGTTCCCTCTGCTGGCTATCCGACATTGAAAGTTGGCCACTCACTGGAATAGAAAATCTATCAGCAGCTCTTCTGGACCTCCACACTGAGGTCGTTAGCTCTTCCCCTAATCTCTTTGAAATGATCAATCATAATACTTAAAGGAGTAGTCTGAGTCTGTCCCATAATGTTTGTCCATTAAGTCCACAGAATAAAACAGAGAAACACAAACAGACAAACAAAAGGCCCCAAAGAACAGTCTTCCAATTCTGTGGAAGCAAAACTGAAAGCTAGATGACGGCCTCATGCCAACTGGCCGGAGCGACCCGCCTCGTCTCAGATTTGTGAGAGGAATCCACGTCCTCTGGCCCGTGGTCCTCCAGTGCGTCCACTTAAACTGCATCGAGCACAACCAGAATACCAGAGGTGAGTTCACACAGGACAGAACACACAAACACACAGACACCTACCATGGTCAGTCAGGCTCTCTGGGTCAGGGTCTCTCATAGGTCTTGGGGATCCCGGGCGAGCCCCCAAATGTTATGCCCAGATTTCAAGATCCCCAAAGACCACCAGGGAGCCAAATCTGATGCAAAAGCAAAGAGCCTTTATTCAAGCTTGAACTCGGTCTCTCCGCCTCCACCTTTACAGCAGCAGGATGCAAAAGAGCCCCAAGTTCCAGAAGCATAGTAATTTTATAGGGCTTGGGGTCGGGTGGAGGGGTGACTCTCAGACCATTGAATTGGCCAACCCCGATTGGCTAGGGTTCAGTGACACAAAGACAGGAGGCAGTCTGCATACTTTTGGCCTTGGGTTAGTTCCCCTTGCATTCCCATTGGCTGAGTTAAGGTGAGCTGGGTAATCGACACATTCTGTGGTTCTTCTTGGAGAAGGGGTCATGTCAGAGACATAGTTACACAAGATGGAGGACACAGTACAAAACTGAGTCAGTCCTCCTCTGCCCTTTCACTGTGCAGGTCCAGGCTCTCGCTGCCAGGGAGCCCAGCCCCAGGAGCGCCCACCTCACTGGCTCATTGAGCAACTGGTCCTCCCCAAAACAAGCTGCAAACCTGTGGGTACTGTGGAGAAAGCCCTCGGGGAACAAAGTTCCCTGAGGGGGCGGGCCTTGAAAGGCCCGTCTGCTCTCTGCCCCCCAGGAGAATGGTTACCTTCAATTCTAGTTTAGCAAACAATATTGCCTTCCAGCACATAACATTGTAAATAGCCAAACGGTCTATGTGATAATGGGAAAAGATTTAGGTGGCATCTTGGATGGATATAGAGCCTAGGGAAATTAGTTAAGATAAGGGGTTTAATGGGGAAACATGTTTACAATAGAATGTAGCTTTGTTGTTTGGGGAACAAGGAATTGTGTAATATGTAACCGGAACTGTTTAAAAGAGTGGAGTGAAATAAACTCAGGGCCGCAGTCCTAAAGAGGGCTTTGCAGACATCCTGATCCCATATCTTTTGTTTCTTCTTTATTTCTATCCATCTTTCTATCTCTATCTTTCCGTAAGCCTCACCCCCCTTTCAGGGACTGCTCGACTAATGCTGGCTGGCCCCGGAAGGGTACGCAGCCCTGCCGCAGTCTGGAGGGCTTTAGGGCGCCCCCAAGGACACAGGGCCCCAGATTGAGGACCCAGCAAGCTGCCCTGGGGGTGAACTCCATGGTGCTGGGAACCTTGTGCTTCCCAGCCTGCCCCTCCCCTCATCCCCACCCCCTACTCCTACCCCTGGCAACAGGCGGTCAGGCCACTTTGTTCCCACCTTTCAAGAGAGCCCTGGTCATTGGCAGCATCCCGTCCCCCCCACCACTGAGCTGGAGCCCTCCTTAGTAGTCTCCCTCCGCCTGGACAGCAGGGCTGGAGGCAGGGACAGCCCGGGCAGCCCTGTGGGCGAGGGTTAGGTCCAGGCCTCCACACTGGAGGCCACTAGCTCCTCCTTAAGGCCAATCTGGGTTCTTGAGGTGCCTGGGCTTGTGAGCAGAGCTCCAGAGTCCAGAGGTCAGTGATTGGATGGGGGGCCCTTGGAGAAGCAGGCACGGAGGTTTGCCTCCTCATTCTTAGCACTCTCAAAGCTCCTCTTGGCCCTCCACTTTCCCATGTGCGCTTGCCCAGGGGAGACATTGCCAACCATCACCAACCAGTGGAGAGAGCATAGGGAGCTGGGGCCATTGATGCCCAAGCTGCCCGTGCAGTGCCATCCCCAGGAGAAAGCCTGGTGGGGCACAGGCTGCTGCCAGCCAGCTGCCCGCCTCAGCCAGGGGACCAAGAAGCCCCCACAGTGCTGTGCCAGCCCGGGCAACACCGCCATAGCCTCTGTCCCGGATACCTGCCCTCCGCCTTGCTGGGTGGCTAGACGGCTGCAAAATGCAATCCCTGCAGTGGCTGCAGAGCTGGCCCAGCCACCTCTGTCCATGGGAAAGGCCTCGAACAAAGCCTGTTCAGGAAGGTGCCGCATTCCACACACAACGCGCCAGAGTCAAAAATTAATGAAATAAAATGTTGCAGTCGGCGCTTCATTCACTCAGATTATCCAATGGCATGATTTGCACCAACATTAGAAACAATGTTAAATGTCTTCTTTACTTTGCCTGGAAACCTTTGTCACTGATCCAACACTTCCCAAATTTAAAGTGCAGAGCATGGGCTATCATCAACCCTTTGGTTAGCAGGTGCTTTTCAAATGTTTGGCCCTGCTGTCTTCCTTTTGTTAAGTTGTATTAGTTCCTTGTGTATTTTGGATGTTATCAGTGTATCATTGGCAAATATGCTCTGCCATGCAGTGGGCTCCCTTCTCATTTTGTTGATGGTTTCTGTTGCTGAGCAGATGCTTTTTATGTTGATTGGTTTCATTTGTTTACTTTCTCCTTACTGTCCTTTGCCTGAGGAGATGCATTGGAAAACATTGCTATTAGACACATTGGAGATTTTGCATCTATGGTTTGAACTGAGATTTTTATGGTTTCACAGCTTACATTTACTTAAATCTTTTACCCTTTCATGTGCATGGTATAAGTTGGTGGTCTAGTTCTTTTGTATGTGTTTTTATTTGTTGTTGTTCTTTTTTTTTTTTTTTTTTTTTTTTTTTTGCAGGTATCTGTCTAATTTTCCCAGCACCATTTATTGAAGAGATTCTCTTGACAACATTGTATGCTCTTGCCTCCTTTGCCAAATATTAAATGAGTTTGGTGGCTTGGGTTAATTTCTGGAGTCTCTGTTCTGTTCCATTGTCTATATGCCTACTCTTGTACTAGTAGCTGGCTGTTTTGATTACAGTGGTTTTATAGTATAACTTGATATCTGGTATTGTGATCCCTGAAATTTTGTTCTTCTTTCTCAAAATTGTTGCTGCTATTTGTGGTCTTATATAAATGTTTGGGGTATTTGTTCTAGCTCTGTGAAATATGCCATTGGCACTTTAATAGGGATTGCATTGACTCTATAGGTGGCCTTGGGTAGTATGGACATTTTAATGTGTTGATTCTACCAATCCATGAACATGGTGTATTCTTCCATATGTTTATATCTTCCTCTACCTCTTTTTTTCAATATCCTATAGTTTTCTGAGTGCAAGTCTTTTACCTTCTTGGTTCAATTTATTCCTAAGTATCTTAATATTTTTTGCAATGGTAAATAGGATTATTTGATTAATTTCTCTTTCTGAGAATTTATTATTGGTGAATAAAAATGCCATTAATTTCTTGGTCTTAATTTTGTATCCTGCTACATTTCTGAACTTTTTTATTAAATGTAGTAGGTTTTTGGTGGATTCTTTAGGGTTTTCTATGTATAATATCATGTCATCTGTGAATAAGGAGAGTTTTATTTTCTCCTTCCAATTTTTATGCTGTTTAAAAAATGTATATATATTATTGATTTTTTACAGAAAGGAAGGGACAGAGATAGAGAGTTAGAAACTTCAATGAGAGAAAAACATTGATCAGCAGCCTCCTACTCACCCCTTCCTGGACATGTGCCCACAATCAAGGTACATCCCTTAACCGGAATCAAACCCGGGACCCTTCAGTCTGCAGTCTGACTCTATCCACTGAGCCAACCCAGTCAGGGCCAGATTTTATGCCTTTTATGTTTTCTTCTTATCTGATCACTGTGGTTAGCACTCTAGAACTATCTATAATAATAAAAGCATAATATGCTAATTATACCAGACGTCCTTCTGGACAACCTTCTGGAAGAAACTGGGGCTCTGAGGGAAGCCAAGGTCCTGGGTGCGTAGGTAAGCTGGTGCTGGCAGCTGGGGGAAGGAAGGCCTGCTCTTGCAAGAATTTCGTACATCAGGCCTCTAGTGTTGAATAAGAGTGATGAAAGCAGACATTCCTGTCTTTTCCTGTTCTTAGGGGAAATAGTTTCAGTTTTTGCCCATTGAGTATGCTGTTGGTTGTAGGTTTGTCATATGGTCTTCCTTATGTTGAGGTATAATCCCTCTATTCCCTCTTTGCTGAGAGTTTTTATCAAAAAAGAGTGTTGGGTTTTGTAAAATGCTTTTCTTGTGTCTGTTGATATGATCGTGTGGTTTTTGTTATTCAATTTGTTTACATGATATATCACATTTATTGATTTGTGAATATTGTACCAGCCTTGCATCCCCGGGATAAATCCCACTTGGTCATGGTATATGATCTTTTTAACATATTGCTTGATGGATTTGCTAATATTTTGTTGAGGATTTTAGCATCTATATTCATCACAATATTGGCCTCTAATTCTCTTTCTTTGTAGTGTCTTTATGTGGTTTTGGAATTAGGATTATGCTGGCCTCATAGAAAGAGTTTTGAAGTGTTCTTCCTCTTGGAGTTTTTAGAATAGTTTGAGGAGGACATGTGCTAGCTGCCTTTGAAAGTTTGGCAAACTGTTCTGTGAAGCTGTCTGGACGAGGGCTTGTTTACCAGGAGTTTTTTTGGTTACTGCTTCAATTTCCTCCATTATTATTGGCCTATTCAGGTTTTCTGATTCTTGCTGATTCAGTTTTGGAAGATTGTATTTGGGGGGGGGGGGATTTGTACATTTCATCCACATTGTACAGCTTGTTGGCACATGGTTGTTCATTAATAATGCATTTTATTTGTTTTTATTTAATTACTAGAACATGACAGAATTGCCCTGGCTGGTGTTGCTCAAAGGTTAGAGGGTGTCGACACACTGTAGGGTCATGGGTTCAATTCCCACTCAAGAGCTTGTACCTGGGTTGCAGGTTCGATCTCTGGCTTGGTCTGGGCGCATGTGGGAGGCAACAAATTGTCACATTTCTCTCTCCCCTCCCCCTCCCTTCCACTGTCTCTAAAAAGCAATGGGAAAATATCCTCGAGTGAGGGTTTTTAAAAATAGGATATAGAGGAATTTATCAAAGGGTAATGTACTCACCGGGTAGGGTCAGAGCACACAGGACCCAGGAGTTCAGCATACAGTGATCTCGGCTAAAAGAACCTGTCGCGGTCTTTTAAACAGCGGGGTCCGGTCCTGAAGGCTGACCGGTGAGGGGAACGCAGACACAGAGTGCCGGCCGCCCGCCTGCTGGTCTGTGATGGGTGACAGCTTAGGAGGACACCAGCAGTGATCTGAGACTTCTCTGGGCGCCGCCATCCCGCCATTCTTCACAGACACAGTCCAGGCTCCATCTGTGGGCAGAGAAGCATCAGCGGGGACCCGCTGTGCTCCTGTGGCAGGGAGGTGACGGCCAGCTCAGAGGAGTAAGGGCGGTGGAGGCAGTGCCCACCTGCGGGGACGAGGGAACATCCCCGCAGCCCAGAGGGGAGGCCGGGAAGAGCAGGTGCATGGATCCCTCCTGACCGTCACCGATAACAGGTCGCTCCTCATAAATAGACATGTAGTGATGGTTCTTCTTTTATACCTGTATTGTTGAGCATCACCAATCTCCACCCTTGGCCCCTCCACCAGCTGCCCACATGCCCAGGCCTTCACCGCCCTGTTGCCTGGGCCCGGGGAGGGCATGTCTGCACATTCGCTCTTTCCTTCACTCCTCCTGCCCCTGCCCTCAGAGCCTGCTAGGCCTGCGCCCTGTCTCCAGGCCTCCTGTTCCTGGGGCGTAGCAGCTGCATTCCCCACAGCCAAGCCCTCCTTCGCCAATGAGGGATCGCACTGGAGTCGCTCGCACTGTGTCTCAGGAGCCGCACATGTAGGTCAGTGTGGGGGGAGTGCGGGTGCCGCTACTGCTCACTGTGGAGTCCTCCCCGAGTGTCTCTGAGGAGGAAACAGCGCTCATCACTTGCTCAAACATCCTTCTCTCACTTGCTGAATGCTGTGATTGCTTTTCTGCAGATCAGATCCAAGTTTACACATTTTTCATACTGAGACAAGAATAATACACATTTGGAGCTACTTTTAAAATGATATATAGTTTTTTATTGTGAACTCGCTAGAATGTGTAGTGATGAATTTTCAGTACACTTGCTAGTTCTCTGTACACAATGAAAATTTTTATTTTTATTTTATTTTATTTATTTATTTTTTTAATGTTATATATTTTATTTTATTTTTTTAAATTATTTTTTATTGATTTTTTGCAGTATAATAGTAGTACATGTTTTCCTTTCCCCCTCCCCCTTATCCTCCCCCCAGCCTCCCCCACCCCCCAGCACATATTCCCAGCTTCCCCCCCTCCCCGCCCCAGTGTCTTTCATTCATTGGTTATGTTCATATGCATGCATACAAGTCCTTCCGTTGATCTCCCCCCGCATCTGCCTCCCATCCACCCAAGCCTCCCCCTGTAGCTTGACAGCCTGTTCAAGGCCATCCTGCCTCTATATCAATCACTCTCCCCTGTTTCTTTTCTTCAAACATATCTTGCCTCTGCATACTAGAAATAAATGTATAAGAACAAAAAGTGTTTCAGTCTCGGTTTCAATGTCCAACTTTTCTGAGTCCCAGTTTCAGTGTCAAATAATTCATTATGTGTATAAGTCAGCAATGGTATCCAGATGGTGGACATATCGTGTCAATGCAAGATCCATCCTCTCTGGTTTGGTCCTGGGCTGCCTGCAGACATGCACAGCTGCTGACTGCTAGCATGGCAAGGTGTCGTCAGTGTCCCCCATCTCTGGACCGTCCTCGTGACTGGAACAGATCCATCAGTTCCTCACCGTCGCAGGAACCCACATGGTCTTGGAGTTGTTCTCTGAAAACACACAAACACATTCTCGACCAAAAGTTAACAAAGGGATCCTCTATGCAAAATAGACTTGGGATTCTTTTTAATTTTTGCCTAAATGATTTTTCTTTGGCTTATTTTGACACCATGTGTGTTTTTTCATGGGTGTCCTGCAATTGTTTTTACAAATGGAATTTACTTTACTGGAGTAAGAATTTTCTAGATGTATTTTACTTACTCGATATTTTTTTTTCCCCTTACATGATATTACCCCGCTGTCCCCTCCCCTTATTTGATTAATGGGGACTTTTGGAAATTTTATATTGCAGTCTTGATAATTTTAAATTTTCATTTTTGCACACAAAGTGACTGCTTTAGGTTCTTTGGTTGTTAGGCAATTTTACAGTGAGATGAACTACTAATAGATTTTTTAGTTAATGTTTTAGGAAAAGCTTTTTGTCCAGTACACTATAATTTTCTTGAGTATTCTCATATTTCACTTGGCCAATTTAAATTAATCTAAAAACTTGATTACTATTTTCCTGTCAATTTTAATACTCAAGCAGAAATCTTAGTTTACCCTGTGAATACTAGTGGAAAGGAATATTTGCAATTTTGAGTAGGTCCCGAGCATTCCTGGTAATAGACTGAATTTAGATATAGAGCAGCTATTGCTGGCCGGGTCTCTGTCTGCCACCTGAGTCCCCGTATGAGTTGTGTGTGGGAGGCGAAGCAGCCATGGGGGTAGGAGACCTCCCTTAGGAGGGTTGAGAATTCAAACCCCTGCAAGGTTTGTGGATGAGGGTCTGTGCCCCACCTCTGTTGAACTTTTAGTTCTCTCCTGTTGGCCCCTCTGCGACTGTGCCTGTCTTAGGTTGTTCCTTCCCTGAGGAATCTTACCCGTCTCTGGCTAACCAGCCATCCTCCGGGGCCAAACAGGGTGATGTGAGGTTCAATTCTGTCTCCTTTGTAGTCTATGCCCCCCTGTGGCCTTCACGTCCAGTACCTGCCTTGGGGTCCCCTCACCTGCTGGCGGGGTCCCGGTACTGATCACATATCTCGGGGGACCCAGGTTTCTTCTCCAGAGAGGGCCCAGCTCACACCATTGGTCGAGATACAGATCCATGGTGCCAGCTGCCCAAAGGCTTCAGCCACAGCTGGAACTGAAAACTCTGGCATCAGCTGTGTGTATTTGGATAGTAACAAGAAGGTCCCTCTTGGCAGAAAGGGCAAGAAGGGCCAATATAGAATGCTCGGATCCCTTCCCAGTGCCTTAATTCCTTCTGAAAGGGATTAATTTATTTCCTATCCTTTTTTAAGTTGCTGCCCAACATTCAAAGAATTAGTTTGTAAGTTTATTTTGGGATAATTGTATAATATGCTGTTGTCAAATATCAAATATTATAATGACATTGTAGAATAATATCATGTAAGGGTATTATGGTGTCATGGGAGGTTAAGCAGGGCCTAGCCTAAGGACTGGTCTCCATAGGATATGACAAGCTCTAGGCCATGTCAATTCAATGTCAGACTAGCTGCCATTTTTTAATAATTTTATATAAACTTTGTCAGGGATGTAAAAACACAAATCACTTACCTCAGTTCAAGAGTTCAAGTATATTGACTTTTCCACTTACTCTCACCACCTGCCACTTACCCTGAGGTTTGACATTCTGATGGACTTTTCTCAGTCTCTGGATCCATTCTTGTTCATCAGTCTATGTCATTGATTGTATTCCTCAAATGAGTGAGATCATGTGATATTTGTCTTTCTCTGCCTGGCTAATTTCACTTAGCATAATGCTCTCCAAATCCATCCATGTTGTTACAAATGGTAGGAGCTCCTTCTTTTTTTCCGCGGCGTAGTATTCCATTGTGTAAATGTACCATAGTTTTTTAATCCACTCATCTGCTGATGGGCACTTCGGCTGTTTCCAAATCTTAGCTATGGTAAATTGTGCTGCTATGAACATAGGGGTACATATATCCTTTCTAATTCGCCTTTCTAATTTCTTGGGGTATATTCCTAGAAGTGGGATCACTGGGTCGAATGGGAGCTCCATTTTTAGTTTTTTGAGGAATCTCCATACTGTTCTCCACAGTGGCTGTACTAGTCTACAATCCCACCAGCAGTGCACGAGAGTTCCTTTTTCTCCGCATCCTCGCCAGCACTTGTCGTTTGTTGATTTATTGATGTAAGCCATTCTGATAGGTGTGAGATGGTACCGCATAGTCGTTTTGATTTGCATCTCTCGGATAATTAGTGACTTTGAGCAAGTTTTCATATGTCTCTGGGCCTTCCTTTTGTCTTCTTTCGTGAAGATTCTATTTAGGTCTGTTGCCCATTTTTTTATTGGATCATTTGTCCTCCTTTTATTGAGTTGGGTGAGTTGCCTGTAGATGCTTGAGATTAAACCTTTATCAGTAATAACATTTGCAAATATGTTCTCCCATACAGTGGGTTTTCTTGTTGTTTTGTTGATGGTTTCTTTAGCTGTGCAAAAGCTTTTGATTTTGATGTAGTCCCATTTGTTTATTTTCTCTTTAGCTTCCATTGCCCTCGGAGCAGTATCATCAAAGAAGTTCTTTTGGCATATGTCTGAGATTTTTCTTCCTGTAGATTCCTGTAATATTTTTATGGTTTCCTGTCTTACGTTTAAGTCCTGTATCCATTTTGAGTTTATTTTTGTGTATGGTGTAAGTTGGTGCTCTAGTTTCATTTTTTTGCGTGTATCTGTCCAATTTTCCCAACACCATTTATTGAAGAGACTGTCTTGACTCCATTTTATGTTCCTGCCTCCTTTGTCAAATATTAATTGAGCATAGTGGTTTGGGTTGATATCCGGATTCTCTATTCTATTCCATTGATCTATATGTCTGTTCTTGTGCCAGTACCAGGCTGTTTTAAGAACAGTAGCCTTGTAATACAGCTTGAAATCTGGTATGGAAATCCCACCGACTTTGTGCTTCTTTCTCAGGATTGCTGTGGCTATTCGGGGCCTTTTTTTGTTCCAGATGAATTTTTGGAGAGTTATTTCTAGGTCTGTGAAATATGCCATTGGTATTTTAATGGGGAGTGCATTAAATTTATAGATTGCTTTGGGTAGTATGGACATTTTAATTATGTTGATTATCCCAATCCACGAACATGGAATGTTCTTCCACCTGTTTACATCTTCCTCTATCTCTTTTTTCAGTGTCCTGTAGTTTTCCACAAATAGATCTTTTACCTCCTTAGTTAAGTTTATTCCTAGGTATCTTAATTTTTTTGGTGTGATGGTAAATGGGATTGCTTTTTTAGTCTCTCTTTCTGTAGGTTCACTATTAGTGTATAGAAATGCCATAGATTTCTTGGCATTAATTTTGTAGCCTGCTACATTGCTGAACTCATTTATTAAATCTACTAACTTTTTTATGGATTCTTTCGGGTTTTTTATGTACAATATCATGTCATCTGCAAATAAGGATAGCTTAACTTCTTCTTTTCCAATTTGGATGCCTTTTATTTCTTCTTCTTGTCTAATTGCAATGGCTAATACTTCCAGTACTATGTTGAACAGGAGTGGTGAAAGTGGGCAACCCTGTCTTGTTCCTGTTCTTAGGGGAAATGGTTGTAGTTTTTGCCCATTGAGTATGATGTATGCTGTGGGTTTATCATATATGGCTTTTATTATGTTGAGGTATGATCCTTCTATTCCTACCTTATTGAGAGTTTTTATTAAGAAAGGATGTTGGATTTTGTCAAATGCTTTTTCTGCATCAATTGATATGACTATGTGATTTTTATCTCTCAATTTGTTTATGTGATGTATCACATTTATTGATTTGCGGATATTGTACCATCCTTGCATTCCTGGGATAAATCCTTCTTGGTCGTGGTGTATGATCTTTCTGATGTACTGCTGGATCCGATTTGCTAGAATTTTATTGAGGATTTTGGCATCTATATTCATGAGGTATATTGGCCTGTAATTCTCTTTCATTGTGTCGTCTTTATCTGGTTTTGGTATTAGGGTGATGCTAGCTTCATAGAAGGAGTTTGGAAGTGTTCCATCCTATTGAATTTTCTGGAATAGTCTAAGGAGTATAGGTTTTAGTTCTTCCTTGAATGTTCGGTAAAACTCCCCTGTGAAGCCGTCTGGCCCTGGGCTTTTGTTTGCTGGAAGCTTTATGATGACTGCTTCAATTTCTTCCACAGTTATTGGTCTATTGAGTTGTTTAGATTCTTCTTGATTGAGTTTTGGGAGGTTATATTTTTCTAGAAACATATCCATTTCCTCCAGGTTGTCCAGTTTGTTGGAGTAGAGTTGTTCATAGTATTTTTTAACAATCCTTTGTATTTCAATGGGGTCTGTTGTTATTTCACCTCTTTCATTTCTGATTTTATTTATTAGGGTCCTCTCTCTTTGCTTCTTGGTGAGTCTGGCTAGAGGTTCATCAATCTTGTTTATCCTTTCAAAGAACCAGCTCTTGGTTTTGTTGATCTTCTGTATTGTTTCTTTGGTCTCTATGTCATTTATTTCTGCTCTGATCTTTATTATTTCCTTCCTTCTGCTTACACTAGGCTTTTCTTGTTGCTTTCTTTCTAACTCTTTGAGTTGTTGGGTTAGATAATTTATTGCCGCTGTTCCTAGTTTTTTGCAGTAGGATTGTAGAGCTATGAACTTCCCTCTCAGAACTGCTTTCACTGTGTCCCATAGATTTTGGATTGTTGTGCTATCACTGTCATTTGTTTCCATGATGTTTTCTATCTCTTCCTTAATCTCTCTAGTAACCCAGTCATAGTTTAATAGCATGCTGTTCAGTCTCCATGTGTTCGATTTCTTTGGATTGTTTCTATTGTAGTTGATTTCCAGCTTTATGCCACTGTGATCTGAGAATATACTTGATATGATTTCTATCTTCTTGAATTTGGAGAGACTTTGCCTATGACCCAATACATGGTCTATCTTTGAGAATGACCCATGGGCACTTGAAAAGAATGTATATTCTGTGGCTTTGGGGTGAAATGATCTGAAGATGTCAATTAATTCCATCTGGTCCAGTGAGTCATTGAGAATTGATGTTTCTTTACTGATTTTTTGTTTAGAGGATCTGTCCAATGGTGATAATGGGGTATTAAAGTCTCCTACTATGATTGTATTGCTGTCTATCTCTCCCTTGATGTCCTCTAGGAGTTTTTGTATATATTTGGGTGCTCCTGTATTGGGTGCGTATATGTTTACAAGAGTTATTTCTTCTTGTTGAATTGCTCCCTTTAGTATTATGAAGTGGCCTTCTTTATCTCTTGTTATGTCCTTCACTTTGAGATCTAATTTGTCAGATATAAGTATGGCTACCCCAGCTTTTTTTTCATTTCCATTCGCCTGAATAACTTTTTTCCAACCTTTCATCCTCAGTCTGTGTGCGTCTTTTTTTCGGAGGTGGGTTTCTTGTAGACAGCAGATACATGGGTTGTGTTTTCTTATCCAGTCTATTACCCTATGTCTTTTGATTGGAGCATTTAAACCGTTTACATTTAAAGTTATTATTGATAGGTGCTTATATGTTGCCATTTTTGTTCTTTGCCCCTGTGATCCTTCTTCGCTTCCTATTTCTTTTTACAGCAGATCCTTTAGCATTTCTTGCATTGCTGGTTTGGTGGTGACGAATTCCCTTAGTCCTTTTTTATCTGTGAAGCTCCTGATTTGACCTTCAATTTTGATTGAGAGCCTTGCTGGGTACAGTATTCTAGGATTCAGACCCTTCCTTTGCATGACTTTGTAGATTTCATTCCACTGCCTTCTGGCCTGATAGGTTTCTGTTGAGAGATCACTTGTTAGTCTGATGGGTGTTCCTTTGTAGGTGACTTTCTGTCTCTCTCTGGCAGCTTTTAAGATTCTTACTTTGTCATTGGTGTTTGCCAATTTAATTATAATGTGCCTTGGCGTAGGTCTTTTGGGTTTTATTTTGCTTGGGACTCTGTGAGCTTCTTGGATTTGTGTGGGTTTTTCCTTTCCTATACCAGGAAAATTTTCTGTCATTATTTCTTCCAACAGGTTTTCTATTCCTTGCTCAGTTTCCTGTCCTTCTGGAAGCCCAATTATACGGATGTTGTTTTGTTTCATGTTGTCCCATAGTTCTCTTAGGCTCTCCTCCTGCTTTTTAATTTTTTTTTCTAGAAGCTGCTCTACTTGGTTATTTTTTTCTACCTGGTCTTCTAGCTCACTGATGCGATCCTCTGCTTCTTCTAGTCTACCCTTAATACTTTCTATTGAGTTCTTTACTTCAGCAATGTCATTTTTCATTTCTTCTTGGCTCCTCTTCATTTCTTCGTGGCTTCTCTTCATTTCTTCATGGCTCTTCATCATTTCTTCCTGGGTCTTCCTCATTTCCTCTTGGGTCTTACTCATATTATCAAATTTGTCTTCCATTCTTTTCAGCCACCTTATGACCATTTCTCTGAATTCTTTCTCTGACAGGTTGTTAACTTCCATTTCGTTTACCTCCTTTTCTGGCGAGCCTTGCTTTTCTTTCATATGTGGGCTATTTCTTTGTCTTCCCATGGTCTCTCTTCTCTGTGTATGTGGTTATGTAGTTCTCACTCTCCTGTGTTGATTTAAAGGCACAAAATACAACACAACCAGGTGCAACACACCAGGCACTGAACCGGAATGTAGTCAAAGTAATTGTAATTCCAAATAAAGGTGACCGCCAGAGAAAGGCAAATTTGGTGATAGGTGGGAAAAAAGAAAGAGAACCTCCCCCAGACCCACACAGACACTCACACACCCACACTCACACAAAAAAGAAAGAGACCCCCCCACACACATACACTCACAAAAAAGAAAGACAGGAATGCCAAAATGATAATGGGAAAAGGGGGAGAAGAAAAAAAGAAATAAAAGGAGTAAATTGTAAATGTGGGGTGAAAACTCCTATAGGATAGCCCCTAATCCGAACCAAAACCTGCAACAAGTACTTGGAGATTGATACAAATTACATACAACTACTAATATCAAGAGAGGTGAGGGAACACAGAAGCAAAAATCTATCTCAAAAACAATGCAGATGAGGACAACAAAACAAGAAACAACACCAAAAATAAAAATAACGCCCCCTACAAGACAAACCAAAATAACAGAATAAGCAAATCAATCTCATAAACCTGCTTAAAAAATCAATATAATCAACAGTCAAGTAAACAACAACAACAGGACAGGGCTAAAAACACTTTAAGATAGTGAAGTCAGAGAAGCTAGAGGTATATATGCACTTGGATTAGGTGGTTAGAGATTAGATATATCAGTGGGGTGAAATTTTAACAGGGGGTAAGGGGAAAGAATTAGGTAAATCTAAAGCGGGAAAAGTGTAAGGGAAACAAGGCACTAAATAGGGAAAGGTTAGCCAGAGAGTGGTGGTATAAAGGTGAAGTTGAGGTAGAGTAAAAGATACTAAAGTGTAGATGAAAATAGACTGTATTCCCAAGGTCGAAGAGAAGATATAATCAATTCCCTGTCACATAAGAGTCAATTTGTGATTTGGCCCCTGGGTGGCAGTGTTTCTAGATTGACTTCTGGGTCTATTGGTCCTTTTTATCCTGAACTAAACAATACTGCCTCTCTAATGGTGACTGCTGTTTTAGCAGCCAGAACCCTCCCAAAATCTTCCGGGCTTCCCCCCTCTGTCAGGTCCAAACTGATTGCGCTCCAGGGATCAACTCTGCCACCAGCTCCAAGGGCCCTCTCCCACGTTCACCAGCTTCAACAGCCACAGATTCTATTTCAGGTGCAGATCTCCAGGTTTTGAGTTCCAAGGTGCAGCTCTCCCAGACTGCCAGCCCCCTCAGTTTCGCGCCCAAAGTACCCCCAGGGAAATCTGACCTTTCCTTGCTGGAGTTTAGAGCTCCCTGGGCTCTGCGGGCCACCTGGTCGCCGGTGCTCCGGGAGCCCCAGAGGTCCCGCCCACAATTAAAATTTTTAATTTATTTCTCATTTTTAAATATTTTTACATTCATTATTTTTATTTTTGCATTTAAGCATATTTTTATTGGTGATAGTATTTGCAGATATCTCCCATTTCTTCCTTTTATCCCTCTCCTCCCAGCCCCTACTCCCCCCCCCCCCCCCCCCCCCGCCCCGGCCAGGTCTTCACCACCCTATTGGCCGTCTCCATGGGTTCTGCATAGAAGTATATACCTTCTTGGGTTTATCTCTTCCCGTCCCCCAACCCCACATGGAAGTAGGTCAGTCTGTTTCATGCCTTCCTGCTTCTGGTCTTATTTGGTTGGTCAATTCATTTTGTTCATTAGATTCCACAAATAAGTGAGATCATGTGGTATTTGTCTCTCAGTTGGCTTATTTAACTTAGCATAATACTTTCCAAGTCCATCCATGCTGTCCCAAAGAATTAGAGATCCCTCTTACTTTTTTCTTTCTTTTGTTAGTCCTTAATTGAGGATATTTTTCCATTGACTGTTAGGGAGAGTGGAAGGGAGAGGGAAAGACAGAGAGAAACATCAATGTGAGAGCAGCACATCGATTGGTTGCCTCCTCCACAAGCCCTGACCTGGCTGAGCTAGGAAGGAGCCTGCAACCAAGGTACATGCCCTTGGCCAGAATTGAACCTGGGACCCTTTGGTCCGAAGGCTGATGCTCTTATCAACTGAGCCAAACCAGTTAGGGCAAGATCCCTCTTTTTTACAGTATTCCATGGTATAAATGTTCCACAGCTTTTTAATTTTATTTTTATTATTAATTTTGTTGCAGAATTTACTAGGCGCCCAAAAAATACACAGGAGTACTCAGAGATTCTGGATAAACCCACTTATTTTCAGATGTTCCACCTGTACTAGTACCATGACTCAGGGGGTCAGTTCTTCAAATCTTAAAACCGTTGAATATGGAGCAAGCTTTCCCTTTATACCCTTTGGTTTCTTTGTCCCCCCAAATATTGAGCAGACTTCCGGACCTTTCTCAGGTTCTGCAAAAAGCCACATGTGTTTGGATGGGGGATGTGAGACCACACCTAAAGGCCTGGCCTGGTGCCAGTACTGATAACCCCTTCTGGGGGTTGTATACAGTTCATGGTTTATGGTGTCTGTCAAATGGGAGTATTAAGGTAAATAGGTCTTGGCAAGACCAGATAATTAAGGAAGGGATAGTGAGTTAATTATTGGGTAGCAAGAATGTGCATTAGAAGGCAGGTTACTGGACAGATTCAGATTGCTAATCCCCTTTCCCCCAATGTATTTTTATGTTCCCCAACAATTTGACATCTCCAAGTCAGTTCACATTTGCTTTGTTATAAGCTACTATGTATGGCCCAAGTTTAAAATGGAAACTATTATATTATTTCTTGTGTAAGAACAAAGCTTCTCTTCAAAGATATAAAGTCTCTAAGAATTTTTAAAAGTCTTCTTTATTCCTTTTTTTATATTTATTTTTATAAAACCAGGAATGGTGATTGAAAGTAACCAAAGTTTTTTTTTGTTTTTTTTTTAAATTATTTTTTATTGATTTTTTGCAGTATCATAGTAGTACATGTTTTCCTTTCCCCCTCCCCCTTATCCTCCCCCCAGCCTCCCCCACCCCCCAGCACATATCCCCAGCTTCCCCCCTCCCCGCCCCAGTGTCTTTCATTCATTGGTTATGTTCATATGCATGCATACAAGTCCTTCCGTTGATCTCCCCCCGCATCTGCCTCCCATCCACCCAAGCCTCCCCCTGTAGCTTGACAGCCTGTTCAAGGCCATCCTGCCTCTATATCAATCACTCTCCCCTGTTTCTTTTCTTCAAACATATCTTGCCTCTGCATACTGGAAATAAATGTATAAGAACAAAAAGTGTTTCAGTCTCGGTTTCAATGTCCAACTTTTCTGATTCCCAGTTTCAGTGTCAAATAATTCATTATGTGTATAAGTCAGCAATGGTATCCAGATGGTGGACATATCGTGTCAATGCATGATCCATCCTCTCTGGTTTGGTCCTGGGCTGCCTGCAGACATGCACAGCTGCTGACTGCTAGTATGGCAAGGTGTCGTCAGTGTCCCCCATCTCTGGACCGTCCTCGTGACTGGAACAGATCCATCAGTTCCTCACCGTCGCAGGAACCCACATGGTCTTGGAGTTGTTCTCTGAAAACACACAAACACATTCTCGACCAAAAGTTAACAAAGGGATCCTCTATGCAAAATAGACTTGGGATTCTTTTTAATTTTTGCCTAAATGATTTTCCTTTGGCTTATTTTGACACCATGTGTGTTTTTTCATGGGTGTCCTGCTATTGTTTTTACAAATGGAATTTACTTTGCTGGAGTAAGAATTTTCTAGATGTATTTTACTTACTCGATATTTTTTTTTTTTGTCCCTTACATGATATTACCCCGCTGTCCCCTCCCCTTTTTTGATTAATGGGGACTTTTGGAAATTTTCTATTGCAGTCTTGATAATTTTAAATTTTAATTTTCGCACACAAAGTGACTGCTTTAGGTTCTTTGGATGTTAGGCAATTTTACAGTGAGATGAACTACTAATAGATTTTTCAGTTAATGTTTTAGGAAAAGCTTTTTGTCCAGTACACTATAATTTTCTTGAGTATTCTCGTATTTCACTTGGCCAATTTAAATTAATCTGAAAACTTGATTACTATTTTCCTGTCAATTTTAATACTCAAGCAGAAATCTTAGTTTACCCTGTGAATACTAGTGGAAAGGAATATTTGCAATTTTGAGTAGGTCCCGAGCATTCCTGGTAATAGACTGAATTTAGATATAGAGCAGCTATTGCTGGCCGGGTCTCTGTCTGCCGCCTGGGTCCCCGTATGAGTTGTGTGTGGGAGACGAAGCAGCCGTGGGGGTAGGAGACCTCCCTTAGGAGGGTTGAGAATTCAAACCCCTGCAAGGTTTGTGGATGAGGGTCTGTGCCCCACCTCTGTTGACCTTTTAGTTCTCTCCTGTTGGCCCCTCTGCGACTGTGCCTGTCTTAGGTTGTTCCTTCCCTAAGGAATCTTACCCGTCTATGGCTAACCAGCCATCCTCCAGGGCCAAACAGGGTGATGTGAGGTTCAGTTCTGTCTCCTTTGTAGTCTATGCCCCCCTGTGGCCTCCACGTCCAGTACCTGCCTTGGGGTCCCCTCGCCTGCTGGCGGGGTCCCGGTACTGATCACATATCTCGGGGGACCCAGGTTTCTTCTCCAGAGAGGGCCCAGCTCACTCCATTGGTCGAGATACAGATCCATGGTGCCAGCTGCCCAGAGGCTTCAGCCACAGCTCAAACTGAAAACTCAGGCATCAGCTGTGTGTATTTGGATAGTAACAAGAAGGTCCCTCTTGGCAGAAAGGGCAAGAAGGGCCAATATAGAATGCTCGGATGCCTTCCCAGTGCCTTAATTCCTTCTGAGAGGGATTAATTTCTTTCCTATTCTTTTTTAAGTTGCTGCCCAACATTCAAAGAATTAGTTTGTAAGTTTATTTGGGATAATTGTATAATATGCTGTTGTCAAATATCAAATATTATAATGACATTGTAGAATAATATCATGTAAGGGTATTATGGTGTCATGGGAGGTTAAGCAGGGCCTAGCCTAAGGACTGGTCTCCATAGGATATGACAAGCTCTAGGCCATGTCAATTCAATGTCAGACTAGCTGCCATTTTTTTATAATTTTATATAAACTTTGTCAGGGATGTAAAAACACAAATCACTTACCTCAGTTCAAGAGTTCAAGTATATTGACTTTTCCACTTACTCTCACCACCTGCCACTTACCCTGAGGTTTGACATTCTGATGGACTTTTCTCAGTCTCTGGATCTATTCTTGTTCATCAGTCTATGTCATTGATTGTATTCCTCAAATGAGTGAGATCATGTGATATTTGTCTTTCTCTGCCTGGCTAATTTCACTTAGCATAATGCTCTCCAAATCCATCCATGTTGTTACAAATGGTAGGAGCTCCTTCTTTTTTTCCGCGGCGTAGTATTCCATTGTGTAAATGTACCATAGTTTTTTGATCCACTCATCTGCTGATGGGCACTTCGGCTGTTTCCAAATCTTAGCTATGGTAAATTGTGCTGCTATGAACATAGGGGTACATATATCCTTTCTAATTCGCCTTTCTAATTTCTTGGGGTATATTCCTAGAAGTGGGATCACTGGGTCGAATGGGAGCTCCATTTTTAGTTTTTTGAGGAATCTCCATACTGTTCTCCACAGTGGCTGTACTAGTCTACAATCCCACCAGCAGTGCACAAGAGTTCCTTTTTCTCCGCATCCTCGCCAGCACTTGTCGTTTGTTGATTTGTTGATGTAAGCCATTCTGACAGGTGTGAGATGGTACCGCATAGTCGTTTTGATTTGCATCTCTCGGATAATTAGTGACTTTGAGCAAGTTTTCATGTGTCTCTGGGCCTTCCTTTTGTCTTCTTTCGTGAAGATTCTATTTAGGTCTGTTGCCCATTTTTTTATTGGATCATTTGTCCTCCTTTTATTGAGTTGGGTGAGTTGCCTGTAGATGCTTGAGATTAAACCTTTATCAGTAATAACATTTGCAAATATGTTCTCCCATACAGTGGGTTTTCTTGTTGTTTTGTTGATGGTTTCTTTAGCTGTGCAAAAGCTTTTGATTTTGATGTAGTCCCATTTGTTTATTTTCTCTTTAGCTTCCATTGCCCTCGGAGCAGTATCATCAAAGAAGTTCTTTTGGCATATGTCTGAGATTTTTCTTCCTGTAGATTCCTCTAATATTTTTATGGTTTCCTGTCTTACGTTTAAGTCCTGTATCCATTTTGAGTTTATTTTTGTGTATGGAGTAAGTTGGTGCTCTAGTTTCATTTTTTTGCATGTATCTGCCCAATTTTCCCAACACCATTTATTGAAGAGACTGTCTTGACTCCATTTTATGTTCCTGCCTCCTTTGTCAAATATTAATTGAGCATAGTGGATTGGGTTGATATCCGGATTCTCTATTCTATTCCATTGATCTATATGTCTGTTCTTGTGCCAGTACCAGGCTGTTTTAAGAACAGTAGCCTTGTAATACAGCTTGAAATCTGGTATGGAAATCCCACCGACTTTATGCTTCTTTCTCAGGATTGCTGTGGCTATTCGGGGCCTTTTTTTGTTCCAGATGAATTTTTGGAGAGTTCTTTCTAAGTCTGTGAAATATGCCATTGGTATTTTAATGGGGAGTGCATTAAATTTATAGATTGCTTTAGGTAGTATGGACATTTTAATTATGTTGATTCTCCCAATCCACGAACATGGAATGTTCTTCCACCTGTTTACAACTTCCTCTATCTCTTTTTTCAGTGTCCTGTAGTTTTCCACAAATAGATCTTTTACCTCCTTAGTTAAGTTTATTCCTAGGTATCTTAATTTTTTTGGTGTGATGGTAAATGGGATTGCTTTTTTAGTCTCTCTTTCTGTAGGTTCACTATTAGTGTATAGAAATGCCATAGATTTCTTGGCATTAATTTTGTAGCCTGCTACATTGCTGAACTCATTTATTAAGTCTACTAACTTTTTTATGGAGTCTTTCGGGTTTTTTATGTACAATATCATGTCATCTGCAAATAAGGATAGCTTAACTTCTTCTTTTCCAATTTGGATGCCTTTTATTTCTTCTTCTTGTCTAATTGCAATGGCTAATACTTCCAGTACTATGTTGAACAGGAGTGGTGAAAGTGGGCAACCCTGTCTTGTTCCTGTTCTTAGGGGAAATGGTTGTAGTTTTTGCCCATTGAGTATGATGTATGCTGTGGGTTTATCATATATGGCTTTTATTATGTTGAGGTATGATCCTTCTATTCCTACCTTATTGAGAGTTTTTATTAAGAAAGGATGTTGGATTTTGTCAAATGCTTTTTCTGCATCAATTGATATGACTATGTGATTTTTATCTCTCAATTTGTTTATGTGATGTATCACATTTATTGATTTGCGGATATTGTACCATCCTTGCATTCCTGGGATAAATCCTACTTGGTCGTGGTGTATGATCTTTCTGATGTACTGCTGGATCCGATTTGCTAGAATTTTATTGAGGATTTTGGCATCTATATTCATGAGGGATATTGGCCTGTAATTCTCTTTCATTGTGTCATCTTTATCTGGTTTTGGTATTAGGGTGATGCTAGCTTCATAGAAGGAGTTTGGAAGTTTTCCATCCTCTTGAATTTTCTGGAATAGTCTGAGGAGTATAGGTTTTAGTTCTTCCTTGAATGTTCGGTAAAACTCCCCTGTGAAGCCGTCTGGCCCCGGGCTTTTGTTTGCTGGAAGCTTTATGATGACTGCTTCAATTTCTTCCACAGTTATTGGTCTATTGAGTTGTTTAGATTCTTCTTGATTGAGTTTTGGGAGGTTATATTTTTCTAGAAACATATCCATTTCCTCCAGGTTGTCCAGTTTGTTGGAGTAGAGTTGTTCATAGTATTTTTTAACAATCCTTTGTATTTCAATGGGGTCTGTTGTTATTTCACCTCTTTCATTTCTGATTTTATTTATTAGGGTCCTCTCTCTTTGCTTCTTGGAGAGTCTGGCTAGAGGTTCATCAATCTTGTTTATCCTTTCAAAGAACCAGCTCTTGGTTTCGTTGATCTTCTGTATTGTTTCTTTGGTCTCTATGTCATTTATTTCTGCTCTGATCTTTACTATTTCCTTCCTTCTGCTTACACTGGGCTTTTCTTGTTGCTTTCTTTCTAACTCTTTGAGTTGTTGGGTTAGATAATTTATTGCCGCTGTTCCTAATTTTTTGCAGTAGGATTGTAGAGCTATGAACTTCCCTCTCAGAACTGCTTTCACTGTGTCCCATAGATTTTGGATTGTTGTGCTATCATTGTCATTTGTTTCCATGATGTTTTCTATCTCTTCCTTAATCTCTCTAGTAACCCAGTCATAGTTTAATAGCATGCTGTTTAGTCTCCATGTGTTCGATTTCTTTGGATTGTTTCTATTGTAGTTGATTTCCAGCTTTATGCCACTGTGATCTGAGAATATACTTGATATGATTTCTATCTTCTTGAATTTGGAGAGACTTTGCCTATGACCTAATACATGGTCTATCTTTGAGAATGACCCATGGGCACTTGAAAAGAATGTATATTCTGTGGCTTTGGGGTGAAATGATCTGAAGATGTCAATTAATTCCATCTGGTCCAGTGAGTCATTGAGAATTGATGTTTCTTTACTGATTTTTTGTTTAGAGGATCTGTCCAATGGTGATAGTGGGGTATTAAAGTCTCCTACTATGATTGTATTGCTGTCTATCTCTCCCTTGATGTCCTCTAGGAGTTTTTGTATATATTTGGGTGCTCCTGTATTGGGTGCGTATATGTTTACAAGAGTTATTTCTTCTTGTTGAATTGCTCCCTTTAGTATTATGAAGTGGCCTTCTTTATCTCTTGTTATGTCCTTCACTTTGAGATCTAATTTGTCAGATATAAGTATGGCTACCCCAGCTTTTTTTTCATTTCCATTCGCCTGAATAACTTTTTTCCAACCTTTCATCCTCAGTCTGTGTGCGTCTTTTTTTCGGAGGTGGGTTTCTTGTAGACAGCAGATACATGGGTTGTGTTTTCTTATCCAGTCTATTACCCTATGTCTTTTGATTGGAGCATTTAAACCGTTTACATTTAAAGTTATTATTGATAGGTGCTTATATGTTGCCATTTTTGTTCTTTGCCCCTGTGATCCTTCTTCGCTTCCTATTTCTTTTTACAGCAGATCCTTTAGCATTTCTTGCATTGCTGGTTTGGTGGTGACGAATTCCCTTAGTCCTTTTTTATCTGTGAAGCTCCTGATTTGACCTTCAATTTTGATTGAGAGCCTTGCTGGGTACAGTATTCTAGGATTCAGACCCTTCCTTTGCATGACTTTGTAGATTTCATTCCACTGCCTTCTGGCCTGATAGGTTTCTGTTGAGAGATCACTTGTTAGTCTGATGGGTGTTCCTTTGTAGGTGACTTTCTGTCTCTCTCTGGCAGCTTTTAAGATTCTTACTTTGTCATTGGTGTTTGCCAATTTAATTATAATGTGCCTTGGCGTAGGTCTTTTGGGGTTTATTTTGCTTGGGACTCTGTGAGCTTCTTGGATTTGTGTGGGTTTTTCCTTTCCTATACCAGGAAAATTTTCTGTCATTATTTCTTCCAACAGGTTTTCTATTCCTTGCTCAGTTTCCTGTCCTTCTGGAAGCCCAATTATACGGATGTTGTTTTGTTTCATGTTGTCCCATAGTTCTCTTAGGCTCTCCTCCTGCTTTTTAATTTTTTTTTCTAGTAGCTGCTCTACTTGGTTATTTTTTCCTACCTGGTCTTCTAGCTCACTGATGTGATCCTCTGCTTCTTCTAGTCTACTCTTAATACTTTCTATTGAGTTCTTTACTTCAGCAATGTCACTCTTCATTTCTTCATGGCTCTTCATCATTTCTTCCTGGGTCTTCCTCATTTCCTCTTGGTTCTTACTCATATTATCAAATTTGTCTTCCATTCTTTTCAACCACCTTATGACCATTTCTCTGAATTCTTTCTCTGACAGGTTGTTAACTTCCATTTCGTTTACCTCCTTTTCTGGTGAGCCTTGCTTTTCTTTCATATGTGGGCTATTTCTTTGTCTTCCCATGGTCTCTCTTCTCTGTGTATGTGGTTATGTAGTTCTCACTCTCCTTTCCGAGCGGAGTTTAGCGCTCCCTGGGCTCTGCGCGCCTCTGAGCTACCTGGAGCCCCAGCGGTGCAGCCGGTACCACGAAGGGCAGCTGTATGTTTTCCGGCTCCTCTCGTTCAAGATGTCGTGGTCCGCCTCCGCGCGCCTCCTCGCGCAGTTTGGCTCAGGGAGAGAACCCAGCAGTACTGGGGCTGCTCAGGCTAGGGAGGCCAGCCCAGCAGTCCTCTATCTTCTCCTGGCGCACAGCTGTCCCCCTAGTCGCGGACAAATGCTCCCTGCGCGACTTTCAGCTGCTCCCTCCCTCTGCCCTGTGAGCAGATTCAGATCCAATCCCTCTGTTCCGCCGCCATTTTTTTCGAGCCCAAAGTTTTCTTGAGCATTTATTTAAAATTAGTGGCTCCATGCATGAAATTCATGCAAGGTGTGTGTGTGGGGGGGGGGGGGGATGTTCCCTCAGTCCAACCTGCTTCCTCTCCAATCGGACATTCCTGTCACAATCCTGGACCGCTGGCTCCTAATCCCTCATCTGTCTGCTTGCCTAGTTGCCCCTAACTGCCACCCCCCTTGCTGGCCTGATCGTCCCTCACTGCCTCTGCATTCTGGCCTGATCACCCCTAACTGCCCCCCCCCCCCTTGCTGGACTGGTTGCCACTAACTACCCTCCACTGCTGGCCAGTTTGCCCACACCTGCCCCACCCTCTTGCTGTCCTGAACACCCCTTACTGCCTCTGTGTGCTGGCCTGATTGCCCCTAACTGCCCCTTCCCTGCCGACCTGGTCACCCCTAACTGTCCCCTCCCTGGCAGCCTGGTCGCCCCCAACTGCCCTCCTCTGCCAGCCTGGTAGCCTCTAACTTTTCCCTCCCTGCGGGCCTGGTCACTCCATACAGCCTGCTCTTCAGTCATTTGGTCAGCCATCACTAAACCCCCTACCGACCTGGTTGCCACACTCAGCCTACTTGTTCAGTAGTTTGGTCGTCCCTCACTAACTCCCTTGCTGGCTTTGTCACCCCATGCAGCCTGCAGCCTGCTTGTTCAGCCATTTGGTCATTCCTCATCAATCCCCCTGCTGGCCTGGTTGTAGGCAGCCATCTTGAGAGGGTGTCAGGGTTAATTTGCATATTACCTCTTTATTATATAGGATATGAGTGAAATATGGTTTTTAGCTTTTACTTTTTCTTTTTTTAAAACAAATATTTTATTGATTTTTACAGAGAAGAAGGGAGAAGGATAGAGAATTAGAAACATTGATGAGAGAGAAACATTAATCAGCCGCCTCTTGCACACCCCCCACTGGAGATGTGCCCCCAACCAAGGTACATGCCTTTGACCAGAATCAAACCTGAGACCCTTCAGTCCACAAGCTGAAGCTCTATCCACTGAGCCAAACCAGTTAGGGCGATTTTTAGCCTTTTCTGTCTGACTTATTCCACTTAGCATATGTTCTCAAGGTCCATCCGTGGTGTTGCAAATGGGTTGTTTCATCCTTTCTTATGGCTGAGTAGTATTCCACTGTGTAGATGGACCACATCTTCTATATCCAGTCCTCTGTTGTGGACACTTTGGTTGTTTCCACGTCTTGGACACCGTGAATAATGCTGCAGTGGAGACAGGGGTGCATATATCTTTGCGAATGCATGATTTTGAGGGTTTTGGTTGTATTCCCAGGAGAGGGATTGCTGGGTCATATGGTAGTTCGATTGTTAATTTTTTGAGGAATCTCCAGACTGCTTTCCACAGTTGCTGCACCATCTACATTCATTCCCACCACCAGAGGATGAGAGTTCCCTTTTCTCCACAACTTCTCCAACACTGTCATTGCTTGTCTTGTTGATAATGGTCATTCTAATAGGTGTGAGGTGGCACCTCAATGTAGTTTGGATTTGCATTTTCCTAATTGCAAGTGAGGTTGAACATCCTTATTGTTTGTATGTCTTCTTGGGAGGGGTGTATTTTCAGGTCCTCTGCCCACCTTTTGATTGTGTTGTTTGTTTGGTGTCGAGTTTTACGAATTCTTGATATATTTTGTAAATTAAACCTTTATCGGAGCTACTCTTTGCAAATGTCATCTCCCATAGGGTTGGCTGCCTCTGTGTTTTGTTGTTCGTTTCTTTTGCTGTGCAGAAGCATTTGAGTTTGATCTAGTCCCATTTGTTTGTTACTTCCCTTTCCTTTGGGATCATGTTAATAAATTGTCTTCTCTGACCAAGGTCTATAAGTTTGATATCTATATTTTCTTCTATATAACTTATTGTTTCAGGTCTTATATGTAGGTCTTTGATCCATTTTGAATTAATGTTTGTACATGGAGAGAAATTAATTCAGTTACATTTGTTTGCATGTGGCTTTCTAGTTTTCTCAGCACCATTTATTGAAGAGACTATTTTACCCCATTGAATGTTTCTGGCTCTTTTGTTGAAAATTAACCTGTGGTTTTGTAGTTGGACTCAATTCTGTTCCATTGATCTGTGTGTCTGTTTCTCTGCTGATACCATGCTGTTTTGATGATCTTGCTCTGTAGTATAATTTAAAATCAGTCTTTTTTTTCTTAGGATTGCTTTGGCTATTTGGGGTCTTTTGTGGTTCCATACAAATTTGATAAGTTCTCATTCTTTCTCTTTAAAAAATGACATTGAGATTATAATGGGGAATGCATTAAATCTGTATATTGTTTTGGGTAATATTGCCAGTTTAACTATGTTAATTCTTCTATTCCATGAATATGGGATATTTTTCCATTTTGTTGTGTCTTTTTCAATCTCTTTTAATAATGCTTTGTAATTTTCAGTATATAGGTATTTCATATTCCTTGTTAGGTTTACTCTTAGGTATTTTATTCTTTTGTTTGCAATTGCAAAATGATTTTTTTTTCATTTGTTTATCTGAAGTTTTGTTGTTAGTAATGGGGGGACTTATACTCTATGTAATAGATAGAGTACCTGAATTAAACTGAAAAGTAATCATATTATTTTAAATCTTAGAACACATATACTTATGTGAATAGGGGATGAAACTTTCTTAAAGTTTTCTTTCCAAGGCCTATGTGAAGTGATTGAGGACGTGACTCAGCTGTGAATCCAGCAAGCAGAAGCGGTAAGCATGGTCAGACGACCCAACAGAAATCAAAACATCATCTCATCACCTGATGACTAAGGACAATAGCTGACATCTGTGGACACCCAGGACTGCACATAGCACCCTAGCCCCTCCTCCTATGAAATCCTGTCCCCTGCACCTGCTGGAAGGCAGAATTTGATGCTTGTAAGCACCCTGTCTTCTTGGTTGGCTGGCCTCCTCAATAAAGAGTTTGACTTCTTCCTCCTCTATATGGATCATTTTCTTTCTCTTGCCTCATTGCTCTGGCTAGGACTTCCAGAACTATGTGGAATAAGAGTGGTGAGAGCACACATTCTTGTCTTGTTCCTGATCTTAGGAGGAAAGTTTTCAGTTTTTCACCATTGAGTGTGGTATTGGCTGAGGGCTTATTATATATGGCCATTATTATGTTGAGGTATTTTCCTTCTATTCCTATTGTATTGAGTGTTTTATTCATAAATGGGTATTGTATCTTATCAAATAGGTTTTCTGCATCTATTGATAAGATCATATGACTTTTATCCTTTCTTTTGTTAATTTTGTGTATTCCATTGATAGATTTGCCCCTGAAATGAACCCCACTTGAGCATAATGTACTAGTTTTTGGATGTACTGTTGTGTTTGATCTTCTAGTATTTTGTTTAGGAGTTTTGCTTCTGTATTCATCACAGATAACGATCCACAGTTTTCTTTCTTTGCCGGATTTTGGTATCAGGGTTATGTTGGCCTCACAGGAAGTATTGCCTCTTCTTCAATTTTCTGGAAGAGTTGAGAAGGACAGGTTTTAAAACTTCCTTGAATGTTTGGTGGAATTCACAGGAGAAGCCATCTGGTCCTGAACTCTGGTTTTTTGGGAGTATTTTGTGGTTGTTTCAATTTCCTCGCTGCTGATTGGTCTATTTAGGTTTTCCAGTACTTCCTGATTTAGTTGATCTCTTATCCCTCCCCTCACCCCCACCTTACCTCTGAGGTTTGATGGTCTGTTCCCTGTCTCTGAATCTACTTTTGTTCATCAGTTTATGTTTTTTATTATATTCCACAAATGAGTGAGATCATGTGATATTTACCTTCCTCTGACTGGCTTATTTCACTTAGTATAATGCTCTTTAGATCCATCCATTCTGTTGCAAATGGTAAGAGTTCCTTCTTTTTTATAGCAGCATAGTATTTCATTGTACCACAGTTTTCTAATCTACTCATCTGCTGATGGGCACTTAGGCTGATTCCAAATCTTAGCTATTGTAAATGTTGCTGCTATGAACTCATGGGTGCATATGTCCTTTCTGATTGGTGTTTCTGGTTTCTTGGGTATATTCCTAGAAGTGGGATCACTGGGTCAAATGGGAGTTCCATTTTATAGTTTTTTGAGGAAATTCCATACTGCTATCCACAGTGGCTGCACCACTCTGCATTCTCACTGGCAGTGCAAGAGGGTTCCTGTTTCTCTGCATCCTCACCAGCACTTGTAGTTTATTGATTTGTTGATGATAGCCATTCTGACAGGTGTGAGATGGTACCTCATTGTTATTTTGATTTGTATCTCTCAGATGATTAGTGACTTTGAACTTGTTTTCATATGTCTGTCAGCCTTCTGTATGTTCACTTTGGAAAAGTGTCCATTTGGTTCCTTTGCCCATTTTTATTAGAATATTTATCTTCCTTTTGTTAAGTTGTATGAGTTCCTGGTAAATTTTGGAGATTATGCCCTTAACATTGGCAAAAATGTTCTCCTATGCAGTGGGCTTTCTTGTTGTTTTGTTGATGGTTTCTTTTGCTATGCAGAAGGTTTTTATTTTGATGTAGTCCCATTTGTTGATTTTCTCCTTAGTCTCCATTGCCCTAGGAGCTGTATTGGTAAAGACATGGCAATGACATATGTCTGATATTTTGCTGCCTATGGGTTCTTCTAAGATTTTTATTGTTCCCCATCTTACATTTCACCTATTTTGGGTTTATTTTTGTGTGTGCTGTAAATTAGTGGTCTAGTTTTATTTATTTATTTTTTTTTTGGCATGAACTCATCCAATTTTCCCAGCACTATTTACTGAAGAGATTGTCTTGATTTCATTGTATGCTCTTGCTTCCTCTTGTTGTGGGGCGACTTCCACAACCAGTTGCAAATGACCATGGAGGCGGTTAAGTTGGTAATAAGCAAGCAAGGATTTATTGAACTGGCCAGGATGGTATCGAGGGCATCATACCAGTGGAGACCAAACACCCAAGGCGTGCCATCCAGGTTTAGGCAGTCCTTTTAAAGGGTCTTAACCATAAATTTTCATTGTTTTAAATTCTGAGAACAGCTGTCAAGGAAGTACCAGGGTAGGGAGGTGCCAGTGGACTATAATTGACCCTGTTGCCTGCTCCTTATCTCGTGCAGTCCTATCTCGTGAAAGCAGATGGTACAGCTTAACCCCTGGCACCACTGAGTCAACAGGAATCAATCTTTCAAAATTCAAACAGCAGTTTTACCCCAGATGAATGCTACCATATTTCAGTCTGTCAAATATTAATTGAGCATAGTTGCCTGGGTCAATTTCTGGGTTCTCTGTTCTATTCCATTGGTCTATATGTCTGTTTTTGTGCCAGTACCAGGCAGTTTTGAGAACTGTGGCTTTGTAATATAGCTTGGTATCTGATATTGTGATCCCTCCAACTTTCTTCTTCTTTCTCAAGATTGCTATGGCTATTTGGGTCTTATTTTATTCCTTATGAATATTTGGAGCATTTGTTGTAGGTCTGTGAAATATGCAGTTGGTATTTTAATGGGGATTACATTGAATCTATAAATTGCTTTGGGTAGTATAGATATTTTAATGATGTTGATTCTACCAATCTATGAACATGGTATATTCTTCCACTTCTTTACTGTGCCAGGCCAGCACAGCTAAGGGTTCAGTGAGCCTGAGGGGAGATGGCAAAGGATCAAAGAAAAGATAGACAAAGATGTAGATACAGGTTTTGAGTAAGAACAATTCTGGGCATGTTTCCTTGAACCCCTGCATGCAGGGATGTTCCTGGGAGCATGGTCCAGAGTGTTCTGACTCAATCCTTTGACCTTTGTAAATTATACCTCATGACATTTTATGGTATGTGATTTCCTTGTAGATTGGGGGTCCTACATGACCACAGTCAGGACAAGCAGGAATGAGGAAGTTTTAGAAAAAAATTTGTCCTTGTGATTCAATCAGCCTGCTTTACTCCAGGTGGCAATTGTGATTAAACAGAATAAAAGACATGAGGTAGCAGAGTTTGGTGCCAGTTGTGGATTACAGCTGGTCCTCCATTACCGCACCACGTTATGCATCTTTCTTGACTCTGGCTGTGTCGTTCCCTGTTTTCGACATTGATTACCAACATATGGCACCCAACACGTGGGGCGATTAACAGCTGGACAACAGTCAGCGGGACTACAGTCAGGTAAGACTGAAATGGTTTAGACTACGAAATGGTACACAAAACTTTCAGATTCATAACGGAGTCATGGGGAATTCCCCATCCCTAGAAAGGGAATATATGCATGTGTTGCAGTCTTTGCTTTCCTCAACTGGGGTAAAGGTTTCTACTCAGGAATTTAAGGAACTGTTTTCCGTTGTTAAAAAAAAAAAAAAACATTGTTATTGGTTTACTCCTAAGGGGACAAATGCTTTAAATGTTAAACAGTGGAAATTAGTGGGGAAGGCTTTGCTGCGAGCGCACCAGAGCGGCCAAAACCGAAAGTAAGGTCCTATAATTGACTGAATTGGTTACAACTCTTAAACTTAAGAAAAAACGAGAAACTGTTCAGCCTAAGATGAATGTCTCTCCTTTTATACCGCCTCCTCCAACTGCACCTCCTTTCCAGGGATAGCTTTCTTAGCTCCTGTTCAAAAAAAGTTCTTATGTAAAGTCTGGTCCATTAATTGGTTTTCAGGGTGAAACAGCTAAAATTCTACAACAGTTCAGGGATGATATTACTCCAGAAAAATTTTATAAGGGAGATGACTTACAAGCTTTCCCTTTAATACGCCATCCTCAGCCTGCCAATGCTCAATTTCCTCAAGGGTATAATGTTTTGCAGCATGAAAATATTGACATGAGTATTAAAAATATTAAGAGGGTCTATTACTAATTATGGCACTCAAGCTCCTTATACTACTGGACTTCTGAAGGCATGTGTTACTGATTATTTAATGTTGCTTTATGATTGGGATATTCTTGCTCATACCATCTTACATCCTGGTATATTTTTACAATTTAAATCTTCTTGGTGTGAGGAGGCTCGTAAAACCGCTGTGCTTAATGCTGCTCTGAATCCTCCTGGAGCGGATTTTGATGTATTAACAGGGACAGGCAGGGCTGAGGATGTCAATATACAATTACATATAAGCATGTTGTTTGAAAGCATGGGGAAGACTAGAGGAGTCAGGTAAACCAGCTTTGCCCTTTTATAAAGTTTATCAAAAACCCAATGAGGCATTCACTGAATTTCTAACAAGACTAACTCATGCAATTCAATGTTCAGTTTCAGAAGCTGAAGCTCAAACTCAACTTTTATTATTATTGGCTTATGAAGATGCTAATAATGAATGCAAAAAGGTTTTACATTCTGTTAAAGCTACAGGAGAGACTAATGATGATTACATACGAGCAACCCAAGAAGTCAGGTCTAGTATTCATCAGGCTGGATTATTCACAAGGCATCAAAAGGAACAATAGGAAATAAACCCCTTACATATTTTAACTGCGGAAAACTGGGACATATGAGAAAAGATTGTCGGAAAGGGCAGACTCTTGCCACTCTGGAAAAACTAATAAAGAGAAAACCCGATAGCCTATGTAAAAGATGTGGTCGAGGCTTTCACTGGATCAATGAGTGTCAATCAAAAACAGATAAACAAGGAAAGGCATTGGGACTCCAGTCAGGAAACGCATTGACGGGCCTGACTCAGGGCCAAGTAAAAAACTGAGTCTCTTCTCAAGGTTAATAAACTTCTTCATGCTACTTCACAAAATGCAGCTGTTGATATTGTAGCAATAAGTGATCAAACTATCACCCCTGAAGATGGGGTTGTAAAAATTTTTACTGGTGATAGAAGAGCTGAGGAGAGGAACCAAGATGGCAGCATAGGTAAACACCTGTTTTGCTGCCCCACACAGCAATTTCAAAACTACAACTTAACGACAGAACAAACATCATCCAGAATCACTGGAAAGCTGGCTGAGTGAAAATTCCACAAATAAAAGTAAAGATAGGGCACTGTGACTCAAAGGAGTGGAGGAGGGCAGCGTTGAAGATACGCTCAGAGTCAGAGTTTGGAGCCCAGCACGCATGAGCAAGCAGAGAGAGCAGGCAGCTACAAAGACAAAGGCGTTCCACTGCACTGATTCCCCAGTTCCGAGGTCCGGGGAACCCACACTCATACGGGGTGAAACTGGAAAGTAGGGAAGCATGCTGAAACTTGGGCACTGCAGGAGTCTGCGAACTTGTGGTCAGGGGCAAGCTTGGGGAGAGTGCGTGTAAACTTGGGAGCAGTAGAAGGTGCACAAATGCGCAGAGAGGACTCGTGACTTGCTCTCTTGTTCGGGAAACCACCGAACTGCACTGTTTTACAACCCTGGGTGAGACTTTGGGGGTGCAGACTCATTTGGGGAGAGGCTGAGTTATCTGGCAGCGGGTGGAACTTGGCGGCAGCTTTCTCTCGGAGGTGCTTGCAGCTATTACCACCTGGCACAGAGACCCAGGTGCCGCAAAGGGCAGAGCTGATGCTGCCTGCTCAGCCTGGAGACTCCGCCCATCCATCCTGAGCACACCTGACCCTCATAGCCAATTGGCCTGGAGATCAAACCCTCCTGTTGCTAATAACAATAAGCTAGGCTTAACTTCAAGACTGTGCAACCCATAAAGGGCTGCAGCAAGAGTATCCACTTCAGGTAACTGGGAGGCTGAGCCACTGTCCCTTAGAGGACATCTACCACACAAAGCTAATTGACCAACTCAGAAAAGCACCCACCATGCAGAGACATGGAAAGAAATCAAATGTGAAAGAAATGGAGGGAAAAAACAACTGGACATAGAGTTCAAAACCATGGTTATAAGGTTTATAAAGAGGCTCCTAGAAAAGGCCAAGACCTACAAGTAAATGAACAAGATCTACGAGGAAATGAATGAGACCTATGAGGATATGGAAAAGGACCAACTAGAAATTAAGCATACACTGACTGAAATAAAAAAAATATTATACAAAGACCTAAAAGCAATCTAGAGGACCGCAAGAACCAAGTCAAAGATTTGAAATACAAAGAGGCAAAATCCACTCAGCCAGAAAAGCAAGAAGCCAAAAGAATCCAAAAAATTGAAGATAGTGTAAGAGGCCTCTGGGACTACCTCAAGCATACCAACATCCAAATGATAGTGGTGCCAGAAGAGAGAGAGAGCAAGATAATGAAAACCTATTTGAAGAAACAGTGACCGAAAACTTCTCTTACCTGGTGAAAGAAATTGACTTTCCAAGAAGCACACTGAACCCCAAACTGTAGTAATCCAAAGAAGACCACACCAAGACACATCATAATTAAAATGCCAAGAGCAAAAGACAAAGAGAATATTAAAAGCAGCAAGAGAAAAACAGTTAGCTACCTATAAGGGAGCACCCATACAATTATCAGTGGATTTCTCAACAGAAACGGTGCAGGCCAGATGGGAATGGCAAGAAATATTCAAAGTGATGAATAGCAAGAATCTACAACCAAGATTACTCTATCCAGCAAAGCTATCATTCAGAATTGAAGGTCAGATAAAGTGCTTCGCAAATAAGAAAAAGCTAAAGGAGTTCATCACCGCCAATCCAATATTATATGAAATGCTGAAAGGTATTCTTTAAGAAGAGGAAGAAGAAAAAGGTAAAAATAAAAATTATGAATAACAAATACACATCTATCAACAAATGAATATAAAAATCAAGTGAATTAAAAATCTGAGGAACAGGATAAACTGGTGAATATAACAGAATCATAGGCATAGAGAGGGAATGGACTGACAATTCTTGGGGAGAAAGGGGGTGTGGGAAGTGCAGCAAGAGACTGGACAAAAATCATGCACCTATGGGAGAGGACAGTGGGGTGGAGGTGATAGCAGACGGTGGGATGGGTACCGGGTGGAGGGGAGCTATAGGGTGGAAAAGGGGGAACAATGTAATTAATAAACTGACTAATAAAGATTAAATTTAAAAATATATAGATTAACATAAAAAAATTTTTTTACTGGTATCACTGGTCCCTTACCTAAACAATCAGTAGGATTATTATTAGGAAGAAATAGCCTTACTGCCAAAGGCCTTACTGTTCATACGGGAGTTATTGATGGTGATTTTATACAAGAAATTTTAATAATGATGTCAACTAAAATTCCTATTTCTTGGAAGAGAGGAGATCATATAGCTCAATTGTTAATAATTTCCTACATAACTGTAGGATGTACAGTCCCATTAGAAAGACAAGAAGGATTTGGCAGTAATGGAACAAGAATACATTGGCAAACTATTATTGATGATGATAGGCCTTTAATGAAACTGTAATTTAAGGATGGTATACAATTAGAAGGGTTGATATATACAGGAACAGATGTATCCCTTATTTCTGCTGATAAATGGCCTGCTCATTGGAAAAAAAAACATTATGTGAATACTACTGTTACTGGTTTAGGGACTATGCATGAACTTTATCAAAGTTCTGAATATTTATCTTGTGTAAATCCAGACAGGCAATCAGCCTGGGTCATGCCTTATGTGGCACCTATAGGAATTAATTTATGGGCAAGAGATCTACTGAAACAGTGGACATTAAATCTGGATTTTTTTTTATAGGGGACACTGTTAAACATTTAGCCATGCCCCTTGTTTGGAAACAGGCAGAACCTGTTTGGGTAGAACAGTGGCCCCTTCCTAGAGAAAAATTAGAAGCACTTCATAAGCTGGTTCAAGATCAGTTAGATCAAAAACATATTGAACATAGCACCAGCCCATGGAATTCTCCTGTATTTGTGATAAAAAAGAAGTCAGGGAAGTGGAGGTTGTTAACAGATTTAAGACAAGTTAATTCTGTTATAGAGTCCATGGGACCTTTACAACCAGGTGTTCCTAATCCTGCTATGATTCCTAAAACCTGGCATTTAATCATTATTGATTTGAAGACTGTTTTTATAATACACCTTTGCAACCTCAACATTGTCCAAAATCTTCTTTTACCATCCCTCCATTAAATAATAGTCAACCTACGATGCAATATCAGTGGACTGTATTACCACAGGGAGTGTTAAACAGTCCTACTATGTGCCAAAAATTTGTTCATCAGCCTTTACAAAAATGGTGAGAACTCTTTCCAGCTGGATTATGTTACCATAATATGGATGATATTCTACTTGCACATACAGATTCTCAAATTCTAGCTACATGATTCATATCAAGTATTGATTACCTTATTGGAAAAATATGGCCTCAAAGTAGCTCCAGAGGATACAAATGTTACTGGTTTGGGATTATTTAGGTTATAAATTGCAGCAACAACATATTATTCTCCAAAAGGTACAGATATGGAAAGATAGTTTAAAAACTTTAAATGATTTCCAAAAACTACTAGGAGATATTAATTGGCTCCGGCCCTCATTGGGATTGCTACTTATCAATTATCTCATTTATTTAAAATTCTTGAGGGACCTGCGGGGCTGCATAGCTCTTGTCAACTGACACCTCAAGCTGAAAAGGAATTGTTAATCATTGAAAGGGCTATTCAATCCTCACAATTGGACCGCATTGAAAAATTTGAAAATATACCTCATCATTATTTATACACCTCATTCCCCTACAGGGGCATTAATATAAAATATAAATATTATAGAATGGATTTTTTGCCTAATAAAGATGCAAAGAGGTTAGTTACATACCTTGAAAAGGTTGCTAATTGCATTTTTCGAGGAAGATATAGATTAAGACAACTAGATCCAGCTGTAATTGTCATTCCATACACTGTAAAAAAGCAAAGACAATTGTGGGAATTATCTGAGGCATGGCAAGTGGCTTGTGGTGATTTTTATGGAATCTTTTCTAACTTATACCCTAAAGGCAAAAGATTACGTACTCAATGGATTTTGCCGCGCAAAATCTCAGATACCCCTTTAGAGGAGGGAGTAACTGTATTTACAGACGCTAATAAAGATGGCACTGTTGCTTATTGGTTAGAGAAAAAATCTAGAACTATGCCTTCCCCATACACATCTGTGCAAAAGGCTGAATTATTTGCCATAGTAATGGCTCTGAAAGACTTCCCTGAAACCTTAAACCTAGTTTCTGATTCTCAATATGTTGTGGGAGAGGTATAACGAATTAAAACTGCATATATTCCTGAAAATTCAGACTATTTACAACAATTTTTTTTTAGCGGTACAAAATATTCTTCACCTATGAGCCACTTCTGTCTTTATTAACCATATTTGGTCTCATACTGATCTCCCTGAACCTTTGTCTAAGGGCAATGCAGCTGCAGATGCACTGATAGGATCAGTTCTTTCACATGCCTCTGACTTTCATGCTAAGCATCATCTTAATGCTAAAGCTCTCCGCACACGCTTTTCTTTATAGTGGCGACAGGCAAAGAATATTATTCATTCTTGTCCAACTTGTTCCAACCTTGCTGCCACTCCTTTACCCCCAGCAGTAAACCCTTGGGGGGAAACGGCAAACAAATTGTGGCAGGTGGATGTTACTCATATTCCTCAATTTGGCAAACTGCATATGTGCATCATTCTATTCATACATTTTCTCCTTTAGCATCAGAAAAGGCGGACCCCGTTATTCAATATCTGTTAGAATGTTTTGCTGTTATGGGGGTGTCTTCACATATTAAAACTGATAATGGCCCTGCTTATCTGTCTCATAAATTTAAGGAATTCTTACAATACTTTCAAATTACCCACAGTACAGGAATTCCTTACAATTCACAAGGCCAAGCTATCATTGAAAGAGCTCATAGGACACTTAAGAATATGTTGTTAAATAAAAAAGGGGGAATGCAGGTATCCACACCTAGGCCATTAATAGCCAGAGCTCTTTTTACCCTTAATTTTTTGAACATTCCCTTGGGTCAGGAATGACCTTCTGCTGAGTTACACTGGCAAATTAAGGAGTTGCTGGCATGCAAACAAACTGGTATCGTGATGATTTAACCGATCAGTGGCTCCCTGCAGTAGTTTTGCGGTGGGGAAGTGGTTTTGCTTATCTCTCAACAGGTACCAGAAAGTGCAAGGAACTTGAAGCTTTGGAACCATGCCGAAAAGATGCAGAGAGACATCACGCCTGACTCTACAATTTGCTGGCCTAATGTTGGAAGAAGACTATCATCTGACAAAAAGACCGCGCCGACAACCATTGCCCAACACGACAGAGATGGAGTTGCCAACATGGGAGCAAGTTAAGAAGCTACATCAAATAGGACAACTGGTAGTTGAAGAGAATGGACAGCCTCTTACTGCTGCCAACTTATTTCTTGCTATGCTTGCACTATTAGGGGCACCTGCGCAGGCACAAACAAATTACACTTATTGAGCTTATGTTCCCAATCCACCATTGACCGCTCCTGTTACATGGAAGGACCCAGAAGTGCCTGTGTACACCAATGAAACATTCTGGCTGCCAGGTCCACATAGCTCTCTTGGACCTATGTGACCCACAGAAGAAGGAATGATAGCCAACATCACTATAGGAACTTTTGAACCTCCTATATGTTTTGGTGCAGGAAATGAATGTTTCAAGTCAGGATATGAACCTTGGCTTAGTAAAGGATATAAGATAGAGTCGCCATGGGAACCAAATTTCCACTAAAGCAAATGAGACTATCCACTGGCATGGAAGTGGGTTTGCTCCACCAGCTCCATTTTTACCAGGATATCCTCCACAAAAACACCTATGGCAGCTATCTGCAGCCTTAGCTTCAATGTCAGCATGGAAAGGAAATGTTACTTTCTAGAAAAATATTACTAAGTTTGTTTCTCTTCCTTATATGCTCATGAAGGGCATTGTTACATGGAATGTTACTACTTCAGAAATTACTTGTACTGGTTGTTCCTTATTTTCCTGTTTAAATAGTAGTATTTCTTTCAATAATAGTATAGAAAGTATTTACTTGCTAAGGGCTCTAAGAGTGACTTGGTTACCTGTCCAGATACCCCAAGTTTGGCAAGATTCACCAGCTATGTTTTATATTTATCAAATCTTTAAAAAGGGGGTTATGAGGGTAAAACACTTTATAGGAACTTTAATTGTTATCATTCTAGGACTTATTGCTGTGACTGCTACAGCTGCTGTTGCAGGGGTTGCCTTACATGATTCTGTACAAACTGCAGACTTTGTATAAAATTGGCATAAAGTCAGCAGTTATGGGAAGCCCAAAAATCTATTGACACAGACTTGAAAAATCAATTAGCCACTTTAGAACAATCAGTAATTTTATTGGGAGATCATGTGGCTAATTTAGATTTACAGCAACATCTGAAATGTGATTTTAATTATTCTAGTTTATGTATCACTCAAGTTCCTTACAATAGCAGTCAATACTCTTGGAATAAGATTAAACAGCATTTAATTAGACACATTAATATAACAGCTGAGAGCCGAGACCGGTTTGGCTCAGTGGATAGAGCGTCGGACTGCGGACTGAGGGGTCCCGGGTTCGATTCCGGTCAAGGACATGTACCTTGGCTGCGGGCACATCCCCGGTAGGGGGCGTGCAAGAGGCAGCTGATCGATGTTTCTCTCATCGGTATTTCTGGCTTTCTATCCCTCTCCTTTCCTCTCTGTAAAAAAATATATATATAACAGCTGAGATATTGTATCTCCAAAGTCATATTCAGGACACCTTTAGTAAGAACTTACAGAAACAAGGTTGTAGTGAGATTTTACAAGGAATTGCTGATGGTTTACAAAGTCTTAACCCTTCTGCTTGGGTTCATTCTCTTACCAGATCTTCTTCTGTGACACTTATTATACTACGTTTATTGTTGATTATTCTTTATTTGCTATGTAAGCATATCAATCGTCACAAGGAATATAATCGACAACAAGCTGCTGTATATTCTGTTTTAATACATAAATCACAATCTAAAAAGGGGGGGTCGGAATGTAGATACAGGTTTTGAGTAAGAACAATTCTGGGCACGTTTCCTTGAACCCTTGCATGAAGGGATGTTCCTGGGTGCATGGTACAGGGTGTTCTGACTCAGTCTTTTGACCTTTGTAAATTACTCCTCATGACATTTTATGGTATGTGATCTCCTAGTAGATTGGGGGTCCTACGTGACCACAGTCAGGGCAAGTAGAAATGAGGAATTTTAGAAAAAGATTTGTCCTTGTGGTTCAATCAGCCTGCTTTACTCCAGGTGGCAATTGTGATTAGATAAACAGAATAAAAGACATGAGGTAGCAGAGTTTGGTGCCAGTTGTGGATTATAGCTGGTCCCCCATTACCGCACCTCTTTATGCATCGTTCCTGACTCTGGCTGTGTTGTGCCCTCTTTTTGACATCGATCACCAACACAAAGAGAATAAACTGGGTCTAGGTGGATCTCCAGTGCCTGAGAGAGACCACAGAGGGCAAGCTTATGCTTTATTTTATAGCCAGAAGTAAATAAACAAGGAAGTGGTCACCATAGTTACAATGTTCTTGTGAGTTTCACTTGTTTTGGCAGCACTTGCTGCACCTCTCACAGCCCATTAGCTAACCAGGTAGGATCTAGGGAGTGTCATAAAGTCAAGTTTAATTATGCTAGGAGGGCTGTGCCCTCCAAGCTGGGACTTGTTTTTGGCTTTGCCACAGGTCAGTCCAAGGCTTAACCCCATAGCTGCTCCCTACAGTTTATGTCTTCCTCTCTTTTTTCAATATCCTATAGTTTTCCAAGTACTGGTCTTTCATCTCCTTAGTTAAGTTTATTCCTAGGTATCTTAGTTGTTTTGGTGCAATGGTAAATGAGATTGTGTTTTTAGTTTCTTTTTGTGTTGTTATGCCCAGATTTCATGATCCCCCAAAACCACCAGGGAGCCCAAATCGGCTGCAATAGCATAGAACCTTTATTCAAACTCCGGTTTGGCCCTCAACCTTCATCTGGCACAGCAGTGAGACGAAAGAATGAGCCCAGCAAGAACAATAGGTTATAAAGGGTTGGTGATTTGGGTGGTCCCAGGGAAGTGACTTGGGTTACAGAGATAGCCTTATTAGGTCAGGGTTTTTCAGCAGGGGTCTCACAGTACAAGGATCAGGGAGTGACCAGTACTTTAGTTATGCCTTATTTGGACCTAAGCTATGTCCTTGGGCTGCATTGGTTCGCTCAGGCATTGGTTGGGGGAGTCAGGACATTCCTGGCACCCCTGTGGCCACTCCCAGCAGGGGGAAAGGGGAGATAGGCTAACCAGCCCCTCAAGATGGAGGATAGTCCTTTGTCCTTTCAGTGTCAGCTCAATATCAGTGTATAAAAAAGCCATAGACTTCTGGGTGTTAATTTTGTATCCTGCTACATTGCCAAGTTCATTTATTAAGTGTCTGGTTTGCCGGTCAGTGCTGTGTAGCTTCCTCCATAAGCTTGAAGCAGGAGCTTCTGCTGGAGGTGACATGGAGACCAGAACCAGGCCCCGCATCCCAAGAGGGTGTGCATTTCGTGGGCCCAGAGGCTTGCTGAACCAACAGCGGTGCTGCTGTGTCAGGATCCCAGCATTGTCTCCAGTGCCCCACCTCTCCAGGCAGCAGGTGTGGGCGTTTGTTCCTGGGTCACAGCCCATGACAGAGGCTGGGTGAGTGGGGCACACTGTAGGGCCTGGGCAGAGGGCAGGGCCACCCTGCAGGGGGTGGAGCTGGGTGCCGCTGCCTGAGCATGGGCACAGGAGAGACCCATCTGGGTCCTGCTGGAGGTCACAAGGATGGGGGTCACATATGGAGGCACCTGGAAGCTGCCCTTAGCCCTGAACTAAGCACAGTGCTTCCCTGACTCCCTCCCACAGCCAGAGCCCAGGTGCTGTGAAGGTGCCTGCCCTGTGGGAGCTGAGGCAGCTCCTGCTCTCAGACTCTTGTTAAGGCTCCACTCTGGTTGTGTCTGTATCTGTTTACCTCACTTAATAATTAAATAATCAGATTGATGCACAGAGATCACCATACATGTCGGTGGGAATTAGCGTGCCTCAATAATTCAAAAACTAACCTCTCGAGGATGGGAATTCGCCAGCAGGTTGCCTGCAGAATGAAACAATAACGTGTTCCATCCTTCTGTCTGTGGCCTGCCATCTGCTACTGCACATTTGAACTTGCAGGGTTTTAAAATCATGTGAAAAGTTTTTTGGAAAACTGTTAAAAATGGTGTGTGTGTGTGTGTGTGTGTGTGTGTGTGTGTGTGTGTGTGTGATGTGTCAGAGAAAGGGAGAGAGAGAGAGAGAGAGAGTAAAAATAGCCATCCAGCCAAAGCCGGTTTGGCTCAATGGATAGAGCGTCGACCTGCAGACTGAAGGGTCCTGGGTTCTATTCTGGTCAAGGGCATGTACCTTGGTTGCCAGCACATGCCCAGAGAGGGTTGTGCAGGAGGCAGTTGATTGATGTTTCTCTCTCATCGATGTTTCTAAGTCTCTTTCCCTCTCCTTCCTTCTCTATGGAAAATCAATAAAACATATTTTTTAAAAAATAGCGATCCATCCTATTGGTTGTTTCTCAGGTGACCTTAAGTCATCCGTAGCTCTTGCTCCCAATATCTCCTCCACTGTTTGCCTTTTCTGTTCCTTTCCAGGGTCCTGCTCTGTGGAACGACTCCTGACTCATTGTGGGGCGGAAGAAAGGCTGGGCTTCGGGTCCCACAGAGACCTTCAGGGTCACAGTCACAGGAAGAAAAAGGTCAGTAACACAAGCAGACCTGCCCTACCCCCACCCCCACAGCTCAGGCTCAGCACTGGCCACCACAGGGCACGGCACATGCTCCCAGCACATTTGGGGATACCACCCTCAGCACAGGCTGAGGAGGCCCTGGAACACACTGTGCCCAGGGAGGGGCGTATGGATTGACTTTCTATCCAGGTCAGAGCAGCATTTGGAAGCCCTGAGACACAGGCCGGAGCCAGAGATCCCATTGGACCCCCTTTTGTTCCCTGGCAGGGCTCACAGCTACTCGGGAGGTCAGATGACGGTATTAGGATGGCAGGAGGGGCTGGGCAGTGCCTGCAACAGTCAGCACAGTCCCTGAGGGACAGCCCATGGCTGGTGGGAGCGGAAAATTCTCCAGAACAAGACCTTTGGGCACCTGGGGTCCAGCTCCAGGTGTGGGGGCTGTGACAGGGAGGGGGGCATCTCTGGGGCAAAATGGTTACAGCACTGGTACACATCACACACACACACATACACACACACACACACACACACACACACAAAACAAAAAACAGAAAAACAAACAAACAAAACCACTCACGCACAAACCAGACCCAAGGCCGCTTAGCCTCCCAGTTCAGAGGCCATGGGGAGTGCTCAGGGTGGTATCCCCAAATGTGGTGGGGACAGAACCTGGGAGCTCCAAGAGATGCAGCTCAGCCTCCAGGCCCCTCTGCCCTGGGCCCCCACCTGAGCTCACATGTCCCACAGCCCCTCCCACTGCATACTCTCCAATGGGGAACCTCAGGGTCCTGCCATGCACCCAGCCTTCCAGCTCCCGCGGAGCCGCCATCGTCCAGGTCACGGCCCGGCAACCACACAGGGGCCTCAGTGCCCACTAACAACAGGGATGAAGCGGGAGTTTTGGACTGGACAGCAGTGTTCCCCTGGGCAGGATGACTCCCAGGTCTTTGTCTGCTGGAATCAAAGAATGAATCCACTGACAGAAGGTGCCCAGGCGGCGGGAGTCCCTTTTCCCTGTGGCCTATAAAGGCTGCAGATCTTGGTGCCTCGATGTCCCTTCTGATGGTCACTATTGCCTTAGACTTGCTACACAGCAGCTGGTGAGATCGAAGGTAGAACCTCACAAGGGACATGTGAGGTTCTCCCCCCGCCCTTCCTTATTGTTTTCCTATCCCCCTGGACTTTCTTCTTCTTCTTCTTCTGGCTGAAGGGCTTCCTTCCCTTTATGTTGTAAACATAGACCTTTTGCTGTTCCCAGATCCCTCATTCTATGGAAATGCACCTGTTGCAGCTTTTCAGCTCCCCCAATTCTATGGAAATATACCTTCTGCTTGTCTGCAGCCCTGTGCTTCCTCCAGGATCCCCTAATTTCTAAAATGTCCTAAACTTGTCTTTTTCATCACCCAAAATTCTTATTTCAGTGACACCTTCAGACCTGCCACTGCCCACACTCCAGCGTCACACTCACGTTGCCTGCTGCTCACACACCGCTGTGACACCCAGTCTCCCCTTGCCCACACTGCTGTCACAACTGCGGACCTAGCAAAGGCCACAATCAAAAGTGCCACCCCAGAGGTGTCCTACTGGACACGATCCTGTATGACATTCTAGGCTCCCCAGTAACAAGCACCGCCAGCCACCCCAGGTCCCCGAGGGTCACACCGCACCGCCAGCTGCTGGCTGTCTAAGGCCACATCCCACTGTGATACGCAGGGTTCCCATTGCGCACGCGCATCTGCGACAAGCATGCTTTCTTTCTTGTTTTAAAGATATTTCTTTTCTTTACTTTTAAAATTGATTTCAGAGAGGGAGGGAGAGAGAATCATTGATCAGTTGCCTCCTGCACGCCCCCCACTGGGGACCGAGCCTGCAACCCAGGCATGTGCCCTTGACCTGAATCGAACCTGGGACCCTTCAGTCCACAGGCCGATGCTCTATCCACTGAGCAAAACCGGCTAAGGCAACGAGCAACTTTCAATACCAATATTTCAGGGGGACACCTCAGAAACCCCAAGCCCAGTCCACTCGGCCCCCGTTGGCCACGTACTGCTCTCACACTGCTGTGACCCAAATGTTGCTTACTGCCCACACTCTCCGATGACATACCTGGGCTTTCAATGTCCTCGGCATCCCTGAGACCTTCCTGTCTCCCACAGCCGATATGGTATTTTGAACCCACATCCCAATACCCACATGACAGTGTGACATCCCATGCTTCTGAATGCACAGCCACTGTAACACCTGAGTGGCTCGCTGCCCGTGATCACACTGGGCACCCTGGGACCAAAAGAACAGCACTGCGGTGGGCCCTCCAGAGCTGGGATGTTCTCACTCCACTGTTCTCTGCTGGGTTCGAAGCCCAGGTCCCTGGTTGACGCCCCCGGGATTTCATTGTCCCCCCTCCACCAGGACACCCAGCCTTCCCATGGCCTCTCCCGGCACTGCTACTGCACACCTCTAGGACACCCATGGCTCCTGGCACATGCACTGAGCCTTAGCTGTCCTTATTCCATTGTGGGAAGTCCTGGGCCCGCATGAGTGACAGCTCTTTGTGAGTCCCTTCATTCCCGCTGCCTCTTCTCACTGTGATTCCTCCAGCCTCCCACAGCCAGCAGTGCACCCTGATGTCCCAGGTACTTCATACTCCAGTGACAGCTCAGGGCTGCCCCAGGCCACACACCAATGAGAAACTCCAGCTTCCTCACCTGCCACCCACTACTGTGACACCTTCATAACCTCCACTGACAACACAACTGACACTGCACGTCTCCCACTGCCCACTCCCAAGTGCCACCCAAGGCCTTCACTTCCAAATTCAAGAAGATATAAATCATATCAAGCATCTTCTCAGATCACAATGGCATAAAAAAAGAAGTCAACTTCAATTTAAAAAATGAAAAAATCAAACACTTGGAGGCTAAATAGCATGCTATTAAACATAATTGGGTTACAAAAGAGATCAAAGAATAAATAAAAAGTATCCTACAGCAATGAAAACACAACAATCCAAAATCTATGAGACACAGTGAAAACAGTCTTGACAGGGAAGTTCATACCTCCTCAGTCCTACCTCAAAAAACAGTAATAAAAAATAGTGCTAAATTGTCTAACTCTACAACTCAAAGAAAGAGAGCAACAAGAAAAGCCCAGCATAAGCAGAAGGAAGGACATAATAAAGATCAGAGTGTAAATAAACAGCATAGAAACAACAACAAAAAAAAATCAATAAAACCAAGAGCCGGTTCTTCAAAAGGATAAACAAGATTAATGAACCTCTAGCCAGGCTCACCAAGAAGCAAAGAAACAGTACCTAAATAAACAAAATCAGTAATGAAATAGATGAAATAATAACTGATCCAACAGAAATACAAAGGATTATGAAAAAACTAGAAGCCCAGCCCATGAAATTGTGCATGGATAGATTCCCTAGGCCTATCCTGTGATCAGAGCCATCTTTCGCCTGCCCTCCAGTCCCCAGTTCAGCCCAGTTCCTCTGGAGATCAAAAGAACAGCCCACTCTGCCTTAGGTGCCTTATGCCATCAAAGGGCACCTGGTCCTTTGCTCCCTTTAAAGAAGTAAAATAAATGCCCTCTCTCTGCACCTGTCTCTTCTCTCCCTTGTGAATCCTTTCACAGCAGTTGTCACCAGCCAAAATCCTAACAATAACATGGGAAACTCAACCAAGAAGGGCTATGCCTGTGGGAGGAGATGCAGGGAACCAGGACTGCCCCCTTGCTCCTGCCTGTTCCTCCTTCACTACCTCTCTCCCTGAGAGGCCTGGCTGTCTGGCTGGGCCCCCACCCCCACCCGGCTCTCATCACAGAACCTCTCAGCTCAGGCTCTGGCCCTGCTGATCCCACAGGGAGGAGCATGTGCAGTTCTTGCAGACCCCGAAGCAGCTGTGGAGTAGTGAGGTGGTGGGTTCTTCCTGAGGAGGGTGTTTGTGCTTTAAAGCTAATGTTCTCCATCCACCTCCCAGGAGTGAGGGCTGGGGGTCACTGCAGGTGCTAAAGTCCTGTTAAAGTCCCTGCTCTGGAGCCTCTCACAGTGGTTAGTCTGTGTCTGGGAAGACTACACAGTGGAGGCCCCTCATTCCTTTAGGAAGAAACTAAGGATTAATCTGAGCCTGTGGCCAAGGTGGAGGGACCAATAGGTCTGCCTTCTTCTCACTCGCCAAACCCCAGTCCTGCCCTGCTGCTACCCCGCCCAGTTGCCCATGTTCTCTATTGGCCATCTAGAGATCAGAGCCTGCAGACCAGGGGGAGGGACCGAGAGGTGATCAATAAACCTCATAATAACTGGTCTTTTCGGCCATTATGCCCGCTGGCCATTTATTATATAGGATACTATGAACAATTCTATTCCAACAAAACTGACAACCTGCATGAAATGGACATATTCCTAGAAAAATACAAGCTCCCCAAACTCAACCAAGAAGAATAAAAAAACCTGAATAGGCTGATTACTACTGAAGAAATTGAAGCTGTGACCAAAGATCTTCCAGCAATGCCCTGACTGGTTTAGCTCAGTGGATGCAGCATTGGCCTGCGGAATCAAGGGTTCTGGGTTTGATTCCGGTCAAGGGTATGTATCTTGGTTGTGGGCACATCCCCAGTGGGGGTGTGCAGGAGGCAGCTGATTTATGTTTCTCTCTCATTGATGTTTCTGGCTCTCCCTCTCCTATCCTCTCTGTAAAAAAAAATCAATAAAACATGTTTTAAAATCTTCCATCAAACAAAAGCCCTGGCCCAGAGAGAGCTTTATAGGGGAATTCTACCAAGCATTCAAATAAAAACTAAAACCTATCCTTCTCAGACTATTCTGAAAGGTACAAGAGGAAAGCACACTCCCAAGCTCTTTCTATGAAGCCAGCATTACCCTAATCTCAAAAGCAGATAAAGACACTATAAAAACAGAGAACGACAGGCCTATGTCCTTGGTTGCCGGAGCCAGCCAGCATCAGTCGAACAGCACCTTAAAGGGGGGGGGGGGGGGTGAGGATTGGAAATGATAGACAGAGAAAAATGGGATGGGGGGTCTGCAAGCCCTCTTTCAGACTGCGGCCCCAAGTTTAATTTTCTCCATGCTCTTATTCAGTGCTGATTACATAACACATTCATTATTCCCATAATTTGACAAGCATTAACATTCACACAAAACTCCTTATCCTAGCTTAGCGCCCTGTAACCCCTAGCTATCTCCCTATGCTCTGCTACTCGCTCAAGGGCAACATGTTTACTAAACTATTGTACTTAAGGATCACTGTGCTCTGGGGGGCAAAATGCATGTTTACTAAACTATTATGTTTAGAGGTCACTATTCTCTAGGGGGCAGACAGGCCACTTTGTGAAACCTGCTTTTCTCAAGACTTTGTCAACTGAGGTCGCCCCCAACACTTGGTGATCATAGATGCTGAAATCCTCAACAGAATTCTAGCAAATCAGATCCAGCATTACATTAGAAAGATCATATACCATGACCAAGTAGGATTTATCCCGGAGATTGAAGGATGGTACAATATCCACAAATCAATAAATGTGATACATAACATAAACAAATTGAAAGACAAAAATCACATAATCATATCAATTGATGCAAAAAAAGCATTTGGCAAAATTTAAAAACCTTTCTTGATAAAAATTCTCAGCAAAGTGGGAATAGAGGGATTATATCTCAACATAATAAAAGCCTCATTTGACAAACCTACAGCCAACATGATAGTCAGTTGGCAGAAACTAAAACCATTTTCCCTATGAACAGGAACAAGACAGGGATGTCCACTCTCACCACCCCCTTTCAACATAGTACTGGAAGTGCTAGTTATAGTGATCAGACAATGAGAAGAAATAAAAGGCATTCAAATTGAAAAAGAAGAAGTAAAACTGTTCTTAGTCTCAAATTTTATGATATTGTACATAGAAAACCCCAAAGACTCCATCAAAAAACTACTAGACCTAATAAATGAATTTGGCAATGTAGCAGGATATACAATTAACACCCAGAAATCTATGGCCTTTTTACACACCAATAATGAACTCACAGAAAGAGAAACTAAAAAAAAAAAAAAAAAAACAACAATCCCATTTGCCACTGCACCAAAAAAATTAATATACCTAGGAATAAACTTAAGTAAGGAAGTAAAAAACCTTTACTCAGGAAACTATAGGACATTGAAAAAAGAGACAGAGGAAGACATAAACAAATGCAAGAACATACCATGTTCATGGGTTGTTCGAATCAACATAATTAAAATGTCCATACTACCCAAAGCATTCTACAGATTCAATGCAATCCCCCATTAAAATACCAATGACATAATTCAAAGACCTAGAACAAACTCTCCAAAAATTTATCTGGAACAAAAAAGACCTCGAATAGCCAAAGCAATCCTAAGAAAGTAAAAAAAAGTTGGAGGTATCACAATACCAGATATCAAGCTATATTACCAACCAGGATTCTCAAAACTGCCTAGTACTGGCACAAGGACAGACCAATGGAACAAAATAAAGAATCCAGAAACCCACCCAAGTCATTATGCTCTATTAATATTTGATAAAGAAGTCAATAGCATACAATGGAGTCAAGACAATCTCTTCAGCCAAAACTGGTTTGGCTCAGTGGATAGAGTGTCGGCCTGTGGATGGAAAGGTCCCGGGTTCGATTCCGGTCAAGGGCATGTGCCTTGGTTGCAGGCACATCCCCAGTAGGGTGTGTGCAGGAGGCAGCTGATCGATGTTTCTCTCTCATTGATAATTCTAACTTTCTATCCTTCCTCCTTCTTCTCTGTGAAAAATCAATAAAATATATATATATTTTTAAAAGACAATCTCTTCAATAAATGGTGCTGGGAAGTTTGGTCAGATACATGCAAAAAAAAAAAAAAAAAAGAAACAAGGTCGCCAACTTACACCATACACAAAAATAAACTCAAAATGGCTAACGGACTTAAATGTATGACAGGAAACCATGAAATTCCTACAAGACCCCATAGGCAGCAAAACATGACACATATGTCATAGCCATATCTTTACCTAAACAGCTCCTACGGCAATGGAGACTAAGGAGAAAATAAACAAATGGCACTACATCCAAATTAAAAAACCTTCTGCACAGCAAAAGAAACCATGAACAAAACAACAAGAAAACCCACTGCATGGGAGAACATATTTGCCAATGCTATTTGAGGTAAGAGGTTCAACTCTAAAATTTACAGAGAACTTACACAACTTAACAAAAGGAAGATAAAGAGTCCAATAAAATAATGGGCAAAGGACCTAAATAGACACTTTTCAAAAAAAAGAACATACAGAAGGCCAACAGACATATGATTACATGCTCAAAGTCACTAATCATCTGAGAGATGCAAATAAAAAAATAATGATATATCAAGTTATACTACAAAGACACACCTGTCAGAATGGCTATCATCAAAAATCAACAAATGACAAGTGCTGGTGAGGATGTGGAGAAAAAGGAACCTTCTTGCACTGCTGGTGGAAATGCACACTGGTGCAGCCACTGTGGAAAACAGTATTGAGTTTCCTGAAAAAATTAAAAATGTAACTCCCATTTAACGCAGTAATGATACTTCTAGGAATACATCCCAAGAAACCAGAAACACCAATCAGAAAGGATATATACACCCATATGTTCATAGCAGCACAATTTACAATAGCTAAGATTTAGAAACAACCTAAACGCCCATCAGCAGATGAGTGGATTAAAAAGCTATGGTATATCTACACAATGGAATACTATGCAGCTATAAAAAAGAAACTTTTACCATTTCAAATAGCATGGATGGAACTGAAGAGTATTATGCTAAGTGAAATATCACATGATCTTACTCCTATGTGTGGTATATTGATCAACATAAACTGGTCAACAAAAATAGATCCAGAGACAAAAGGCAGGGGAGCTGGGGGATGGTTAGAGATCAACCAAAGGACTTGTATGCTGAATGCAGATACTGGGGCAGTAGTGTCTTGCCCTCAGTGGTTGGAATGGGAGGGAGTCAATGAGGGAAAAAGGAGACATATGTAAAACTTTAGACAATAAAAATATAATAATAAAAATGTATTTATTTTTTAAAAAGAAAGGAAAACTAAAAAAAAAAAAAACTAAAAAAAACAGAATCCCATTTACTATTGCGACAAAAATATTAAGATACTTAACCAAGGAGATAAAAAACCTGTACTCTGAAAAGTACAGAGCATTGAAAAAATATAGAGAGGAAGATTTAAACAAGTGGAAGTATATATCATGTTAATGGATTGGTAGAGTCAACATCATTAATATATCCATACTACCTAAAGCAACCTATAGGTTCAATGCAATCCCTATTAAAAACACCAATGGCACACTTCACAGATCTAGAATAAACACTCTAAGGATATAAACAGAACCAAAGAAGACCCCAAATAGCCACAGCAATCTTGAGAGAGAACAAAGTTGGAGGAAACACACTACCATATATCAAGTTATAATGCAAAGACACGCTGCTCAAAACAACCTGGTACTGGCACAAGAACAGGCATATAGACCAATGGAACAGAACAGAGATGCCAGAAATAGACTCAAGTCATTATGCTCAATTAATATTTGACAAAGGGGCAGGAGCATACAATGGAGTAAAGACATTCTCCTTTTGAGGAAACTGGACAAATTCATGCCAAAAAATGAAACTAGACCCCCAACTTATACCATATACAGAAATAAACTTAAAATAAATAAAATATTTAAATGTAAGTCATGAAACTATAAAATGTCTAGAAGAAATGATAGGCAGCAAAATCTCAGACATCTCTCTTAGCAATATGATTGTGGATACATCTCCTAGGGCAAAGGAAACTAAAGAGAAAATAAATGGGACTACATCAAAGAAAAAGCTACACAGCAAAAGAAACCATTAACAAAAGAAAAAAGGAGCCCACTGCATGGGAGAACATATTTGCCAATGATACATCTGATAAAAGGTCAACTTCCAAAATATATAAGGAACTCATACAAGTTAACATAAGGAAGACAAACAATCCAAGAAAACATGGGCAAAGGACCTAAATAAGCACTTCTTCAAAGTGGACATCCAGAAGGCCAAGAGACATGTGAAAAAAAATGCTCAAAGTCACTGATTATCTGAGAGATGCAAGTTAAAATGACAATGAGGTATCACCTCACACCTGTCAGAATGACTACCGTGAACAAATCATCAAATGACAAGTGCTGGTGAGGATATGGAGAAAATGGAACTTCTGCACATTGCTGGTAGGAATGCAGACTGGTGTAGCCACTGTGGTAAAGTGTATGGAGTTTCCCCAGAAAATTAAATGTGGAACTACCATATGATCCCGTGATCCCACTTATAGGAATATATTCTAAGAAACCCAAAACATCAATAAGAAAGAATGTATGCACCCCTATGTTCATAGCAGCACAATTTACAATAGCTAAGATCTAGAAACAGTCCAAGTGCCCATCAGTAGATGAGTGGATAAAAAAGCAGTGGCATATTTATACCATGGAATATGATGCAGTAAGTAAAAAGAGAATTCTCTTAACCTTTTTCAACAGCATGGAGGGACCTGCAGAGTATCATGCTAAGTGAAATAAGTCAGTCAGAGAAAGGCAAGTATTACATGTCTCGCTCAAATGTGGAATCTAAGTAACAAAATAAACTGATGAATGGGGTGGATCCAGAGACATGGAAGCATGGAACACAGTGCATAATCTCAGAGGGAAGACAGGGCAGGGTGGGTTGGTGGGAGGTAGTAAACCAAAGACCTGTATGCATATATGCATAACCTATGGACACTGACAATAGGGTGGTGGAGACCTGGGGCAGGGGGCAGGATGAAAAAACAAAAAAATAAGAAAGCTGACATCTGTAATACTTTCAACAATAACGATAAATTACAAAAATAATACACAAATTGTTATCCCAGACTCCTACCAGGAAGGGCAATTTCTAAATACTAGACTACATCATCACTATATGGAGGAGTGAGGACCGCTGTGGCAACCCAGTGGGTTTCTTGGTTCTAATTTCCATGTCAGTATTGAGGAGACAGAAGATCTGAAAAACTCGAGTGACCCCAGCACCGGATGTGGATATGCTGTGTGTCATTACTTGAGATGGCCTACTTAACTCATATCCAAGACTCCAGATTCAGTCGAAGACATTCGGAACATGAGTCACTTTTTTTCCTCAATAGCTCAAAGTAAGTATAAATATTGCAGGTAGACTTTTAATCTATATTGGAGGAGACTAGAATAAGTAAGAATTCATCAGGGACTGGGAAAATGTGCAAGAGGAAACACAAGAGCAATAAGGGCACTTACCTACATTGTGGCTGCTGCCACATTGATTGGACTCAGATGGACCCTAGAGATGAGGGTCAAAGTGTAATCCATTTTATACTCCTGTATGAAATACAGAAATTCTGTATTTTATAAAAGCAGAAATGTATGGAATAAGAATGGAAATAATTACTGGTGGTAGGAAAAGTTTGAAGAAACATACATTTTAATGAGAAGGAATTCATTAATTTGGGCCCACCAGATAGATTGCAAAATCACACATTCAGCTTGGTACATTACCTAAGGCTATGAATATTTATTGGGATGGTTGGTTGAAAAATCCAATGATGGACCAAAAAGGTGACATAGCAATGCCTACTCTATTGTTTTAATGTAGAAGAACTAATTCAAGCTTAGGGAGGTGGGATTGTTTGAGTGGATGAGTCATATGAGTCCTATTCCACACTTGGTGAATGTCCACATGGTATCACTTGCATCAGCACATTGAGAAATGTATTGAGGAGGGGGAACAGCCAGTTCTATGTGCTGTATGATGGGACAGTTCACATTATCACTCACTTTGCTTGAAAGACAAATGATCAGATATGCAAGTATGTACTGATTCATAGCTCTGGCCAATATTTCCCACAACAGCAAAGAACATAAAAGAAACATGAATGGAAAATTCTTCAGGTTGAAATTTGGGTATGTGTACAGTTTCCATTCCATGGGCAAAAATATACAAAGATATTTGTGTCTTTTATGCTTTTTATCACAGTGCAGCTTTAACGTGGAGGATTTAATTACTCAAAATATTACGCTATCTTATTTTCTCTCTTTGAGAATTAAAAACAACAATCAATATGTGACATACCGATGAAATCATGGCAGTCACCAAGTAGGGAAAAGCTTGATCTACGTCTCCTCAGCTGGTCCTCAGTGGTAACTAATTTTGTGGTAACTCTAATTTTGTGGTATTTCCATCTGGCCCTGGGACTCAGGTGCACGACAGGTCTGCGTGCTAGGCTGCCAGTTTCCAGAGTGGGGAGAGCTATGCCTCTGCTTCCCCTGGCTCCTTCTCCTGCCTACTGTCACTCAGAGGAACTCTCCGGGCTTTGCCCATGCTGGGTTCCTCTGGGTTCACTCTGCTGATTATGGGAGCTTAGTCCCCTGCGCTATGACTCCTACTGCTTCCCACACCCACCGCTCCTCTACCACACCATTTGTATCTTGGGCATTTCTGCCATCCTTATGGCAGAGTGGGACTGGTAGCAAACTTTTCAGGAAAAATTGTAAGCAAGTCTTGTCTTTCTGAGTCTGGACCTGCTGACAGCAGGAAGCATAGTCACCAGCTTCGAGGGAGCTGGCTAGTCATGGCATCATGTCCAGGCTTCATACACTTTGAGCTTTACTTTTATTTCTTGGCAGAGTAATGTAAGATTATAGTTGGGAAAGGAGAATGGTACTTAATGTTTCATTCTAAGCTTTAAAAAGAAATCTGCTATCAATGCTATTTATTCTGTAGTAAAGACTATGATGAAAATGAAAGGAAGTACAGAGACCAGTAGCACTAAATAAGGAAGTCTGTGATTATTCAATGTGCAGCATGACACCATTAAAGACTGATGCTGGCCTTGGAGTCTAGCCTAGCCTTGGATCCTCTGAGTCATGCCTCAGATCCTTGGAGAACTGAGTCTTGTTCAAAGAATGAAGTCTCGCCTTGAAGAGCTCAGCCTCTCCCTGTGAGAGTATGAGTGAAGCTCACAGGATTGGCAGACAAGGCCCTGGGACCCTCTCTAGGAGAGTCAGAGCAAGGCCCGAGCTCCAGGCAGCCTTAGCCTTGCACCTCTCTCTTGGAGAGTTTGAGTGAAGCAAGAAGTAACCCTAGAGCCGAAACCAGTTTGGCTCAGTAGATAGAACATTGGCCTGCAGACTAAAGAGTCCTAGGTTTGATTCTGGTCAAGGGCATGTACCTTGGTTGCAGGCACATCCCCAGTGGGGGGTGTGCAGGAGGCAGCTGGTCGATGTTTCTCTCTCATCGATGTTTCTGACTTTCTATCTCTCTCCCTTCTTCTCTGTAAAAAACAAAAAAAATATATTGTAGAAGAAGGAGAAGGAGAAGGAGAAGGAGAAGAAGAAGAAAAAGAAGAAGGGGAAGAAGAGGAAGAAGAGGAAGGAGGAGGAGGAGGAGGAGGAGGAGGAGGAGGAGGAGGAGGAGGAGGAGGAGGGACCCTAGAAGCCAAGCTCCATAGAGACCCTGGCTCCCCGGAGAACTGGGGGAGGAGCCATTTCCAGTCTCTGACTGAGGTCCATCTGGGGTTATAATTGCCCTGAAGATAGACTCTGAGTGGTCACAGAGAGTTTCAGGTGCAAAGAATGCTTAACCGTGGGCTGCCATGCAACTTGAGCTGTACATAATGACCTGAGAGTGATGTCCACCATGGGGTCACAAAGAGGGCATGCACAGGGAAACATCAACTTAAAGTAGCCCACACAAAAACAAGCATGGGAGGATCAAAGCCGTTATACAGAGGTGGTCCAAATTTCCACCAGCCCTTCTGCCAACAATGAATCCCTCAGCCTAGACCCGTTGCCTCATGGAAGACTACAAATGACCTTTTGGCAGAGGAAGGAATGTCGAGCCCTGGGTACCAATGATTTTGCAGGAATTGGATGACCCACCAGAAAGTGTGCTCCTGCCACATCACTCCTCTCTGGGTATTTGTGAAGAATCGTGGGTAACGAAACCTGCACAATGAGTGGATTTGGTGCTACTCATCTCCACATTCACTTTGTGGGATGTCAAATGACCAGATGTGTAAGGAGATACCGATTCATGGTGCTGGCCATTATCTTGCAAAAATAGGGACATGAAAGAAACATGATTGGAAGATCCTTCACTATGATGTTGGGCATAAGTTTGTTGGACAGTTCTTACTCAATTTGCAAAAATATACAAGGATATTTGTGTCTCATATACTGTTCCTCACAGTGAATTCTGGTTGAGGATTTCATTAATTAAGAAGATAAATTGTCACATTCTATTTTGTACTCATCTATGGAATATAAAACTATGCACAAAAGAAACAAAAGAACAAAATCTCCTCTATGCAGATAAAATCATGGTGGTTACAAGAAAAGGAAAAGAAAAGGACAAGGACAGTCCTGAAGAACACAGAGGAGACCAGACTTTCCCGGTGAGCACTTAATGGGCTGTGCTCTGTTATACCATAAAGTTGCACAACTGAAATTTGTATGTTATTGACCATGTTACCCCTAAATTTTAAAAATGAAACAATATTTAAAGCAACTCTTTTAGTCACACATGTGCTCAAGAAAAGAAGAAACACCTCTTTGGGTTTGTGAATAATATAAATATATTCTGGTTGCCCACACTGTTCAGCAAGGGTCAGGTGAGTCAGGGGTTGAGACCGGGCAGTAGAAGGTGTGCTGTAGGACATTAGCCACCAGACAATTACAGATGAATCATGTCTAAGAAAAGAAGGAGAATCAATGGTGAATGGTTAGAAAACCGAGTTCTGAATCCAAACTTCTGCCAAGCAAGGTAATTTCTAAGTCTTGGGCTACAGCATCAGTAGGTGGGGAATGAGGAGCACTGTGGTAATCCAAAGGGTTTGCTGCATTCCAGTTTCCATGATAACACAGACGTTCTGAAAAAATTCTGTGTGTTCCCCTGCAGCATACATGGGCATGCACTTTATCATCACCTAAGTTGACCTACTTAGTTTATATCCAGGACTCCAGAGTCCGATGGAAGAGATTAAGGACATGAATAGACTATTATTTTCCAATGGTTCAGCCAAAGGTGAAAAAATTGGAAAGATTCCTAGTAGAGTTGTATGACAGAATGTAAAATAATTCCTGATTTGTCACACAGAGTTGGAAGATGTGCAAAAAAAAAAAAAGAAAAAAGAAAAGAAACATACAAGGTGTGATGGTGACAGTGAGCTCTCTGGCAGCCATTGCCTTAACAGACACAACTCTCAGCAGGAACCTAACTGTGAATGACAACATGTGACTCCGAGGAAGTTTGCTGCTCCTGGGAAGAACTGCATGAGCACAAGCAGGACATATGGAATATGTGTGTAAATAATGTTGGGGAACAATGTTCAAAGAAACATAGATTTGGATGTGAGGGAATGTATTAATTTGGGCCCACCAGACAGAGATTCTGCTTTCAGATCTGCAGTGGGTGATTAGAAAAGGCTTACAAGTTTACTGGGACGGTTGACGGTCAAATGCATCCAATGACAGCCCGATAAATGTGACATGAAAGTACCCACTGTCTCATTAAAATAAAGAAGCATTTCAAAAGTTCAAGAGGCAACAGTGTTAGAGTGGATTGGTCATGTGAGGCCTTGCCCACACTCTGAGCATGCCCACCTGGCGAGCCTCCTCCTGGACACTGAGGAAGACAGGTAAGAGAGGGAACCACACATTTGAAGAGTCGGGTTAAGTCCCTTCTCTGAAGGCCAGATGTGGGAGGCTGAAGCCTCTCCCTGGGAAAACCTACAAAGACGGAGTCAGTGGGTACCCAGGAGGCATCAGCCAAAGGGCCTTATGTGCCACCCAACTCACAGTAGATCTGATCACAGTCAAACCCTGCAAGTCAAAGCAGCTTCAGGAGGCAGGCTGGCACCCACTGTGGCGCTGGCCAGTGAATTGTGTTCCCAGAACTGTGGCCAGCCAGCACAATGCTTTCTTTCTTGTTCTACTTCAGCAGAAGTCCTAGATGAAGTAGTGAAATAAGGTCATAAAAACATTTATTTAGAGTAAAACAGTTAAGTGAGCCCAGCTGGTGTGGCTCAGTTGGTTGAGTGTCATCTAGAGTAAAACTGCTGTTTGAAACTTTGCAAAGTTTCACCCCTGCTTGCTTCAAGTGAAAGAATAATTAGCTTTCAGTTTGAGACCTTGAGAGCTGCAGAAGAAACCCTTTGAAGACTAGAACCAGAGGAGTAACCGGTTGGCACCAATTGTGTAGTTACACCACCTGTTTTTACAAGATAGGACCACTTTCCCATGTCTAGCAGAATACATAGTTAGAAGATAAAGAATGAGCAATAGGGTCATTCGTAGTCTATGGCACCCCTTCCCCAGCTGTGGCCTTGGGGGCTGTTTGCCAAACATAGGGCAATAACATTTATGGTTCAGACCCCTTTAAAAGGTCTGCCTGCACTAGGGGCGGTGCAGCCGTGGGTGTTCGCACGGTGCCCCCATAACCATCCTGGCCAATTTTCAGTAAATCCTTGCCTGCTTATTTCCAACTTAATCGCCTCTATGGTCGTTTGCAACTGGTCGTGAAAGTCGCCCCACAACAGTAGAACATGTTGTCACTGGAATCATGAAACATTTAGTCAGGCCATTAAGCAGTCCCTGACATGAGCAAGCTTACACACCGTGCTCTTAAAAAAAATTAAGGCCAGAACCTCTTGTGAAGAGACCCCCAACAGACAAGAAAACATGTACACTGTTCACCTTAGTTCAGGCATTTCCTCATTGGAATGACGGCATTTTTTAAAAAAAGCAGTATAAGTGACTATTTGCAAGAAAGAAACAACCAAATAATCCAGGGACAGCAGGACAATGGTTCTAAACTGAAATTGTTCTCAGAAATCAAAATATTTCTCTGGCCCTGCACTAAGACTAGGAGATTTTGAAGCTCACAGAAGTAATGGATTATAGCTCAGGTCCATTTTGAAGTAGGTCCAAATTTGCTGGGACCCATCAGTAGCTGCCCTGATTCTAGAATACATAACTTAAATAGACAAAGCAGCAGAATGAGCCCTCACACCCACAGCTTATGAATGAAGCTAAGGTGATGGGTAGGTTAGCCAGAAGCATGGAGACTGCCTGGAGCTAGGTGAGTGATAAATGGAAAGCTGTGCCACAGATCTGGATGAAGAGAAGAGTTTAGTGCCACCAGAAAGTTTTGAAAGATGCAGGAAGTGCCAACAGCAGCACATCCTCATTAACCTTTTGATTTCGCTTGGGCAAAAGGAGAAGAAAAACGAAAAAAAGGACGAGGAGAAGGAAGAAGAGTGAGAAAGGAAGAAGCAAGTGGAGGAGGAGGAATAGAAGGAGCAGCAGGAGGAGACAGAGAAAGTACAGAAAAATAAATAGAAGAACCAACCTGGAAAATGGCTGTTCAGTTGCCCAGACTATAGCTACAGGGCCCTGCTGCAGCTGCTGGACCCATGTGGATACTTTGCTTGAGTGACTTCAAAGTCCCCATCACCTGGTACCCATACACACCTACAGTTCAGGCAATGCCTCCCCTGTGTTTCATGGTTCCAGCTAAGCTGCCTTCCCTCCATTGGCAAGGCCAGCATATTCTCTCCTTCCCTCACTTCCGGGGTGAATCGGCTCTCACAGCTTCATGCCCTTTGCAGAGGTCCTGACTGCCGTTTCTATGCACAGCATGGACTTCCTGTCGGTCCATCACATAGATGATGTTAGGCTCACTGGACCCGGTGAGTGGGAACCGTCCTACTCTAGACTTTTAGACTTAGAAGTTGGGAAAAAGTCTGACTAAAAGTCAGAATTCCTCTCAGTGAAATGGTTTTGTGTCTAGTGTATTCAGCAGAAGTAACTGTTTTGAGGTAACAAATAATGGCTGCCATCCAGCCCCGACACCCCAGACAAAGGGGGAGGCCCAGCGCCCAGTGGCCTCTGGATTTCGGAGGCAGTAGATCCCTCTGGGCCAGGCCGCTGTGCACGCTGCTCTGTGACTGGTTCATGAACCGCAGCAGATGCGATGGTCCTTGGAGCATCCCTGGCAGATAGTGATTCTGGTGGGGCCTTAGGAACGCCTGTGGGTGGAAAACAGGGCAAAAGCTCACACTTTAAACCCAGCTCTCCATATCATCAAGTTGCTTCTTTTGAGGAGCAACGTTTGTCCTTCTTTGAGGCAAATTTGGTAAATAATGTTTTTCCCCCAGTGAACCAGCATTTCAGAGTTCCTGACTTTGTCACGTTAGTGTTCAGAATAAGGAGGGTAAGGAAGACAGCAGCACAGGGCAGCAGAGTCCCTCCACGATGCTCCCACCTCCTGAGGACAGACAAGCAGCAGGAACTGAGTCAGGAGCTGGCAGACCTGAGCCTCAGGTTGCATTGTGCGACCCAGCTCTCAGGGGCCGGGCCAGGGTGAGAGGCCTGAGGGTTCCAGAGGGTCAGCTGGCACCCCGAGTCTGGAGCCAATCGCCTGGAGCTGGTTGGAGAGAAAGCCTGTTTCCTTGAATTTCCCCCAAAGCACAGGAGGGTTTGTTTGTTTCGCTCTGTTTTTGTAGCTTTCAGAGAGGCTCTGATACAGGGAGGGAGTGCGGGCTGAGGGCGCCTGCAGAGAGGCTGGGTGGGCAGCCTTGCCAGGGGACTTGGAAAAGCAGCGCCAGGAGGGAGTCCTGCACAGCAGGTTACATCCCACCACGTGGAAACAAAACGGCCTCTTCCCCCCCACCCTACCCCCCCTCCAGGAGCTGGCCTCTCAGAAGCCACAGCTCAGGAAACAGGGATCCTTCTGCCCTCTCCCCACCCCCACCCCCAACTCCCCCAGGAGTCCTGCTTGCCACACCTGCCTGTGGATCTTTTCAGAGGCGACAGCTGCGGAGGCCGTGTGGAAGGAGGGTCAGTGACTGTCTGCCCCTCTATCTGGAGAAAAAAAGGACGAGGAGAAGGAAGAAGAGTGGGAAAGGAAGAAGCAAGTGGAGGAGGAGGAATAGAAGGAGCAGCAGGAGGAGACAGAGAAAGTACAGAAAAATAAATAGAAGAACCAACCCCCTACGCTCCCGCCGGGGGCTGACAGGAACCCCAGGTTTCCAGCTGACCCCTGGGGACTGCATGCTTGGCTCTCCGCCCACCTAGGGCAGAGTCCTACTCTGGGCCTCTGGCGAGGCACAGCCCCGGGGCCTGGAAAGACACCCAGCCTGTCCCTGACAGCGGCGCAGCACCGCCCCCTCCTGGAGACCTGGGATCGGGACGCCCGGCCTGCCTCAATATTCTTCAGAAACAGGCTTATCACCTGCTTTGTTGATTTGTTATTATTTTCATCTCTATTTGACTTATTCATTTTCCTACTCAGTTTTTTTCTTTGGCTTTTCTCCTGCTTACTCCTCTTTATTATTTTTCTTATTCTGGGTCTATCTGCTTTTTCCTCTATTTTCCTTTTCTATTGTTTTTTCTTCCTTTATTTTAAACTGTTTCATTCCCATCTTCCTCCAATTGTTTATTTTTAGTTCCTGTATTGCATCTCTGCCCCTTTATATTTCTTTTTATCCCACCCATTTTCTGTTTTATCTCTGGTTTTGTTGTTTGTTTGGTTTTTTAAAAAATCTTTCCATGCATTCTTTTCCACTGTCATTCTTGCTTTCTTTAATCGTCCCTAATTCAGTCTTCTCTAGCTCTACTGAAGCAGAAATGTCCTAGGTGAAGTGAACAATGGTGTCACTGGAACCATAAAAACATTCGCTCAACACATTAACCGACCCCTTGCATAAGCCAGTTTACACACCCATAATCCTCAATGAAGGAAAGACCAGAACTCCTGAGAAAAGACCCCCAACAGACAACAAAAATGTGTACTGTAAAAGTTACTTCATGCCTTCCCCAATGGACCGAGGGCCTTTTTGTTTCTTTATTTTTATCCAGGGTAGCTATCTATATGGAAGAAACAATGAAGAAGATAACTGGGGGGAGGTTAATGGGGGGAGGGAAAGGAAAACATATGTACTACTATTAAATCTAAGTTATACTGTAAAAAAAGTTAATTAAAATGTTACTAGAGATAAAGAAGGGCATTTTATAATGATTAAATGTTCAATCCATCTATAATAATAAAATCTATAATAATAAAAAAATGAAGAAGATAATTCAAAGACAATGGTTCTGAACAGAAATTAGTCTCAGAAACCAAAATATTACTGTGGCCCTGCACTAAATCTAGAAGCTTTAAGAGTTAGGTGACCAGTGAGTTTCAGCTCAGGCCCATTTTGAAGAGGAGAGATATGTTGGGACCATCCTTGGTTGCCCCTGGTCCCAGGAGGCATAACTGGAATGGACAAAGCAGCAGGATGAGCCCCACACTCATCACTGATGAGTGGGGGCTACTAGGGTGAGAAAGTCAAAGCAGAAGCCTCTAGAACTGCCTGCAACTGGATAAGAAGGAAATCAAAAGCCTCACCATGTTCCTGGGTGAATGGCAGAGATCTGTACCACCGGAAGAATTTGAATATGCAGGATTGTCTCCATTGTAACACATCCTCACTTCCATTTGATATGAGTTGTGAAAACTGGGGAGAACTAGGAGAGAAAAGAGGAGGAGGAACAGGAGAGGGAGAGAGATAAGAAGGAGGAGGAGGAGAAAAAATAGAAAAACTAGGAACACTTCAAATTCAATTTAAAGTACTGCAGACATGATCAAACCTGACAGGACCAATGCAGTAATATAATCTGTGGTCCAATTTACCTCAGGACCAACTTCCACACAATGAATCCACCTGTTTGCCTAGACTTGTGGACTCCTGGGAAGAGTCCTATGACCTATTGACAGAGAAAGGAAAGCTGTGGCCCAGCTCACCATTGACTTTGCATGGTATTGATGACCAACCAGAGAGGGGCAGCTGCAGCAGACAGCCCACTCTGGACATCTGTGAAGGACAGTGGGCAACAAAGCCCTCCCCAAGGGCAGAAGTGGGACACCCGCCTCCTCACTCACGGAGATGCAAACTCAGGGCTCTGCCCAGGATTTGCAGCATCAGGCACAGGCACTGAGGAGCATGACTATCAGGCCCTTCACAAGCTCTCTGGGCAGAAGTTCGCTGGACGTTCTCGCTCAGTGGTCAGAAATATTCAAAGATGTTTGCGTCTCATGTAAAGCTCACCAGAGTGAAGCCTCAAAGTGGGAGATATCATTAGTCAAAAGAGTAAAGTGGCACATTCTATATTTTCCTTCATCATTGGAATGTAAAAGTACAAACAAGAGAAACAAAAAAAGTATCCTACACATACACACGAAATCATGTGGTTACCACTGGGGAAGCAGGGGGGAGGACCAGGTGAATAATGGGGTGCTCATATGCAAGTGGGGCAGAGGAAATAGACATGGTGGTTGAGAACATAGCTGAGTGTGCTATGTTGTACCATGAAGTTGTACAAGTGAAGGTTTATAATGTGATTAACCTGGTTACCCCCCAAAAAGTAATCATGAAATACTTTTTAAGTATTTAGTGTTCAAGAAACAGACTTTTTTGTATTTGAATAATAAGAACTTGTATTTGTTTACCTATCTTTTGTTCAATAAATACCAGGTGACTAATCTGTTGCAGTAGCAATTGTGCTGGAGGCCATTAACCCTCAGACAGTTAGTGAGCAATGGCGTGTTTGAAAAGGAAAGGAAGTCAATGGCTAAGTGTTATAAAACCCAGTTTTGATTCCTGGCTCCTGTCCAGCAAGGCAAGAGTTAGACACTGGCCTACAGCATCCCTAGACAGAGGTGTGACGACTGAGGTGGGAACCAGCGTGGTTCCTGCCTGCATCCAGTTCCCGTATCTCTGGTGATGACACACAATCTGAAACAGTTCAGAGTGGCCTCCAGAAGCACACATGGACATGCTCCCTCTCATCACTGAACTCATGTCCAGGGCTCCCCGTGCTGCCTGAGGAGCCTTAGGGCATCAGTAGTTTCCTTCCATGATTCCAGGCAGATGAGGAGAAATCGGTTTCTTGAGGGGATGACATAGACGTTCTGAAAATGCCTGACTACTTGCAACAGCGGACAGGGATGGTTTCCTTGATTTATAGCCAGCACATCTCCTTCAGCTTGGAGAGATTCAGGACATGAATAGGTGCATTTCACAATGGCTTCAAGCCAGATGTAAGGAAATACAGGATGGATCATGGGAGTGCTACAACCGGCATGGGATGAAACTGGAGTAACTCAGGGTTTGTCAGAGACTGGAGAAATGTACAGTAGGAAGCACCAAGAACAATAAAGGCAGTGACCTCTCCTGTGACAGTTGCCACCTTAGACTCAAAGCCCGGCAGGGAACTGAAGGTGAAGTGTTGAGAGCCAGAACAAAGAACAGCAAGGGCTGTGGATGGTCCCTAACGGTCAGCAGTCACAATCCACATCCACTATCGGCCGCCAGCACCTGGTAGGAACTCAGAACTTCCCCGCCCCGGCAACTGCCACAATAGCCCGCCAGACAGATTGAGCTACATCCCTCTTCGCCCTTTACCCCACACCCTCACCTCCTCCCCTTCTGAGAGCATATATAAAGAACAACCAGAAATAAAATTTTGAGGCTTGATCAGAACACTTTGTCTTGCCTCCCTTCTTCGTGTCCCTGTCTGTTTTCCATTCCCTTAGGTGCATCCCCTTGTTGTCCCTGTTGAATGACCCCGCAGGCCGGGGCATAACTGGCGCCCAACGTGGGGCACGAGGGTCGGCGCCCCCGGGGAACATCTGCACGCCCGACCGGCCGGTCCCCCTCCTGAACCGCCGCAGATTGCTGCGAGTGAAGGTTCGTCTTTTGATCTCCACCGAGAACTCGTCGGTGAGTATGATCTTGGTTTCGATTTTGCAGATGAATTTACAGACAGACTACCAGGTATAATTACCCTTTTGAAAATTGTTCGTCTCAATTAAGGAGGTTTTAGCCCTTCCCAGATACAATATCCATCCTCTAGTCCGCTAATAAGCACCCGACTCGTCAACCCGGGAAGAACTAAAGGTACCGCGGTCTGACTAGACGGAACTCTGAATCCGCCTTGAAAAACAGCTATCCGCGATTGATCTCTGTCATGTCTCTCGCAAACCCTGAGCTTACTATAAACCATCGGTCGTCCACCGTAAGGGCACACCCAGGGGAGGTTAGCTGCCCAAAGGCAAGACCGGAGGGCCGAGTGCCGACCTCCCTGCCTGAACGGGTCCGAGCAGGCGGATTATACCTGCCGACTGTTTACGTAAGCAGGGGCCTTCCCGGGCAAACAGAGACCTCTAACAGACACATTAATCCGGACGCCTAGTAGTCTTGGCGGACCTGGTACGGGGGTTATACGTCCCAGAGGCTTACGCGGAAGAGGATACTAAGTTAAAATAATAAAAATGGGCTCCTCTCTTAGTTCTCACGAACTTTTTCTAAAAGACCTTAAAGAATCCCTCAGGACACGAGGAGTAAGAGTAAAGAAAAAAGATCTCAGACAGTTTTTCTCATTTATTCAGGATACATGCCCCTGGTTCCCGCTAGAGGGCACCATCGATCATAAACGATGGAACAGAGTGGGCGACGCCATCCAAGATTATTATCGAGTTTTCGGTCCCGAAAAGGTCCCCGTCACTACATTTTCCTATTGGAACCTTATTAATGATCTCCTTAAAATCCATCCCCAAGACCCAGACATAAAAGGCGTAATAAAAACTGGGGAGGCAGCCTTAAGGGAAGCTTCCCGCCCCCCATCAACCTGTCCATCTGTCACTATAGATATACCAAAACACCCGTCTCAGAAAAATATACGAAAAGGGGAGAGGCAACCTATTGAGAAACCCCCCCAAAACGTCCAGATTCCAAAAATCTATCCCTCCTTAAAGGTTACAAATGACAATCCATTCGATGACAATCTGTCCCCCGAGGATCAGGAGACCCTTGACGATCAAGCCGCTAATCACCATGACGGTGAGGACCCTTGGGGTCTCACAGCCCCCGCTCTTCAAGAGCATTACAAACCTAAACCTCAACAGCATTACGAAACACATACAAATTATAAGCCCCCCCCATACGCCTCCCCAATACACTGTCCCCCTCCCTTCCGCCCCACAGCTCCTAATTCTGACCCAAATTCGCCTTTTAACACTGACCCTTTCAGACAAGCCAAGGTCTCCCTTACCCGAGACATATCTTCTTTAAGAGAAATTCTTAAACAAAAACAAGAACATCTTCAGCTTATTAAAGAAGTCAAAGCCCTCGAGGCAGAGCTTCTCACTCTATCCACTAGTTCAGAATCGCCCGCCTGTTTTCAAGGGCCAGCCCAGAACAATAGCTACGATATAGACTTAGGAATTACAGCCTTTTCTAACTGCTCCACTATCACCAACCACTCTAAGCCCCTGTGTCCCGCCCATGGACAAGTTTTCGTTTGTGGAAACAACCTAGCGTATACGGCGCTCCCCACCAACTGGACCGGGTTATGTGTACAAGCTTCCATTCTTCCAGACATCTCTATCATTCCAGGTGATGAGCCTGTCCCTTTACCCGTTTTAGATACTATTGCTGGGCGCAGCAAACGTGCTGTTCAGTTTATCCCCCTCCTTGTTGGACTAGGTATCTCGAGTGCTATAGCCTCCGGCACTACTGGACTGGGGGTTGCGATACATTCCTATCACAAACTATCCAATCAGCTTATTGACGATGTCCAGGCCCTAGCAGGAACCATTAATGATTTACAAGACCAGATTGACTCCTTAGCAGAGGTAGTCCTACAAAATAGAAGAGGCCTAGATTTATTAACAGCAGAGCAGGGAGGGATCTGCTTGGCTCTACAGGAAAAATGCTGCTTCTACGCCAACAAGTCTGGCGTTGTCCGGGACAAGATCAAAAAACTTCAAGAAGACCTCATCAAAAGACGACGGGAGCTGTTTGAAAACCCGCTCTGGAGTGGACTCAACGGACTTCTCCCCTACCTCCTCCCCATCCTTGGTCCCCTCGTAGGCTTCCTCCTTATCCTCACATTCGGCCCCTGGGCATTCAGGACCATAACTTCATTAGTTAAACAGCAAGTAGAATCTGCCCTGGCCCGACCCATTCAAATACATTACCAGCGCTTAGAACTGTCCGACCCAGACTACCACAACCCCGAACGCTATCAGCCCTAGACTGGCTCTCTCCCCACGGGGACAGCATCTTAACCAGAGGGATGCTAACCTTTGCTTACAAGCTAAGTAATAGGTTTGGGCACCGGACTGAGTGTAAAGCCAAAGGCATTGCAAGGGAAGCTTAGACAGTAAGCTCCTCTGGATTTCCCTGAGAGCACACCTGGTTTGCATAGAGGTTGACATCAAAATTTAAATCTATGGCTCTACCTCTCCTCCCCAAAAGATGTCAAGAGCCACAGGGTGGACCTACAAAGTCCACGGGAGGAATCTGCCTCCTCAGCCGGTCAAGGCCCGCCCCTTTAAAAAGAAGAAGGGAGGAGATGTTGAGAGCCAGAACAAAGAACAGCAAGGGCTGTGGATGGTCCCTAACGGTCAGCAGTCACAATCCACATCCACTATCGGCCGCCAGCACCTGGTAGGAACTCAGAACTTCCCCGCCCCGGCAACTGCCACAATAGCCCGCCAGACAGATTGAGCTACATCCCTCTTCGCCCTTTACCCCACACCCTCACCTCCTCCCCTTCTGAGAGCATATATAAAGAACAACCAGAAATAAAATTTTGAGGCTTGATCAGAACACTTTGTCTTGCCTCCCTTCTTCGTGTCCCTGTCTGTTTTCCATTCCCTTAGGTGCGTCCCCTTGTTGTCCCTGTTGAATGACCCCGCAGGCCGGGGCAGTGAAGGGAGGCTTGACCTCTGAAGTGGTGTGCTACTCTGTGGAAGAACTACGTGAGTACTGAAACTTACCCAGGCAGAAACTTGTGTAATCTGTGTGGAAATAATTAGTGGTCAAGGACATGCATGAGGAAACAGAAATGTGGATGAGAGGAAACCTATTAATTTGGGTCCACAGCAAGAGTCTGCATTTGTATCTGCAGTGTGGGTCATTTCAAAAGGCCTCACAAGTTGACTGATTTTTGGCAGACCACTGTACCCAAGGATGGCCCAAAGGGGGCGGCATGGAAGTACCCACTGTCTGTTTTCAATTAAGAAGCAGTTCAGTCTTAACCGGTGTGGCTCAGTGGACAGAGTGTTGGCCTGCAGACTCAAGGGCCCCAGGTTCAATTTTAGTCAAGGGCATGTACCTTGGTTGTGGGCATATCCCCAGTAGGGGATGTGCAGGAGGCAGCTGATCGATGTTTCTCTCTCATCGATGTTTCTGTTTATCCCTCTCTCTTCTTCTCCGTATATATAAAAAAAAAAAACTTAATTTAAAAAAAAAGCAGTTCAGCAGTGCAGGGAGGTGAGATTGTTGGAGTCAATTGGTAATGTGAGCCCTATTGCACTCTGGGAGTACCCACAAGGCATACCTTTCACCAATACATTGGGAACTATATTGATGACTGGAAACAGCATATATGAAGAGCTGCAGGAAGACTCTTCTATGAAAACCAGACGTTGGGAACTGCACCCTAAATGGGAAAATGTAAATGAGATGGGAGACATTGAACCCCAGGGGCAGGGGCACTGGGCCTTGTCCAGTTAGTCACTGAACTCACGGTGGATATGATCAAACTAAAATACAGCAAATCCAGGCAGAATCTAGTGTGTCTGACGGCACTGATGTACAGTGTTAGCTGAAGAGTCATGTGTTCCTAGTGGTGGGGAGAGGACACACACAGCATTGTTGTTCCATCTAGTGAAGCAGAAATGTCCCAGTGAGTCCCAGGGTCCAGCAGCCTAGGCCCTGTGCCTAATTCTCTCAGATTCTCAGGGATGTCTGGTGGCCTAATACAGGCCAATTTAGGAAAAATACACTGTTTTCCACAGAAAAGATTTATTCTAATAGAACCACAGCTACTTGCTTACACAAGGGCTATGGCTGCTGTCAAACTATGAGAAGAGGTTATCCCATCGAGTCTCTGGCTATTACAGAAACAGCTTGCAGACCTCTGCTCTAGGGTTTTGGACTCCATTTTTTAAAAATACATTTTTATTGATTTCAGAGAGAAGGGGAAAGGGAGAGAAACATCAATGAGAGAAAATCATGGATCAGTTGACTCCTGCATGTTCCCTACTGGGGATGGAGCCTGAAACCCAGCCTGCATCCTCGACTGGAATCAAGCCCAGGACCCAACAGTCCACAGGCTGATGCTCTGTCCACTGAGCCAAACCAGCTAGGGCTTGGACTCCATTTTTAGTCTTTGCCAAGCTGGTTAAGAATTTTGGAGGACAATCTTTTCCAAGATAATTGGGCAATATTGAGACTTTCCTGATGTTAGGAACACTGGAACATCTGTAAATGCTTTTATACTTCTGTGTGAAGTTTGTGTACACGCCAATGAAACCAGTCCACAGCCTCAGCTGCTCCGGGCACAGGCTCATGATGAAACTCAGCCCCAAGGGGCAGGCTGCAATGTGTGTGGGTTCCCTGCATGCCAGCCTGGTGCTACATGTAACTAATTGTCAGTTGCCAATGCAAACACACAAACAAAGCCTGGGATGTGCCAATGTGCAGCATGACATCCCACTGGGAGCCCTGCCTAGCCCGAAAGCCACTGAGCTAATCCTTGGAGCCTCCGAGGGCAAAACCTAGCCCTGAAGAGCCTGATCTCGTCCCAAAGAGCAGAGGCTAGCATTGAAGAGCCCAGCCTCTCTTTCAGAGACTCCTAGTGAGGCCCACAGCGGGCCCTGCTCCTCTCTCTCAGAGTTCAACGGTGGCCCAGGACCCAGGCAGCCTGGGCCTGGGGCTCTGTCTTAGAGTCCAGACAATGCTCTGCAGCCTAACACATGTCAATTATGTGAAACACACACCCTGCTGTCTACAATCAGTGCTTTATTGGAATAAAGCCTCATCTATTTGCTCACATATTGTCTCTGATGCTGAATTGATGAGGAGATTGGAGTTTAAATACACATCTTAAACCATCGACTCTGGCTGTTAGAAAGTCTGCAGCTCTAATCCCTGATCTTGGGATAACTCGATAGTCTTTGCATGGCTGGCTGAGGTCCCTGGAGTGGTCTCTTTCACTAAGGATAGTCTCTTCCATGCTGATGGCCATTTCTGGTGAAGGGAACGCTCCGTGACACCTGTAGGCATGCCTTGTGCTCTGCGTAAAGCTGGAGCACACTCAGATAAGGCTTATCTAGGGGGCGGTTGCTCTCTGACAGGCTCCGGAAGGAGCTCAGCAGCAGTGGTGTCTTGGAATGATTGTCTGCTCCCTGCCGGCCAGTCCTGTGCTCTGAGCCTTGAGACCCACTGTCAGTTGCCATCAGAAGAACGATGCCGGTAAGAGCATGAAGATCAGGAGACTCAGCTGCAGGCCAGCTGGCCTGCTGAGGGGTATAGTGCGAGGATGGTGGGCCCTTGCCTAACCTCACAGGGAGGTCTCTGCTCCCTGGGGTTACACACCCATGCTGTTCCCCAGCTGAAGGTGCAGGGCACTGAGGTACCAGCTAGATGTCTACTCAGAAGGGACCAGTGGTGGCCGAGTGCAATGGGGCTCGTGCCAGTAACAGGGTGACGGGGCTGAGCTGGGGCACCTGCTGGAGAACTGCTCCTGGGGAATCGTTGACCCAACCAGCTCTGAAGAGGAGCATGCGCAGTGCCCCATGGGGAGGGGAAGTGCGGGGCCTGCCCTTCGGCTGCGAGCCCCCAGCAAGCCAAGGAGGAGATGGAGTGGGTGCTTGAGGTCTGGGCGGGACGCTGAGGCCCACACTGTAGCCGGTTCTCCCTGACCGGCTGCAGGACAACTTCCAGGCCCTAGGCGTAGGCCAGGCCCTCGGCGCAGGCTGCTCCCAGAACAGGGCTCTCACTGCACGGCTCTGCTTACTTGTTCTTTCTGCTGCTTCTCTTTCTGTGAACCTTGACCTTGCTTAGACCAGAGGTACTTCCATCCCCTGCTGGGGCAGGTGGGCTGGGGATGTTCCTGGGTGCAGAGTTCTGCCTTAGCCTCTCCTGGCTCTTTCACGCCACCTACTGTTCTTCCCAGAAAGCCTCTTGGGCAGCTTGCAAACTGCATTATGAGGGGCTTGCTCTGAATTATGAGCTTTGCGCTCTGGCTCCATTGCTCCTACTCCCCACAGCCCTGGCTCATGCACCACTCCATCATCTGTGTTCTGGGCATTCCCACCACCATTGCGGCACAGTAGGTCGCCCCTAAATACCTGCAGACAAGGTCAGGGGTGTCCCTGGGCCCTGGCTGGAGCAGTGTTGTACCCACTAAGCCCTTGACTCTCACCAGGGGCTATGTCAAGGCCACACATGGGCCAGCTGGGCCGGCTCTTCCTCATGGCTGGGCTGTGCACGCCCAGAGTTGATCTCCAGGCGGCTCGAATTACGGAGCGCCCAGTTCTGTTAAGTATGACACATGGGAGCAGTCACTTTGGGTTTTTAGTGTCATGGTGGCGGCAGCAGCCTTCGTCCACTTCTATGGGGTCCCCCACCTTCAGGAATCTGCTAAGGCATGGGAGAGGTGGGTGGCTGCACTGAATACTCTAGTCTCTGCGGCTCCTTTCCGAAGCTGAAAGGGGAACTAACTCCCCAAGTGCCTTAACAATAACTTCTCACCTGAAGGGAGAGGAAGCATCTGAGGGGTCTGTTTCTAGAAGAACCTCTTAGAGAATCCAGGGCCTGCCAGGCTTCAACCCAGCTTCCCCACGACAGCTGCGGATAGACTGCCCGTGTCCCCTGCTGCTCCTCCTCAGCAGGCAACACCATTTTCTGGGGCCTTCGAAGCTCATGTTGGGATTCTACTCTCCTCCAAACATTTTTGGGGGAAATAATGGATTGGGCCTTTTTGGGAATTCTGTTTCCGGAACAAAATGCTCCTCTCTTATCCCCGTGCATACTGGGTAACCCAGCTTAGAACAGGCCATCCATTCCTGGCAGTTTTCAGAAATGATCAAAAACTGGTCTCTTTCTGGGGCTGGATCTGCTGACAGCAAGAAGCACAGATATCCAGCCTCGAGGCCGCCCGCTGATCATGGAGCTGTGTCCGGCCTCAGATACCTTGCGTTTTCATATTTGCCCCTGGGAGAGTAATGTAAGGTTAAAAATGGGGAAAGATATTCAATATTCAATACTAGGTTTTAAAGACAAATCTGATGCATTGATGTGTATCTAGAGGCAAAGACTATGGTGAAACTGAAAGGAAACAGAGACACTTAGCATTCAAAGTAGAAAAAGAACAGTGCCTGTGACTTGTCAATGTCAGTGGGACATCATTAATGACTATGCTAGCCTCAGAGTCCGGCCCAGCATCAGCAAGTCTGAGCTGAAGCTCCTGCACAAAGAGCCCACCTGGCCCCACATAGCTGAGTCCAGCACCAAAGGGCTGCTCCCCGCTCAGGGAGAGGACAGACGAAGCCTGAAGCAATGACCCTGGGCCCTGGGCCTCTCTCTGAGAGTCTTAGGAGGCTCAGTGCCCTGACACATCACTGCCTGGCCTTTCTCTCAGAAAGTCCTAGCCAGGCACAGGGCCCCAGCACCCTTGGCCCTGGGCCTCTCTCAGAACATTCGAGAGTGTGAGGAAGCTACCACAGAGGACAAGCCCCATAGTGATCCAGGCTCCCTAGTGGACTGGAGGGGCCAGATTTCCAGTCTCTGGCTGAGGTGCACGTGGCATCACTGTTGGCTTCCGTCCTCTCCTTAGGCCTAAGCAGTCCTAGCCTTGAGGGGCAGATAGTAGGGTAAGGAGCTGTCCTCATGCTGAGCATGGCCTGTGACTTATCCAAAAAGGGCTATCTGGGTTTCAGAAAGGTAGCGCTTAACCATGGGCCACTGTTACCAGACAACCTGGCTGTCTATTGTGATCTGGGTGAGATGTCACTCACAGAGCTTAAAGAGGCCACACACAGGAAGACCATGAAGTTAAAATGGTTCAAACACCCTCGCCAGTTTGGCTCAGTGGCTAGAGTATTGCCCTACGGATTGAAAGATCCCAGGTTCAATTCCGGCCAAGGAAAGGCACATGCTTGGGTTGTGGGCTCGATCTCCAGTAGGGGGCGTGAGCCAGTCAATGATTCTCTCCCATCATTGATGCTTCTATCTCTCTTTCCCTCTTCCTTCCTCTCTGAAATCAATAAAGACATATATTTTTTAAAAGAAAATGGTTCATACATGACAGGACCACAGAGGACCCACTTGTCCTCAGACACTCCCACCAAACAATAATGTCCTCTTTCAGCCTAGCTTTGTGGGCATATAGAAGGTTCTCTATGACCTGCTCACAGAGTAAGCAAAGTCGTGGCCTGGCTTACCGATGACTTTGCATGATGTCAATGACCACCCAGAAACTGGACTGCTGTGCTACAATGGACCATTCTGCATTTTTGTGAAGGACAGTGGGCAATGAAACCATCATGATGGGCAGAGATTGGGCCATTGACCTCCCCATTCACCTTGAAGATCTCCTACCTGCAGACAAAACCATAGCAGTCACCAGAGGGGAAAAAGCATGAGTGAGGGTACAATGGCAAAGGAGTTCAAATACCAAGAGACTATCCTATGGGTATTGAGCACATACTGGAGTGTCTTATGTGGTATTGTAAAGTTGTACAAGTAAAAGTTAATATGTCATTAACTATATTATCCCCCAATATTTAATAACTAGAGGCCTGGTGCACAAAACTTGTGCACAGGGATTGTATCCCTCAGGCCAGCCTGCACCCTCTCCAATCTGGGACCCCTCGAGGGATGTTCAGTTGTGAGAGGGATGTTGGACGTCCCTCTCACAATCTAGGATTACTGGCTCCCAAATGCTTGCCTGCCTCCCTTCCTGATTTCCCTTAACTGTTTCTGCCTGCCAGCCTGATCACCCCCTTAACCACTCCCTGCCAGCCTGGTTGATGCCTAACTGCTCCCCTGCCAGCCAGATTGCCCCTAACTTCCCTCCTCTGAAGGCCTGGTCACCCCTAACTGCCCTCCCCAGCAGGCATGATTGCCCACAACTGCCCTCCCTTGCAGCCCTGGTCCCTCCCAACTGCCCTTCCCTGCTGGCAAACTTGTGGTGGCCATCTTGTGTCCACATGTGGGAAGCCATTTTTTTTTTTCAGCATCCAAAACCTTTTTAATAATATGATAGGATTTAGGGTTAGTTTTTGTAGCCGCGGCTGGCGCAGCGGCCTCTTGCTCGCTCAAACTTCTGGCCCTTGGATCGCATGTAGGGTTTGGTGTGGCTGGGGGGGGGGGGGGGAGGGGGGGGTTCCTGGGGCCTTGCCGAAATGCCTGTACACCTCGCGGCCCTTGCGAGGACCAGAAAGCAAGACAGTGTCACAGTCCTTGGGAGAGTCCAGGGCCAGCTGGTCGAAAGTGAGAATCTTGCCCCCAGCCTTGAAGATGCAGCTCTGGGCACGGCTGCTCACGCGAAGGGCACACACCTTCAGCTTGGGCACCTTGTGGATTCTCACATCATCAGTTATAGTCCCTACAACCACGGCGGTTTTGCCCTCCAGTCAGGAAGCTTCATCTTGCAGATCATCTGTGAAAGAGACAGAGGCAGCCAGTTGGTGCGACTCATGAACAACCTCTTGAGCACCATTTGGTTGAAGGTGGAGTTGATTCTTCTGGCCAGAAACCTGTACAGCTTGACCAACAACCTTAGGTAGATGTCCTGGCTCTTGGGCTCCTTTCGCCGAACCTTTCGGTCTTTGTTGTGGCGGATGTCGACCCCCATGATGGCGCCTTCTGCTCCACCAGGTCTGGAAAGTAAGCCATTTTTGATCAAATTGGTCAATTTGCATATCACTTTTATTAGATAGGATAGAGGCCTGGTGCATGGATGGGGGCCAGCTGGTTTGCCCTGAAGAATGTCTCGAATCAGGTTGGGGGTTCCCTTGGGGCATGGGATAGCCTGGGAAAGGGGTCTGTGGTGGTGTGCAGGCTGGCCACACTCCCTGGTAACCCAAGTGGAGGCCCTGGTATCTGAGATTTATTTATCTTCTATAATTGAAACTTTGTAATTTGAGCAGAGGCCAGGGCTGACCAGAAACCTTGGCTTCCTCCATCACCAGGGGCATCCCAAGCCTCCTGCTTGCTTCAGCTTCTGTGGTCACTGCCATTTTTGTTGGGACTTATTTATCTTCTATAATTGAAAAGTTGTAGCCTTAAGCGGAGACCAGGACTGGCCAGGAAGCTTGGCTTCCTCCGTCACTGTGTGCCAGAGCCCGCCAGCATCAGTCGAACAGTACCTGAAAGGAGGGTTGGGCTTACAGAAAGATAGAGACAGAAGGATGGATAGAAATAAAGAAGAAACAAAAGATATGGGATCAGGAGGTCTGCAAAGCCCTCTTTAGGACTGAGTTTATTTTACTCTACTCTTTTAAACAGTTCTGGTTACATATTACACAATTCCTTGTTCCCAATACCAAAGCTACATTCTATTGTTAACATGTTTTCCCACTAAACCCCTTATCTTAACTATCTTCCTTACGTTATACCTTCACCCAAGACACCACCTAAATCCCTTCCTGCAGACAGCTTAGCTATTTACAGTGAATGCTATGTGCTGGAGGACAGTCATGTTTGCTAAACTACAATTAAAGGTAACCATTCTCCAAGGGGTAGAAACCATGACTAATCTTTAGAGCAGGCAGGCCAACTCATGGCCAGCCCTCTCGGAGGATTTTGTCTGTCGAGGATGCTCTCCACAACTGGGGAAACCCAAGCTTCCTGCTTGCTTCATGGCTACAGCCATTTTGGTTGAGGTAATTTGAATACTCACTCCTGATTGGCTTGTGGGTATAATGGAGGTATTGTCAATTTGCATGTTTCTTTTTTATTAGAGTAGATTAGTGGTCAGCAAATGGCAGCTCGCAAGCCACCTGCAGCTCTTTGGCCCCTTGAGTGTGGCTCTTCCACAAAATATCATGGCCTGGGTGAGTCTATTTTGAAGAAGTGGCGTTAGAAGAATTTTAAGTTTAAAAAAATTGGCTGTCAAAAGAAATTTCAGTCGTTGTACTGTTGATATTTGGCTCTGCTGACTAATGAGTTTGGCAACCACTGGTGCAGATAATTAGAAGTAGAGGAGGGGAGAGATTAATGATGCTCAGGCAGAGGGTAAATATGGAAATATTTTTATAGAGGAGATGGGGTAATTGTAAAAGAATCTTTGTCAGTCTTACTCTTTTTTTTTTTTTTGAAAATAAGAGACATTCTTCTGTTTTCAAATAATGCCAACATAGTTTTGTTTAGTTGCCTCTGTTCATCAGGATCATGGAAAGGAAAGCCTCTGTTAATACTGAGCAGTAGCAAGTGTGCTTAGGGTGTCAGCCATCAAGACAGTTACTGAGGAAAATAAAAGACAGTCATTAAGAGAAAACAAACACCAAGATCTAATTCCAGAGTCCATTCAAGACAATCTCTACATATTGGGCTACAGCATCACTAAATGGAGGACTGTGGATTGCTGTGGCAATCTACTGTGTTTTTAGATTGTAGTTTCCATGTCTTTGGTGATGACATAGACGTTCTGAAAAGTTTTTGAGTGATCTGCAACAGTAGACACGATGTTTTCCTTGATTTATATCCAAGAACCAGATTCAGCTTGAAAATATTCAGGACATGAGTAGATTTATCTTCTCAACGGTTCCAAGAAAAAGATGTGAGGACATTGGAAAGGTTCATGGTACAGTTGAAACCTACATGAGTATAACCTGTAGGAAACTGGAATAATTCAGAATTATTCATGAACTGGGAAAATGTGCAAGAGGAAACACACAGGGCGATAATGGCAGTGAGTGCTCCTGCAGCAGGAGACAAATCCCAGCGGGACACTAAACATGAGGGGCATAGTGTGATCCTGGGGGAAGTGTGGGACCCTTTACAAGAGCCACGTGAATTATGTAATTTACACAAGCAGGGAAACATGGATTATGTATAGACATAATTAATGGTGAGGGGACAATGCTCAAAGAAATATACATTGTGATGAAAGAGAATTTGATAATTTGGGGTGGCAAGACAGAGATTGTGCATTTATATCTGCAGGTCAGGTCATTATCAAAGTTGCATGTATTTTCTTGAAATTGCATCCAAAATTGGACCCAAAATTGTGACATGGAAATGCCCACTGTTTCTTGCTCTAATGTAGAAGAAGGAATGCTTTGGTTGCCCAATTGATTCAGACCCCTTTTTAAAGTTTTATCTGAGTAACTATCTCTTTGTGAGAAACAATGAACTGGACAATTCAGCGACCACATGAAAATGGTTATGAACAGAAATCGGTCTCAGAAATCAAAGTAATACCATAACTCCCCACTAAGAGTAGAAGCTTTCGAGAGTCAGGTGACCAGTGAATTTTAGCTTAAGTCCATTTTGAAATAGATCCAAATTTTGTCTCACCCATTCTGTGGTTGCTCCTGTTGTGAAATGCATAACTGAAATAGCTATACCAGCGGAATTATCGCACACAGTCATCACCAATGAGTCAAGACAGCTGTGGAGAGAAAGTCTAAACAAATCCATTAGAACTGCCTATAACTGTGCAAGTATTAAGTTAGAAGCTGTACCACCTGCCTGATGGATATGAGAGATGTGTGCCACCTTGAAGAATTTGAAAGATACAGGAGTGCAGATTTGGGCATGTCCTCATTACTTTTTCGTTTTGTCTTGAGAAAAACAAGGAGGAAGAGAAAGAGGAGGTTGGACAGGAGCCAGAGAGAGAGAGGAGGAAAAGAAGGAGAGAGTAGAGGAGGAAAGAAGGTTTAGAAGAAATAGAAGGAGTAGGAAAAGGACGAGAAGCAAGAGGAGGAGGAGATGAAGAAGAAAGAGAGAGAGGAGAAGAAATAACTTGGAAAGTGGCAGTGTATTCAACCTTTCCTTAACTACAGGAGACCCTAGATGCTGCTGCTGTACCATGTGGTTACTTAGCTTGAGTGACTTCAAAGTCCACATCACCTTGTACCATATGTACCTATAATGCAGGCAAAATGCCTTCTCCTTGTGTTTCCATAGTTCAATAAAATTTGCCTTCTCTCAGGTGGCAAGACCCCCTTATTATACCTTCATTATCTTCCCTCTGGGATGAATCATCTCTACAGGCTAAAGATCCTCAGGATCTTTTCTTCCACAGGATATACTTTTTGCTGGTGGATTACTATGATGACGTTATGCAGAATGGACCAAGTTAGTGGGACAATACCACTATATAGTTGATACACTTTTAGAATCAGTAGCTGAGGAAGAAATCTGACTGAAATTCAGAATTCTTACTCAGTGAAGTATTGTTGTGTCCAATGCTATTATGCAGGATAGGCAACTGTTTGATGTAAACAATGATCACTGGCATGTGGCCTCCCACCTGCATCCAAGATGGAGAAACAGCACCCAGGGGGCCTCTAGATTTTAGAGGCAGATTATTCCTTAGTTGGGTACATGACTCCATGTAGTGACCTGAAAGTTTGTTTCTTTTGAGTTCAACCTGGAAAAGGATAGGCACTGTCACAGGTCCAGGCTGCTGCATGTCCTCCTCCATGTACCACAGCAGACGTGATGGTTCTACCAGTGTCCCTGGCAGATGGGGATTCTGTTTGGGATCTTAGGAAGGCCGGTGGGTGAGTCACAGTGTAGGTGCTCAGGATTCCCCACTGAGTCCTGATACCACCCACAATTAAATAGTGTTCTTCTGAGTAGCAACTCTTGGCCTTCCTTTGAGTCAAATTTTGGGGGAAAGTTCCCACTTAATAAAGAAGCCATGTGTTACTCTGTACAGCATTTGATGGTTCCCTTCTTCTGTCATTTTAGCGTCCAGACTCAGAAGAACAATGGAGACCAGGACAAAGGCAGCCAAACCCCTCCACGAAGTTACTCCCTCCTGAGTGACAGAGAAACAGCAGATATTGGACCCAGAGGACGGACAACATGAGCATCAGGTCCATTGGGGTGTACAGGGGTAGCAGTCACATTAGAGGACAAGCTCCAGTGGGGTTTTGGCTCTCAAGGGGCCTGTGAAGGGCAAGTGATCCAGACTCTGGGTCAGGTCCATCTGCACATCACAGGTGGCTTCCATCCATGGTCAAGTCCACAGCAGTCCCTGATAGATGGGGCAAACATTGAGAAATGTCTGTTGTCACCCCTGAAGGTAAACTGAGATTTGTCAGAAAGGGCTTCCTTGGTTTCAGAAAGGAAATGCTTATCCATGGGCCACCAAGTTACTGTGCAACCTGAGCTGTCCATTAGGACCTGGGTGTGATGTTTACCATGGGAATAAAGGTGACTGCACCCAAGAAGACTATGACATCATTTTTAATTGGCTCATACATGATCAAACCTGGGATGATCCTGGAGGCACAGAGATGTTCTGTAAGTAATGGCCCATTTGCCCATGGTCACCCTTCCATTTCAGCTCCTGGACTGCTGAGAATCTATAATGTGCTACTGACAGAGGACGGAAAGGAGTTGCTGGACTTACAGGTATATGACATTGATCAGCAACCACTGAGTGGGCAGCTGAAACATGACAGACATCTGTCAATATTCTCAAAGTACAGAGGTAAGGAAACTGACATGATGGGCAGAGTTCCCAGCAGCTCATCTCCTCACTCACTTTGCTTGACTGTCAAATGATCTGACATGAAAGGATATGCTGACTTATGGGTCTGCCCAATATTTCCCATCAATAGTGAGGGGCTGCCGGAATTCTTGTTCCAGCATTACAAAGGGTTCAGCAACCTGTCAAAAGGCTGTGCATAGATTAAATAAGAGTCCAAAGACGAAAGATAATTTTGAAAGGCATTGGTGGTCAGAGGAGCTTCAGCTAAAGGAGTTAAAGTTCTAAATTCTTTGTTCTTTGTCTCAGCATCCCTTGCTTTTTATTAACACAATTTGTCCTAAGGCAAGATGGAGATAATACTTCAAAGGGAAGGGTATAGAGGCATTGTCAGATTGGGGAATAACCTAGTTGTTCAGGTGTTTGGCTAACAGGAGCCAATAACATGAAGACTGAGATGCCCTGAGCTGTCTGGCAACAATTATCCTATTCAGGTTTGGGGGAAGTGCCTTTAGCCATTTCAACAAGTGATTACATATGTGACTCAGCCCTTGTTGAGCCCCCAAGTTTAAACAACCTTTTAATGAAACTCTTGTAATCATGACATGCTGGAATTGGCTTCTAGCAGGGGACAAAAAAGGAAACATAATTGGAAAATTCCTCACTCTGGAACTTGGACAGAGGAGTGAGAACAGTTTTTACTTAATGGGCAAAAAGATATCTGTGCCTCTAATGATGCTTATCACAGTGGAGCCACCACAGGAAGGATTTAATTAATGAAGAGGATATGTTGGCACAATCTGTATTTTTTCGCATCTGTGGAATGAAATAGGCACAAATAGAACAAGGAACCAACAAAATCTCAGGCCTATATATGAAAACATGGTTGGCACCAAAACAGAAAAGCATGAGTAAGGATTAGGGGGGTCAAGGGGGTCAAATACAAGGAAAGTAGACTTTGGGTTGTGAACACATAATGGAGTATGCTCTGTTGTGCTATGAAGATGTAAGGGTGGCATTGATATAATATTAACAAGGTCATATCCCAAGAATACATAACTAATCTTACAAAGACAGTTTGTCACTTCCCCCGTTGTTTAATAAAGAAGATACCTTTTCCCTGTCTGAGTAATGAGCATATTTTTGTTTACTTACCTTTGGTTCACTAAGATGACATGAATCCTGTGTTCAAACTTGTCAGCAGCAAGTACTGTAGTGTGTTAGTCATCGGACAGTTAATGAGGATCAGTGTCTATGGAAAGAAGAAAAGAAATCACTAAGAGTTACAGAACCACTTTCTAACTCCACAGTCCACCCAATAAGGCAGTTTCTAAATACAGAGTGACAAGATCACTAAGTGGAGGAGTGAGAATCGCTGTGCCAATCCAATGGCTCTCCTGGCTTCTGGTATGAATGTCTGTGGTGATGACATAGACCATTTGACCAAATTCTGAGTTGTCCAAAACAGCACACATGGATTGTTTACATGACTTATGGCCAAGACTCAGATTTAGCACAAAGAGCTTCAGGGTATGAGTATATGTTTGTGTCAATGATCCCAAGCCAGAGTGAGAAAAATTGGAAAGGAACATGGTAGAAAGCTGGCAAATCTGATCACCAAGGTTCCTTGGGTTGGTGAGAGCTGGGAAAGAGGTAACCAGGGGCCAACCTGCATGGGTGTCCTGGCTCCCACGGACCTGAGGGCGGCAATGCACCTGCCTCTGGCTGAGTCCATCAGGGCATCACTGGTGGTTTCCATCCCCTTTAGTCAAAAGTCGTCCAGAGGGACAAACTTTCAGGGTGAGGGGCTGTCATCACCCTGGGAATGCATGGAGATTTGCTCCACAGGATTTCCTGGGTTACAAAGAACAAATCTTAAACATGGGTCACCAAGTTACCATGCAACCTGAGCTGTCCATTATGACATGGATGTGATGTCACTCACAGAGTCATTAAAGGCCCTGCATGGGAAGATTACATCAGTTAGTGTGGGCCAAACCTGATCAATCCTAAGCTGATCAAAGTAGTTATATGAGGTTATATCTTGTGCCCTCCTGTCAAACAAGGAATTCCTCTCTCTATCTTGACCTGTTCACTGATAGAAAGCTCCCTGTAGCTTGTTGACATTGAAGCAGTCACTGCCTGTCCTACTGATGGATTTGTATGATGTTGATGAGCAATGTTAATTTATTTTGGAATAATATGGGTACATTTCTCCGCACTTACTTTTTCCTCACTAATATCAGGGTGAGTTTCTGTTCAGACTGCGTTGTAGCAGGTGTGCTGTAGGGCCTTAGGCATCATACAGTTAATGAGAATTGTGCCTATAAAAAGATAAATCAATTATTCAGTGTTAAAAAAAAACAAGTTCTAATCCAGATTCTGCTGAAGACACTTAGTAAACATTGGGCTATGGCATCACTAAATGGAGGTTTGGGGGCTGTTCTCTTTCCATGTCTGTGGTAATAACACAGACATTCTGAAATTTTTCTGAGTGCTCCAGAACAGTGGACATGGATGGTTTACTTGATTTGTATCCAAGACATCTGATTCAGCATGAAGAGATCAATTTTGTCACGTTTCAAGTCAGGTGTGAGAAAAATTGGAATGGATCATGGCTGTGTTATAACACACACAGGAGTAAGATAGAATAACTCAGGCTTAGTCAAGGAACAGTAAAATGTGCAAGAGGAAACACCCAAGGGTAACAGAGATAGTGAGTTCTTCTGTGACAAGTTGCTACCTTGACTAGACTCAAATCCCAGTAGAACATTAAAAGAGAGGGGAGAGTTTGATTTCTGATGTGGTGTGCTACTGTATGTGACATGTAAATACCCACTCTCTCTCATTTTAAATTATGAAGAAGCAGTTCAAAAGTTTAGGGAGGTGGTAATGTTGGAGTCCATTGGTGATGTGAGCCCTGTTTATTGCACTCAGAGAGTGCCCACATAGCATACCTTTCATCAATGTCTGGGGAATTGTATTGACTGGAAACAGCACATTTGAAGAGCTTCATGAAGACTCTTTAATGAAAACCAGACCTTGGGAACTGCACTCTGTCAATGGAAAAGTCTAAATGTGACAGAAGACATTGTATCCCTATGTGGCAGGGGCACTTGGCCTTGTCCAGTCAGTCATTGAACTCCGGGTGGATCTGATCAGCCTAACCTAAAATTCAGCAAATCCAAGCAGAATCTAGTGAATCTGACTGGCCCTGACATACAATGTTGGCTGAAGAGTCATGTCTTCCCAGCAGTGGATGTAAGAAGCCCACTACATTGTTGCTTCATCTAGTGAAACACAAATGTCCCTGTGAGACCAAGGGCCCAGCAGGCTAGGTCCTGTGCCTAATTCTCTGAGATTCAAGGGAAGCCTTTTGCTTAATACAGGTCAATTATATGAAAATCAAACTTTATTGTTCACAAATATATATATATATATTCTAATAGAGCCACAGGTAGTTATTTACATAGAGTCAATAACTGATATCCAATAATGAGGAGAGATTTGGAGTTTCTGCAGAAACCATAAGCTACTGGTTCTCTGCCTATTACAGAAACAGCTTGCTAACCTCTGACCTAGGATTCCCTTTATAATCATTGAAGAGTTGGTTTAAAACTTTAGAGAGGTTTTTTCCCCCTAAAGACAAAATTTCCATGCTTATTACTCACTAATGGCCTGGTACACAAATTCATCCACATTGAAAGTAAATTAAGTAGCCAAAACCAGCTTGGCTCAGTGGATAGAGCGTCTGCCTGTGGACTGAAAGGTCCCGGGTTCAATTCCGGTCAAGGGCATGTACCTTGGCTGCGGGCACATTCCTAGTAGGGGGTGTGCAAGGGGCAGCTGACCGATGTTTCTCTCTCATCGATGTTTCTGACTGTCTATCCCTCTCCCTTGCTCTCTGTAAAAAATCAATAAAAATATATATTTTTTAAAAAGTAAATTAAGTAGAAGAAATATTTTAATATTCTATTTGCCCTTTCTCTATAGTAGAAGTGTGAACCAAATTCATGATTGACAATGACAGATGGAAACACATGTGCAACTGGTGCCAGTGAGAGCTGTATACATATCGCAAATGTATGAGTCAACTTAGCCTTTTATATATACTAGGGACCCAGTACAGAATTCATGCACCTTGAAAGGAACTGTGGACCACGAGGCTGCAGTAGGCTTGGCCCATACTTCCAACCACCACCCAGCCCCTCTGCCATGGCCCTTTGTCCCCTGTTTGCCATCAGCCCTGTTCCCATGTACTGATGGCACGGGCCCTGCTTGTACCACCTGAACGCACAGAGTAATTGATGTCGGCCCAGCAGCAGGTGGGAGTGGGATGGCACTGTCAGCAGGTTTGAGCAGCAGCTGCTACCCTGATGGCCCCTCAAGAGCAGGGGGAGGTGGAGAAGCCCCCAGAGCAATCAGAGCTGGCAGCCATTGCTCACACCTGCAGATGATGCCCAGCAATTGAGACCAGTGCCAGGTATGAGTGGCAGCTCCAGTGCCAGGTGTGGGTGCAAGTGGGACAGGTGCTGGCAGTGGGTGTGAGTGGTGGCTCTGGCACCAGCATTGGGTGAGAGCAGGGCCATCTGTGGCAGTGGGTGCAAGATGCAGCTGCCAGCCCCGATCTCCCCTCAGGAGCAGGGGGAGGTAGAGAAGCCCTCAGGGGTGATCGGGGCTGATGGCCACTTCTCACACCCACTGACAATGCTGAGCAATTTGGGCCAATGTTATGCACCAGCAGTGGGTGCGAGAAGTGACTCCGAGCCTGCAGCAGGTGCGAGCGCCCAGAGGTACTGCTCTTGCGCCTCAGTAACCACTAGAGGCTTGCCCTGATTACATGACAGGCACCCTACCTTGATCTGGTGCCCCTGCTCACCTGCTCCATCTGTTAATGTCAGCCATGACATGCACACGCCTCCTGGTGGTCAGTGCACATCATAGCAACCAATTATTTGCTTATTTTGCCATTCAGTGTATTTACATATTAGCCTTTTCTTATATAGGATACTAGAGGCCTGGTACACAAATTTGTGCACCAGTAGGGTCCCTCTGTCTGGCCTGCAGGATGGGGTTGAAAAAAGCGCTCTGATATTCCTCGAGGGGTCCTGTATTCCAAGAAGGTACAGGCCAGGCCAAGGGACCCCACAATGCATGACTGGCATCAGGGAGAGACGCAGAAGTTTGGCCAGCTGAGGAAGAACCATGGGAGGATTCCAGGGTGTGTAGCCCATCTCACTCAATCCCAATTGGCCAGACCCCAGCAGCAAACTAACCTACTGGTGAAGTGTCTGTCCCTAGCTGGTCAATGCACATCATAGCAAGTGCTTGAACATCCTTAACATATCATTATCATATTACACTTTGATAGCTTGAACGGTCAACTGCATATTAGGCTTTTATCATGTAAGACTAGAGGCCAGATGCACAAAATTTGTGCAGGGGATGGTGTCCCTCAGCCCAGCATGTGCCCTCTTTCACTCTGGCACCCCTTGGTGGATGCCTGTCTAACCTGTTAGTTGGAAATTCCTCTCACAGACTGGGTGGAGGTGGGGGAGGCTCCTGCAACTGTCGCTGCACTTGCCAGCCTTGAGCCTGCTTCTGGCTGAGTGGTGCTCCCCCTGTGGGAGCACACTGATCACCAGGGGGCAGGACCTATATTGAGTGTCTATCCCTTGGTGGTCAGTGCACATCATAGCAACCAATCATTCTGCCATCCTATCAATTTTCATATTAGGATTTTATTAAAAAGGATAGACTAAACTTGCTTAGGCAGACCTGCTTTCTGATGCAGCTAAACTTTTTACAGCCTAGTGAAGCACCCCAACTTCTCTTTCAGGCAATCAACTGTCAGCAATACAACAGTAAATATCAAAACGAAGCAGATTATTATTGTACACCACGCAGGGCGAACAAAGGGTAAAATATTTAACTGCAGCAGTGTTTGACTCTATTTTGTGCAATGAGGCGCTGGAAGCCAATCATCCTATCTAATAAAAGAATAACATACAAATGTGACTGTAACTTGGCTCCTGATTTGGCTATGCTACCAGCCAATCGGAGCAAGGGGCAGGGTCGAGTGGTGTGAGCACCAGGCCACAGGAGTGGAGATGAAGTGGTGAAGGCATCAAGCGCCCGGCCCCGGGCATGGAGACCAAACAGTGGCAGCGCCGGCGAGCCACAGCTGTGTCTAACTGAGGCCTCTGGCATTGCTAGCTTTACATGTAGCTTCAGCTGTATGCCAGCAAAAACGGAAGGCAACTGCCAGAGGGAAGGCCCCCCGAATCCCAGCTTCAGCATCCCTGCTGTGGAAACTAACAACAGGTAGGAGGAAGTCCCACCCCCACAGAATCTGTCCAAATCAGCCATTGGTCACACTGCTGAAAGGCCTGACTGTCAAGACTGTCATTGTCCTCTATCTCAGAATGTGGCAAAAGAGAGGTGGGACTACGTCCAAAGAAAAACTGTTGATACAACAGAGCTGTGTAGCAGAAAGGTGCCAACATTATCGACAGAAAATGTCTGAAGAGCGATGTGTGTCTGATGATCTTGAAAGAAGGCCATGCCTGCAACAGAATGTATCTGAAGAGCAGCTATTGGAAAAACGCCGCTCTGAAGCCGAAAAACACCGGCATCTTCGACAAGAAATGTCTAAAGAACAACATGCCTTTGAAGTTGAAAGAAGGCGGTGGTGAAGACAAAATATGTCTAAAGAACAGTCATCAACAAGTACTACCAATAGTAGTAGTAACTGCCTTCTCAGCGAAAATGGAGTACATGAGGATGCAATTCTCAAACATAGTTGTGGTGAAATGACTGTAAGATGTGAATTTTGCCTATCACTAAATGTCTCTGATTAAAAACCATCTGATTGGAAATTTACTCGATGTTGTAGCAAAGGGAAAGTCTGTCCAAATGATATACATTTTCCAAATTAACCACCATATTTAAAAAGATTAATGACAAACGAAGACTCTGACAGTAAAAATGTCATGGAAAACATTCGATCTATAAATAGTTCTTCTGCTTTTGCTTCCATGGGTGCAAACGTTGCATCGCCATCAGGGTATGGGCCATACTGTTTTAGAATACATAGACAAGTTTATCATCGTACTGGAACTTTACATGCTTCTGATGGTGTTTCTCGGAAGTTTGCTGAACTCTATATTTTGGATACAGCTGAAGCTACATGTAAAAGATTAGCAATCCCAGCAAACCAGGCCTGCTCAGAAAGACTCATGATCAACACCAACAACCTCATGCATGAAATAAATGAATTAACAAAATTGTACAAGATGCTACATGAGGTAGAAAAGGAAGCTCAATCTGAAGCAGCAACAAAAGGTATAGCTTTCATGGAAGTAACTATAGCAATTAAATATGATCATAATAGTGACCCAGGTAGATATAATTCTCCATGTGTAGCCGAGGTTGCTGTCATATTCAGAAAAGAAGATGGAGAACCTCCTTTTGAAAGGGACTTGCTCATTCATTGTAAACTGGATCTCAATAATCCAAATGCCACTAAAGTGAAACAAATCAGTATCCTGTTTCCTACATTAGATGCAATGACATATCCTATTCTTTTTCCACATGGTGAAAAAGGCTCGGGAACGGATATTGCATTAAGACTCAGAGACAACAGTGTACTCAACAATAATACTAGACAGAAGAGGCTTTCTGGGTTTGTTTGAGGAGTCCAGTACTGGTGTTGAACAACCAAAAGTCCAATATGAAACTGTATTGCCTGTCCGGGCACCCAACCTTACCATGCAATGTGCTTAAATTCAAACCAACTACCATTATGCTGGACTGTGGACTTGACATGACTTCCACCCTCAATTTCCTTCCTTTGCCACTTGTTCAAAGGAGCTGAAGGAGTGCTCGGGCCATGTATTTGTGGATTCTGTGCCTGAATTCTGCTTACCAGAGAGACGGAGCTAATAAATCTGTCTACAGTAGATGTGACCCTCATCTCTAACTACCACTGCATGATGGCGCTGCCCTACATCACTGAGCACACCGGGTTCACAGGCATGGTGTATGCCACTGAGTCCACCGTTCAGATCGGCAGGCTTCTCATGGAAGAGCTGGTGAATTTCATTGAAAGAGTGCCCAAGGCACAGTCTGCCTCCTTGTGGAAGAACAAGGACATTCAGCGGCTGCTGCCCTCTCCTCTCAAGGACGCAGTGGAAGTATCCACCTGGAAAAGATGCTACACAATGCAAGAGATGAACTCCGCCCTGAGTAAAATCCAGCTGGTGGGTTATTCTCAGAAAATTAAGCTGTTTGGTGCAGTCAGGTGACCCCGCTCAGCTCCAGCTATGCCCTGGGAAGCTCCAACTGGATTATTCAGTCCCGTTATGAGAAGGTGTCTTACGTCTCGGGGTCCTCCTTGCTTACCACACACCCTCAGCCCATGGACCAGGCATCTCTCAAAAATCAGTGATGTTCTCGTCCTGACAGGCCTCACCCAGATTCCCACCACCAACCCGAACGGCATGGTGGGCGAATTCTTCAGCAACCTGGTGCTGACCGTCCGGAACGGAGGAAACGTGTTGGTCCCCTGCTACCCGTTGGGCGTGATCTACGACCTCCTGGAGTGCCTGTACCAGTACATCGACTCGGCCGGCCTCTCCAGCATCCCCTTCTACTTCATCTCCCCTGTGGCTAACAGCTCCCTCAAGTTTTCCAAGATCTTTGCTGAGTGGCTTTGTCACAACAAGCAGACAAAGGTGTACCTCCCAGAACCACCTTTTCCTCATGCAGAGCTCATTCAGACCAACAAGCTGAAGCACCGCCCCAGCATCCACGGCAATTTCATCAACGATTTCAGGCAGCCATGCGTAGTGTTCACTGGGCACCCTTCCCTCCGGTTTGGGGACGTGGTCCATTTCATGGAGCTCTGGGGGAAGTCCAGTCTCAACACTGTCATATTCACAGAACCTGATTTCTCGTACCTGGAGGCACTGTCTCCCTATCAGCCCTTGGCCATGAAATGCATTTACTGCCCAATTGATACCCGGCTGAATTTCATCCAAGTGTCCAAGCTTCTCAAAGAAGTGCAGCCCCTATACGAGGTCTGCCCTGAGCAGTACACGCAGCCGCCACCCGCGCAGGCCCACAGGATGGACCTGATGATCGACTGCCAGCTGCCGCCCATGTCCTACCGGTGGGCCGAGGTCCTCGCCCTGCCCTTCAAGCGGTGCTACCAGAAGATCGAGATCATGCCGGAGCTCGCAGATTCACTGGTGCCTATGGAGATTAAGCCTGGCATTTCCTTGGCAATCGTTTCGGCCGTCCTGCACACTAAAGACAACAAGCATGTTCTTCAGCCCCCACCCAGGCCGGCCCAGCCCACAGGTGGTAAGAAGAGAAAGCGGGTGAACGATGACGTCCCTGACTGCAAAGTTCTGAAGCCCTTGCTGAGCGGCTCCATCCCAGTGGAGCAGTTTGTGCAGACCCTGGAGAAGCATGGCTTCAGTGACATCAAAGTGGAAGACACAACTAAGGGCCACATAGTCCTGCTCCAAGAAGCTGAGACCCTGATCCAGATAGAGGAAGATTCAACCCACATCATCTGTGACAATGACAAGATGCTCAAGATACGATTGCGGGACCTTGTCCTCAAATTCCTCCAGAAGTTCTGAATGGAATGCGTGAGCCACGTCCGTTTCCCTGAGATCTCACCGTCCTTGACACTCTGCCTGCCCAGCACAAGCCAAGGGAGGAAGGACACACAAGGTCAACCAGGCCTTTGTGATGGGCTCTGAGGGCCATGTCAGGAGAGGGGGCTGCCCCTACTGGTCTGGACTTGCAGCGCTGTCTCAGGCAAGAGCTTTTGTTTATGCTTTAGACTCATTTTCTTCCCGAGCCTGGCTCTCTCCAGTAGCCGGGATGGCAGGACAGTGAGTGAATGGCACAAGAGTGACAGAGCAGTTTGCCAGCAAATCAGTGGTGGGGAGGGGAGGTCTGGAGTGGCCAGTGTTTATTCTTCATCAGGTGGGGAATCAGTGACTTTGTGTTACTTGCTTATCTACTATGTTGCTCTGATAAGACAGATGACCCCCCCCCAAAAAATGGATTAGTATAATTAATCCATTTATCTGTATTTTACATTGTGAGCCCATTTTGTTAATAAAACTTATTTTTATAAGAAAAAAAATAATACTAGACAAAAATGTAAGAATACGAGTCACCCAAATGCAGTATTATGGATTTCATCTCTGTGAGGGACACATTCAATCCTATTTTAAATGCAGGAAAATTAACTCAACAGTTTATTGTGGATTTGTATCGTTGTTATATCATTTTGTTATTATTTATTTATTAATGAAATTATATATTATTTTCATATACATTGTACTCATTACCTTTTATCTCTCACACTTGTATTGTAGAGAAAGGGCAAATAGCACTATTAAAATACTTCCACTAATTAATACCCTTTTAATGTGCACAAATTTTGTGCACCAGGCCACTAGTTGTTTTATTAATAGAGAGCTGTGGACAGGGAGTTTGGAGGGCTGGTCAACCTTGATTGCTCTGAGGGATTGGAGCTAGTTACTTGGATGTTGGTGTTTGAAGCAGCCCCCACCTGTTAGTCCTAAGAAGACGACCTTTACTGTTGTTTCTGGCCTGGGGGGTACAGCTATATCTTATGATTTTAATCTTAACAAAAGGAATGGTGAAGCCAGAGCGAGCAGTAGTTCTGCCACTAGAGTTGAACTACCTCCTGGCCCCCATTTCCCAAATTAATATTTTTATGAGTGTCTTTATTCATTTGTGTGCGGCCTTCTCCTGAAACCCAGACTCTGAACCAGGGACCCTGAATTGCGCAGGACGTGAAAAGGGGTCACCACAGTGAGGAAACCTGAAGTCACTTTCAAGGTCCACCATTTTGTACTTCTTTTCAGTCAGGTTAAGTTTCTAAGCTTTCTAAATCTGTTTTCTGACTAATGAAACGAAAATAGGATTCCACCAAGTCTTTTATATACCTACTCCAGGACTTCTGTTGGATCAAATGAGATGAGGCATGGGAAAACACTTCACAGACATTGGTTAAAGTGTGAAATGTTTCTACTTGTGTTTGTGGGTTGAAGAAACTGCAAGGGACTAGTTGTTGCTAGGGTGAGGAAGCTGACCATTGCTACATGACGTCATTATCTGGCAATCACAGCCACTGTTTCCAGACTGGACTAAGCTGTGGGCTCCATTTTGTGCCATGGGATCTCAGCAGAATAGACTGAGGTTTGGTGAACTGTTACTTGGGGATGGTGGCCGGGCCTGTGTACCACTTAGAGGAAGCCAAGTGTTCCTTTTGGGGCACCAGGTCTATGGTGCCATTTCTCTGTGTGCTTCATAGCAACTCCTTCATTGAGTGTTGTCACCTAGTTGTTAGTGCATGTCATAGTGGCCAGTCAGAATGTGGGAAGGACACATAGCATATTACCCTTTTATATAGTTAAGATATTAATACATTGCTAATTGTAGGAACATAATGGAATGCCTGCAAATATGCTGTCATCGTTCTTTATAAAGGTGGTGTACACTCACATGAAACCATTGGTTTTCTATATTTTGCCAGTTCTTCACAACAAGCACACTTCTGCTGTTTCACTGCTGTTTTCGATGTAAGAACACATTTCTACTTTGCAGTGTCATCTTTGAGGAGCATAGTAATCCTCTGATGCTCATATCGAATTAAATTATAAAAATGAGCCAGACCAAGTTAACTCAGTGGTGCAGCATCCACCTGAATATAAAAGGGTCATGGGTTCGATTCCTGGTCAAAGGCACAAACCTTGGTTGCAAGCTTCCCAGCCCAGTAAGGATGCATGTGATGTATGTCTCTCATGTCAATATTTCTCTGTAGCTCCCTCCTTTCCACTCTCTGTAGAAATCAATGGGGAAAATGTACTTCAGTGAGGAATAAGAAAATAAATCAATGAAAAGAAAAGGCATGAAACCAACCATTTCCTAGATGTCTGAAGACAAAGTTTGTTGTATGATCTTGAATTTCTGCATGACTGACTGAGTAATAAGCAAACCTGGCCAAGGAACCACTGCCTCCACTCAGGTACTATTCAGTCCCACTGTGTCCCAGGCACAGGAGGAAAACAAATCACAGTTGGGAAGATATCTTTGGCTGTATAATTAACTAGTCACTTTATTCACTAAAGAAACTGGTGAATGCAAGCTAAAGCGATCCATGTGTTCAATGGGAGAATAGAAGTTTCCAGGACATTTCTCAAATACCATAGTCTTCATCTCCTAAGTTCCTGTGGCAGCTAAATATGACAGGGAAACAATGCCAACCAACCATGCCAATATAGCCCTGTCACAGAGAGAGAAAAAAGCACCTGTTCTGAGGGAGAGGCCGTGCACAGGCTCAGAATGGGCCTGACTGCGAGCCACACGAGTCCGGAAGTTGGATCTCACGGTGCTGAGCTTTCAGGATTGGCTCACACACCTCAAAGTGATGTCTATGAAACTTGCTTCTTGGAAAGATAAAGCTTTAGAAGGTGTGGCACAAAACAGGCTCCTAAATACTTGTAAAGGGATGAAGCAAAGCGTGAACTTCAGAACCTGCAATGTACATTCCCCCATGAAGGGGACAGTGGTTGTGTCTAGTATCCTCAGGTTTGTGTAGTGATATGACACCCCCCTCTCCCAAACGGATGGCAGTGCCCCCTCCTAGCACATCTGTGTGTATCACTTGGGAAGGCACCAGCTGCTGAGGGCAGGTGTCCTGCTTACCATTCGCCATTCAGGTCTCAGGGCAAGACTGACCTGCCACTGCCCTCTCCCCATACACTTGTGCAAAGAAAGAATGAATGAGTGAGTGAATGAATGTGTCCATGAGTGAATGAAGAAGCAAGTGAATGAATGAATGAGAAAGAGGAAGAGGCAAGTGAGTGAATGCGTGTGTGAATGAGTGAGTGCATGAACGAATGAATGAGAAAGTGGAAGAAGCTAGTGAGTGAATGAATGAGTATGTGAATGAGTGAGTGAATGAACGAGTGTGTGAATGAATGAGTGAATGAATGAATGAGTGTGCTAATGAGTGAATGAATGAATGAGTGTGCTAATGAGTGAATGAATGAATGAATGAATGATGAGAAGATGAGTGATTTCAGTAGAGACTATAAGACATTGAGTCTCTGGCAGCTACAGAAAAACTTGCAGATGTGACGCAGGATCTTGGGTTCTTATTATAACCTTTGTGTAACGGCTTAAAAACTTTGGAGAGGTCTATTTCACTGAAGACAATCTTCTCCATGCTAGTAAATCCTGCATTAGGCGTTCCTGATGACAAAGCCTGTAGAACATCTGTGGACATGTTTGGCATCCTGTGTAAAGGGGAGCCATCTCCAGTGAAGCCAGTCCCAGGCAGCTGCTGCTCTCTGCATAGGCCCAGGACAGAGTTCATGCGGAATGGGGCATTGGAACCAGTGCCTGCAGTTGAGTCTGGTGGTCAGATGCGTCAGATACATTATAGCTGCTACTGGCAACACGCACAGAGCTTGTGACTTATCAATGTGCAGAGTGACATCACAGAATACTGCTAATGCGGAAATATAAAGTCTTTCCCTGAATGTATCCCAAATACCAATAGTTTAAGTCTATTTCATGGTTGGCAGTGACACTAATATGAGACCTTTGCAAAGTTTTTTGAATATATATTTTTGATTTCAGAGAGGGAAGGAGAGAAAGAGAGAGAGAGAGAGAAAGAGAGAGAGAGAGAGGGAAACATCCATGATGAGAGAGAATCAGTGATTGACTGCCTCCTACATGCCCCATATTTGGGATCAAATCCCACAACCCAGGCCTGTGTTCTTGACCGGAATCGAACATGAGACCCTTCAATTGGAGGACGATGCTCTATTCACCTAAGCCCACGGTCAGCAAACTGCATCTTGTGGGCCACATGATGCTCTTTAGTCCCCTGAGTTTTTAGCAAAGGCCAGCTTAGGAGTACCCTAATTAAGTTAATAACACTGTACTACCTATAAAGATTAAGTTTTAAAAATTTGGCTCTCAAAAGAAATTTCAATCGTTGTACTGTTGATATTTAGCTCTGTTGAGTAATGAGTTTGCTGATCACTGCACTAAGCAAAACTGGCTACTGTCTCGCCAAAGATTCTTAGCTGCTTTGGAAAGGTTCACATAGGAATCTCGCCAAGAACATTCACTTTTCCCCAGTAGAACTTCAAGTAGAATCCCAAGCAAAAGAATGGAATGAAAGTAACATAGAAATGCCTCCGGAGGTCTGTCTTAGTTTAAACCCCGGCACCTCGCGCAGCACTGCTGAATTGCTCAGAGGTCTGGACACACTGGGTGACATCCCTGATCAGGGACGATGACACTAGAAGTTGTATGCGGCCTTTCTCTGCTCCTTTGTACAGTAAAAGAATAATGTACCATTCAACAGGGTTTCCACAATTTAGTGATAACGTTTTTCAAAAGCATTATTCACAGAGTAGTATAGCCAAAATCAGTGCCTTTTTTCCTTTGCTCCAGCTTATGAACAACACATTTAGTTTAAAGAGCATTTTCATACAATTGCCTTCCATCAATTCTGAGTAAACTGAAGGTCTGTGATTTACCTGTGCGTGAGGGGAGCAGTCCAGAGTTCAATCCAAGGCTGCCATGACGAGCCATCTCTACCCACAATTCCAAGTTTCCCTCTAACTTCACCACAAAGAAACAAAGAAACGCTTTGGAGAAAATGTGCATCTCAAAAACAACAGCATGATGAATTTGGTGAAAGTAGAAATTCACCTTCCAGTTTTATAAGAGCAACAGTTTATCTGGAAAACTTTGACTTTTATCTCTTCCCTAATTGTCTAAAAGCCTTTGATGGGGCACTAGTAAATGATGAAACAGCTCCTGTATGAACCATTTACTTACAAGAAATCATGGACGTCTATGCCTGACTATAAGGCTGCTGTGCCCCCCACTACAGGCAATAGCACTAAATCACATCCTGGGGCCAATCAGTTACAGTTCAGTGTCAAATTATATTCCAAACTATGCAAACTGTTCATTTCACCCTCCTTTTCTAACTAATTTTCTATAAAACATGTGTTCAGTCCCAGCCGATTTGTTTCATTGGATAGAGGTTTGATCTGCACACTGCAGAGTACTTGGTTAGATTCCAGTCAAGGACACAGGCCGGATTTGCTGGCTCCACCACCACTAGGGGGCGTGCAGGAGGCAGCCGATCCATGATTCTCATCATGGATGTTTCTACCTCTCTCACTCCCCTTTCCTCTCTGAAATCAAATATATATCACAGGTCTTCAGTTTACTCAGAAAATCACTTGATTGTGATGTTGTGTATATATACACAGACACACAGAGAGATGTTCAAAGCATATTTCTAGCACTCAAACCGTGACAGTGTTATCCCCTGCAATGTTCTGTTTGGAGGAAGAATGACTCGGGCAGGAAGTGCAGAGTATTGGCAGCTGCTTTACTCTGTGTCTCCACCAGACAAAAGACTGAATGAAGCCCTTTGCACTTGGAGTCAATGAGAACTTTCCACCCATAGCAGAAGTTACTGCACCCAGTAGAGCTGCGGCTTTCTCAGGACACTGACTCCTATTAAAAATAAAACCATTTACCAGAGTTCTGTGTCCAGCACTGAGAAACAAAGAAACAGAGAATTCCGCAGAGAGAGGAGAGTGGCCAGCAGGACAGGGCACCCGAGCTCCAGGGGCCACGCACCAGCGTCAACTACTGCAGCCGAGGCAGATCCCTGAGGGGAAACTGTGCACACGGGGTTTTATGCAGCAACTTTGTCATCTTCAAGCGACCCAGGACTTCCGCCTTCACGGGAAAATCGAATGTCTGCTCCCAAAAAAGACCTCAAGTCATCCTCTCACAATTCCACGTAAGTCAGGTTTCTTTCCAGCCTCCAGCCCCGACCCAGGGGCTCCTCCTGCCAGATCCGGCCGGTCCCTGAGTCCTGGCCCCATCGGCGTGTCCCCAGGGGAAGAGGGCACGCAGCTGAAAACGGGGTCAGCTCCCAGGGCCTGACCCATTCCCTGCACTGTGGTCACAACTCAGGGGCCAGCAGCCGAAGTTTGGGGTCGACTACTACCGGCCCCAAAGCCTGCTCTGTGTGTGCACAGAGAAGCACACTAAAGTTGGGAGGACATCCCAAGCTCTTGATCACCAGGCAGATTCTCGCGCCCTTTCCCCCGTTTACCACTCCCCCCCACCCCCACCCCCCACTGCCCCGAAACTCACCCAGCATCGACCCCTGCTGCGGTGCCAGTAAGCGCCTTTCTGGCTCTTCCCCACGTGCATCGCCTCGGGGGCACATTCTCCGCCCACAAGGAGGCAGGACCACACCCATGCTGCGATTGGCCTGTGAGCAGAGTGCAGGGCTCCATTGGCGGAAGTGCTGCCATTCCTCAGCAGTTCCCAGCGCCATCACATCCCGGAGAGGCCAGTGGTCGCTTGCTACACCACCCCGTCGCCCCCACGCCACAACCGGAATGAAAGCAGCAGGTGGTATGTACTAAGTATGTATTCACGTGATATCCTCTTGATGTCCACTTGCTGAAATCCACAACCTATGGAGGCATCACCAAATTTTCCAGCCTTTCCCTGCTTGTGTTTGGGCAGAAACAGACTTCTCTAGTTTTCTGGAGGCAACTTTACTGTTCATTGCCTGTATGGCTTCTGGGCTTAGTCAACAGGACTTTAAAATACTTACCCCTGTGCTGAAAATCATAATTGTTGGATGGGGTGTGGAAGTTGTGGACCAAAAAGGAGAAAAAAGAAAGGAGGGTGCGCCCTAAATGTTTTGGCTCAGTGGATAGAGCATCTGTTTGCTGACTGAAGGGTCCCAGCTTCAGTTCCCACAAGCGGATGTGCATGCAAGCAAGGCACATCACCAGTAGGGGGTGAGCACGAGGCAGCTGATCAATGTTTTTCTTTCATGAATGTTTCTGCCTCTCTGAACTTCTCCCTTCCTCTATGTAAAAAAACAATAAAATATATTGTAAAAAAAAAAAAGATGAGCATGAGCAGTAGGCCAAAGAAATCCATGATGAAGAAAGGCTTGATAAACGGGAGTCCATGGACAGCATGCTTAGAGGGAGGAGAGAGAGAGAGAGAGAGAGAGAGAGAGAGAGAGAGAGAGAGAAACATCAGTGATAAGAGAGAGTCATGGATAGATTGGCTGTCTCCTGCACAACCCGTACTGGGGATTGAGCCCACAACCCAGGCATGTGCCCTTGACCGGAATCAAACATTGAAACCTGGAACCCTTCAATCTGCAGGAAGACGCTCTATCCACTGTGCTAAACTGACTAGCGCTAGTTTATTTTTTGAGTAGGAGTGAGGGAGGGAGGGGGAGGCAGAAGGGAGGGAAGGAGAGAGAAAGTTGTTGTTCCAGTTGTTTATCATTCTTCGGTAGACTTTTAAAAAATAGCTATGTTGTTTTTGCCCTACCATCCCAATGACGCTTCCCACTTGCCAACCGGACTCCGTATGTATGTATTCAGATTATATATATATATATATATATATATATATATATATATATATATATTTTTTTTTTTTTTTTTGAGTTGTCCACTTGAAAAACCAGTATGTGGTTTTTTTGTTTGTTTTTTTTGTTTGTTTGTTTGTTTGTTTTATTTACAAGCCCATATGGTGCCCTGATGGGTTTGGCTCAGTGGATGTATTGTTGGCCTGTGGACTGAATGAAGGTTCGATTCCGGGCCAGGGCATGTATCTTGGTAGCGGGCACATTCCCCAGTGTGTGTGTGTGTGTGTGTGTGTGTGTGTGTGTGTGTGTGTGTGTGTGTGTATATAAAATAAAATTCGTATGGTTTTGTGAACCTGTGTCTCTGCCTCATTTAGGTTTTAGATCCCGGGCTTCAAAAATTGTTTCTGTTATGTCCTCCCTGGAGGAAGGGAGGTTGGGAGAGGAGAGAGAGAGAGAGAGAGAGAGCGAGCGAGTGCGAGCGAGCGCGAGCGAGCGCCGGGGCATCTTCCGCGGGGGGGGGGGGGGGGGGGGGGGGGGGCTGTGCACACGACACTCCAGGGGATTTTTTCACTTTCAAGTGGCCCGGCACAGTCCCCGTAAAAGACTTTCCTAAGCCCCCCCCGGCCCCGGCCCCCTTCCGTTTCGGCGCGAGGGTGTGGTGGGTGGGGGCGTGGGTCCGGGACGCGATCGGCACTCCGTGCGGGCGTTGGGGCGCCCTTGCCGGCTCGGGATCTGGATCCGTCCCGCTGACTCTCGCGCCGGTTGTCGGGAGCCACCTGGCGGCCGCTTTTATATCGTTTCTTCCTTGCGGAGCGTATCTAGGGAGGGAAATCGGCCTCGCTGCCCGAGGCCAAGTTCCAGGCTGCCGGCGGCGCTGTCAGGATTGTGCCGGCGGCGCAGGTTCCCTCAGTGCCTGGCTCGTTGTCCGGAGATTGGACCTGCAGCAATGCTGAGGGAGTGAGTGGCTGCGGCTTTGGTGGTGGGCCCTTAGGGCGGGTCGACCAGCACTCTCTGTCACCCCTCCGCGGGGAGCCGGCGCCCGGGTACGCGTAGAGATTGGCTCGCGCCGTTCGTTCGGTGCCGGTCTGGTTCTCCGGAGATTGGACCAGCGGGGCTGTTGAAGGTGAGTGGCCGCCGCCGGGACGTGTCGACCAGCACTCGCTGTCGCTCCTACGCGCGGAACGACCGTGGGGGCCGCCGACGCCGCCGCCGCCGCCGCCGCCGCCGCCGCCGCCGCCGCCGCCGCCGGCGCAGCCCGAGAGAAGGGTGGCTTGCCGCCGGGACGCTGTCCTGCCCGCGGCCGAGGTGCCGGCCACCCGGCCGTTGCCGAGTGCCCGTCCTCGTTGGCTCCTGCAGGGTCGGTTCATCAGAGGCGCCTTCTGCGGAGTTTTTCAAAGTGCCGATCCGGAGGCAGCAAGCCCGCGCGCGCGTGAGAAAGCCGTGGTCTACCCGTCTGCACGGGCGGGCGTGTGACTCGAGTGTCCCCGGTTCACCGGACTCGGACGTTTTCCGAGTCGCGCATTTCCGTAGGCGGGGGCCGGCAGGGGCCTGTGTTGGAGGACGGCCGAGGGCGAGGCGGACCGATACGGTCGCACGCGCGGGTCCCGTGCGTCGGACACACGGGTTCATCGTTTTCACAGTCCCGATGCATGCGGGCGGGCGCGCTTGGGCCCGCGCCCGCGCCCGCGCCCGCGCCGATGCCGAGGGCCGGGCCCTTCAGGAGACACGGGCGGTCATAGGGGCCCCTCAGAATTTTTTCAAAGTCCGTATTTGGAAGCACGTTCGAACGGGCCTTGCCCGCGGGTGTGCGAGATGGTGATGGAAGGCCGGGCCGGGCCGGGCCGGGCCGGGCCGGGCCGGGCCGGGCGGGGCCCCGCTCCTCTTGCTGCGGCTCTTTACCTCATGGCTTCGGAGGTCGACCAGATGGCGCCCCCCCCCCCCCCCGCCCTTCTTTGGTGGCTATGGGGTCCCTTGGGCTCTCCGGTGTCCGTGACTCGCTTCCGGGAGGCCGCCGTGATCCGTAGGCATACGCCCCGGCTACAGGACACAGTTCATGTTTAGCCTAAAGTTGGCATTTTGTACCTCGAGATTAGTGTGGACACGCTCTTCTTGGGTGACTGGACGATGGAGGGGTTGACTTCCGGGAGCTTCTCGCACGCGACCCTGAGGCTTGACTCTTCCCCTCTGTCTGCGGCGGCTGCACGAGCGAAAAGAGGCCGGCTGTTGCGAGTTTTCTCGTGTGGTGGCCCCGTCGCCTGGGACCGTGCTTTCCCGAATCTCTTGCCCGAGAGGAGAAGAGATTTTAGCCACTAGGTTTGGAGAATGGGGCCGGGAGGGCATTACGTTGGCGAGGCTGAAGCGCAGGCCCGTTCCGAGACTGGTTGTCCTCGCCTCGTTTTCCCTCCTTTCCCGGTGGTGTGGTGGTCCTCTTCACACCCGCCCTTGATTGTGATCGATGTGGTGACGTCGCGCTCTCCTGGGCCGGGCCTAAGCCGCGCCAGACGAGGGACGGACATTCCTTCGCGAATGGGGCCGCTCTTCTCGCTCTGCTCGCGGGCCCCTCTCTCCTCCGCTTTTTCCCGTCCGATGGGTTCGTGTGGAAGGGGAAGGGGTGCGGAACCCGGTCCGACCGCGGTGTGTCACGCCCCGTGGTCTCTGACGCAGCGGACACTCCGCTCGCCATCCCGGCTGCGTGCTGCGAGCGCCCCTCCTCCGCGGCGGGGAGGGGCTGTTCCGCCGTCGCGCCGCACGCGCCTCTCCCCGTTTTGGGCGTGCGTGCGCCGTTTTGCCTTGGTCCTCGGTGTGGGTGCCCCTGGAGCTGCTCCGGGACGTCCTTTAGGCGCCCGAGGCCGAGCAGGTGGTGTCGCTTCCCGTTCCCCGCGGGCCCGTCTCTGCCGGACCGCCGCTGTCGGTGGTGCTGTTGGAGGAGCCGAACCCGGTGGGGGAAAAGAGCACAAGGGTCTTGGCCGGACAAGGGGAAGGCACGCCCGCACCCCTCGCGCGAGGGGTGCCCGGGCTTTCGAGGTGGTTTGTTTCCCCGCGCGTGCTTGTGTTGTGTGGCGCGCGGGCGGTCGCGACGGGGCCGAGTCAGCGAATGCCGGCCGCTGGCTTTGACCGTGAGAGTGCTTTTTGCTGCCGTCTGTTTCCTCCGTTGGGAGTTTTTTCACACACGTCTAGCGTCGTTGCCGGTGTTCACGACGCAGCGCCGAGGGCTCTCTTTTTAGCTAGATGGACTTTGAGGCCCCGGTGAAAGCAGAGAGGAACGAGCCCCGAGGCAGCACGGGCTCGTTCCCTTCCCTCTCTCTCTCTCGACGGCCCCTATCGCGAGCGCTCGCGTGTCTCTCCCCTGTGCTTGACTCTGTCCAGGCCGGATCTCCCCCCCCCCCCGGGCTCCACCCGCCCCCGGTGCCACACGGTGAGGTGTGGCTTCGCGGTTCCGGCTGGGGGTTGCTTGCGTT